>ML675652.1:7295282-7378179 GCA_007922155.1 Mesoclemmys tuberculata
CGTGTGTACATTTAAGAGACAGAAAGCTCACTGTAACTGTGTATGTTGGTGTGTACGTGTGCGAGTGTACATTCGATACAGACTATACTGCAAACATTAATGCTTCCAAGGGCTGCAAAGGAGTTTTAGGAGGACTGGCTTCTTGCCTCTGTAGCATGAGTAATTTCACATGCACACGCACCCGCCCAGGGCATGGCCTCCAGTCAGGGAGGTCATTAGAAATTGTTCCTCTCTGCTTTCCCTTGTATTTTTGCAGTTAGGACCTGACCACAGGCAGTCAGAGCCCTCTCATTCTGAGAGCTATCATGGGCAAAACTCAGGGCTCGGGGAAGACCAAGTGTGAAAAGCAGCAATTATAGGCTATAGAGGGAGCCAGCAGAAAAACCTTTAGTTCAGATTGCCCAACACTTTGCGTTCCAAGCCCCTATTTTCAGTTGCTTACAAGCTTTACCGGATTTTAACCCTTTGGTCTGACATTTCTGGTGGTCTGGAAAACTTCAGCCATTTCTGAGACGGAGGTGAGGGGATCCACATTGTGTGGCTACAGCCATTTTACTGAGAAGCTCTGACACCTCCGTGCTTTGGGGCAGGAACTTGGCAGAAGTGTTGGTCTGAGGCCAGAGAGGTGCCTTTTGCCCTCCTTGTGAAAATCTGCCCCAGGGATAAACCGCTGACGATCTCAGTGCACACATTCTTAGTGGAAACTTGTTAGAGTTTGGCAGCTAAATTCTCTGACGAGTGCTTCTCCATCCCCTCACAGCTCCCAGGACTGACCTGATGATACATGCATCGTCCCCCCAGACTGACTGACCACGCTCTGGTCCAGAGGTGCAGGGGCTGAGCTGGACTGTCCCTGAAAGAGCTCCTCCTGACCGCCTGGGGTGCTGAGGTTCTGAGCAAGGAGGCTGTCCCCTGGCCTCGGAGTGCCCTTCCTGATGATCCCAAGGGGGATGTGTGCTATGGGACAGGCCGAGGGGGTGAGAACACAGGGAACTGGGCACAGTAGGGGGCAGGAACAGAGGGGTGGTGTAGGGCAGTAGTAGAGGGAGACAGGGCAGACTGCGGGAAGGAGCAGAGGGGATTGAGCACACTCGGGGGGTGGGAGCAGAGGTGGATGGGACAGGCTAGGGTGGAGGCAGTGGGGACATGAGTAGGCTGGCGTGGAGGAGCAGACTGGGACAGGGTGTGGCAGGAGGAGAAGAGGGGACAGGAGATTAGAGCTACTCCCCTATCTGAAGGAATTCACCTGGCCATTTTCCCACATTGGGTCCTGACCTGTCCAGAGAGCAGCATGGGCCAGTCATTGCTTTATCCCATCAGCTCTTGGCCAGGAGGTTGCACCCCTTCCTTCCTGTGTCTTCTCCCAGCCAGCTCACTTCCATGCACCCAAAGGCCCCAGATGGCTTCAGGACCCCCTTAGTGGGTGCTGCACAAACACAGTGAGAAACTATCCCAGCCCCCGTGGAACTATGATCTTAAGACAGCAACGGAGCATGGCGGGGAGCAGATAGCATGCACAGGCCAGTGAACAGGAGGAAGGAGTAGTGCATGGAGTGTAGCTGTTGTGTTGAGTGTTGAGAGGTGGTGTGGGGGGGGACGGTAGTCACAGCCTCGTGCGCAGCAGGCTGGCTTTGGGGACACGGTAGCCAAGGTAATCCTTACAGAGGCACCTGAAGGAAGAGAAGGCAGAAGCTGT
Organism: Mesoclemmys tuberculata; assembly: GCA_007922155.1. NCBI lineage: Eukaryota > Metazoa > Chordata > Testudines > Chelidae > Mesoclemmys > Mesoclemmys tuberculata. The sequence goes on from ML675652.1 coordinate 7,296,979, forward strand.
TTGGATTTTATCCAAGCGTTTTCCCTAGTCTTAGAGGGGCAGCATGGAGAGATCCCAGAATGTAGAGCTGTTATGGTAGAACAAGTGGCAAAGCTTAGAAATGGCCTGAAAAGGAGGGTCCGTTGTGAGGACCGAGTGAAAGCTGGCATTCATCACGAGGGGCCCGAGTGGCTGGGGGGTGGAGGTGATGTCCACAGTGGGAGACAGGAGGGCTGGGGGGGGGCAATGAGGAGCTCCGTTTTGGCCATGTTGAGTTTCAGATGATGATTGGACATCTGCGAAGAGGTGTTGGAGAAGCAGGCTGAGATACGAGCCTGGATGGCGTGAGATTGCTTATCAGCAGAGAGGAAGTTTGTGCATCCTAAGGAGAAAGATGGCATGAAAACTAGTCATGCAGATAAGAGGACCTAGCGAGAGGGTGAAGAGGGGGAGGCCAAGGACAGAGCCACAGAAAAGAGGAGGGGAGGGGTGACTCACCCAACGAGACAGACAAGAGGAGAGGACAGAACCATGAAAGCCGGTGGTGTCAGTAGCCACTAAGAGGTTGCGTAGGATGGCGAAGAGGCCCTGCTACTTGTCCGGGAAGTGACCCAGTTTCAGTGGAGTACAGAGAGCAGAGCCAGGCTGGACAGGGTCAGGAAGGGAGTCGTGGATGAGAAGGGCTGGAACAGCCGTGGAGGGCGAGCGAAGCAGGGGATGAAGGGAGAAGCTAGTCTGGGCAGGAGGTCTGAGGGGGAGCCTGAGCCAACGATGGATTTGTTTCAGGGGGAGTCCACAGCATGTTGGCTCTGTAGGTGGAAGAGGAACCTGATGGGGTGAGAGATCAAAGAGCATGAGAGGCGCTGAGGAGGAGAGCGGGCAGGGAGTCTCTGGGATCCAGGGCTTGCAGAGAGAAGGCGCTTGCAAAGGGAATGGGGTGGGGAGCATGCAGAGGTAATGGGAGGGAGGAACATGAGGGCATCTGTGGTCCGTGACCTTTACTGGCTCCAGCCAATTCATTTCTGGGTGAAATTCAAGGTGTGGGCTTTGACCTATAAAGTCTAACTGGTTTGGCCGCTAGCTCCCTCTACTGAGGCACTGACGCTAGCAGCCCCTGGTTTAACCAGAAAGGAGCTGGAAGCGGGATGATTTCTCTGCAAGCTCCTCCAGTCTGGTCCTTTCGGTGTGCTGAAGGCCAAGTTCCCTGACTTTCAGGCTGTTCAATTAAATCAGGCTTTGGCAGAGGGGTTGGGCTGAGGGAGGGAGTTTTACTGCTGATGGGAGTTGGATGTGGACTTTGCGTGTGTTCCCATGTAGAATGGTCCACCCTACGCCTCAACAAACTCAGTGCCCACTTTAGGCGTTCAAAGTGGCATCGCAAAATCCCCACAAGGCCATAAAGGAAACCTGGGAACCGCAGGGCTGAGGGAAAAGTCCTGCCCTGAATTATGAATAGAAAAAAAAAACAGCCAGAGGGACAAATCCTCAGCTGGTGCCCTTGGTGCAGCTCTACCTATTCACATCAGCCAAAGAACTGGTGCAGAGTCTCCATTAAATGCACTAGGGACCTCGCCATGCCAATCCAATTAACCCAGGAGATGCTTGGCTACTACAGTGATGGACACTAGTACAAAAGATAGTGGGGTGTGTACGGAAATAGACACCTAGATCCATTTTATTAGTGAGACGATTCGCGCAGCAGTCCCAGGACCAGTCTTGTCCAATATATATATTCCGTATGGTGAACTATTTTAGGAGAATATTAATAACATGCACACGATTAACACAGCTATGCACTTATAAATCAGGAAATGTGGAAGTGCCCCTTGAAGGTATGGAACATCACGTTACTGATTCTGTCTGTCTAGTTACTTACACAACCCTCGTCCCTGAACACTTACACTATAATCATACCCTACTTCTGAAATAATACAATTTCCTTTCTATGACCTCCCACGTGGCACATCTTCTATGATTCGCTCTTTGTTTTCTTAAACCAGTGTTGGTGTCAGAATGGTCCTGTTTTTCTTTATTGACCTAGGGTAAACATTTTAAAAGTACCTAAAAAACTTCACAGCCTAAGGTCTATTTCTGAAAGTGACATAGGACCCTAAGTATTATTGTAAGTCAGTAGAATTGAAGCTCTTAAGTCACTTAGGTGTTTTGGAAAAATTTTCCTCTTAACTTTTGAGATGATGAACTATGGTTTATAGGCACCCATGTACCACACCTGGTTTGGGTTAGGGTGTAGTTCAAGGGATGAGGCTAATGTATGCCAGCAAATGTCTCTATTACTCTGTAGTGTTAAACTTCATCTCTAACAAATGGAGCCACTGTGTTGGACAAAGCCCTCTCTCTGGGTGAAATTCATCCCTAAGGCCTACGCAGCACTGAAATACGAGAAGAATTCAATGAGTGTCTGTGCAGACAAAAGGGTTCATCCTAGCTGATCCAGATGCAGGATTCAGTCAAATATGGTACAGATGAAGGATGGGGCACAAGGGACCTCCATAAGCCAGTGGTGATGTGAGGCACACCTCTGGTTAGTTTCACATGATTTAAATGCTTTGGGATTTTTTTGGGTTGTTGTTTTTTGTCATCTGTTTTCGTAACACTTCTCTCAGGAGAGGGTTGGGGCTTATCTGTGTCTGGTTGCATACTATGGTGATGCATACAGGGCCATATCGGTTGATCAATCCGTCGGTCGGTCGATCGATAGATGCAACACCAATTCATGCAGCTTGTTCAGAAACTTCCTACCTCCTAAGAAGAGTATGGCCTGGGGCTACTGCATCTTCTCTTGGATCCAGTGAATGTACCGTCTTGCTCCATCCAAAATGTACCATCTCACAGCAAATGCCTTTCCACATTCCCAGCTGATTCTGTCACAGATAAAAGGCTTTGATGAAAAAATCAGGGCTCAGATGTGGAAATAATGGCTTGTGGCTGGTTTACAGGCTGAGGGAGAGTTGTTAAAAAACTTCTTCCCTGCAGTTCCTGTTGCTCAGGTTAGCAGAAGGGACATCCGGGCAGCAGGCAGGAGCATCTGTGCCTAAGGGCTTGGGGTGTGCTGCGGGGGAAGGGAGGAAGGAAATCTGGAACCCATAAGCTCCACTGATGTTTGCATTACCTTGCACTGTTGTATTGGTCTGCGCTTGGTCCCTCCCCCAGCCCTCCCTGCCCTATCAGCAAAGGACATCCTCAAAGTTATTCAAATGGCCCTCCTCTCCTTAGCCCCCCCCAAAACAAAAAACCCAAAAAACCACCCAGCTCCTTGAAGGTTGGGGAGGCTCCGAGCCTTGAGGAAGTTTGGGAAGTCTGGCCAGTGGACACGTCAGGGCTGCATTCCCTCAGCTCGCTTTGTCTGCTTTCCAGGCTGCCTCTCCAGATGCACTGTGGCCTTTACAGGCCCTCCATCCCGTGAGGTCCAGGACCCCGGTGCCTGCCAGGTGGGAAAGGCTCCTGGGCTGAGAAGATGAAAGAGGAGAGCATGTGTCCGGACTCCCCTGAAGGCAGCCTGGTCACCAGTGAGGAGGAGGGCGAACGGCTTCACAAGAAATGCCTCCGCAAGCGCGGCCAGCTGGGCAAGCCCATGGAGGGCTGTGGCTCGCCTTCTCCACAGGGCAAGCGCAGCAAGCGGAGCCCCGTCCCACAGTCCTTCGAGGACGTGCACACTCAGCGCGTGATCGCCAACGTGCGGGAGAGGCAGCGGACCCAGTCGCTCAACGACGCCTTCGCTGAGCTGCGGAAGATCATCCCCACGCTGCCCTCCGACAAGCTCAGCAAGATCCAGACGCTCAAGCTGGCTGCCCGCTACATAGACTTCTTGTACCAGGTGCTGCAGAGCGATGAGCTGGACCACAAGATCACCAGCTGCAACTACCTGGCCCATGAGAGGCTCAGCTACGCCTTCTCTGTCTGGAGGATGGAAGGGGCTTGGTCCATGTCAGCATCTCACTGAGCTTACAGACCCCGGCCAACAGGTATGTATAGCAAAATCTCTGCTGACCGGCTCCGCTGAGAGCATTGCTTTTGTATCCCTCCGTCCTGCCTCCTCCGAGCATCCTCCCAGCTGTATTTGTAGCTTCTCCAGGGAAAATAAATGGCAATTGCCCCCTTCCCTCTCTCCATGTGCAGTGTTTTCTAACAAATCCCAGACGTGTGACAAGCCCGGCGAGGTAGCCGACTCCCGAGCTAACAGGCTAGTTTTCGTTACCAAGCCGCCACTCACGTTAATGGGACCTTGGAAGGATCGGAACAGCAGAGCCCCAGGGTGACTGATTTAATTTGCCAACGACAATGGGGGGGTTGTTTCTAAGGGCCAGTTAATGAAAGGTATAAAACAAGAATGAAAAAATCAGATTTCTCCTCTGATTGTGGCCCAAGCGTGTGGTTTAAATCAGGAGCAACTCTACTGAAATCAATGGAGTAAAACCAGTGTAAGAGAGAGCCAAATCCAGGCCAGAGACTGCAGTGATCACCTCAAATGCAGCCTTCTGATAAGATGCAGAGCCTGATTCTGATCTCGTTGCACTGGTGTAAATCAGGAGTGACTCCACTGAAGTCAGTAGGGTTGCACGGGGGCCAATGCCTGCGGCGTTAGCCACTGTTACTCTGCTGGAGCACTTTTTTGCAAGGGCAGAAAGCAGTAACCTCTGATCTGACGGGAGCTCGGCCCAGCTGTAAGATGCCAGGAGTAACACACTCCAGGGAAGACGCAGGAGACACTGAGTTTCACACACCCGTCGCGGCAAACGTTGCACCGAGCCTGGATATTATATGCATTCCTGCCTCAGACAAATGCCATCCAAGCACTCGCTGCTCTTCCGGCTCTGCCCCCTCTCTGCTCCTCTCAGCCACCGACAAAGTGGCCCACTGCTGAAAGGAAAGCGAAGCCCTGTCAGTGATTTGCTTATTCCTGGCAGGCCGTCCTGGCGGCCAGGAGCTGCTGCTGGGGTAGAGAGAGCCCTGTGAAATGGGCCAAAGGAAGCGGGGAGGCCAAGGCGAGGAAGGGTGAAAGCACAACATCTGTCAGACCCCTGGACGTCCTGAGTAAGAATTAAAATAACGAATGAACTGAATTAAAGAACAATTCATTATTACAAATATTTTAATAACGCATGAAATGAAGGAATCGTTTTAATAACGAAAGCCAACTCCTGGCATCCTTCCTCAGGCAAAGCCGCCATTCCCGTCACTTACGGAAGGGCAGAAGAAACTAACTCCTCGACTATAAACCTCTCTAGAACATAGGCCCATGGGACTTGCCAGACTGGATTCAACCCAAAGTCCATTGAGCCCAGCGGCCTGGCTCTGACAGTGCCCAGCACCACATGCTACTGAGGCAGAAGGAGCTGAGGCGGGGTAACCTGCCTCCACAGCAGGTCTCATCCTGTTCTCTAATAATTAGCAATCGGCTTAGCCCCAAAGCCCTTTCCAGAGGTTGGGCAGCATTAATGACAGGAACTCTGGGCAGTCTCAATATCCAAGGAAATGTCAGTCCCTTTTTCCAGTCCCCGAAATGGGAGCACATCCAGCACCATGGCCTGTCCTATATACCAAAAGCCACCTTCCTGCGCCAGCCCTATGGCTTGGCCCAGGGGCCTGGTTCCCCAGCTCACTGCTGCGGCCCTCAAGCTGGGGTCAATGTGTCTGGCTTGCCATGGATCCTGACAGACGGGAGCGTGGCAAACCTAGTTAATCAGCAACGGGGTGCTCTGGCTTGTGTCATCCCTGATCTTACGGCACACACTGGTGTAGGCTGAGGCTAAGCTCATGAGGAATGTGTCTGTTATTTCTGCTTCCCCGTGGGAGATGCACCCAAACTTCCTGGAAATGCAAAAGACCTGTCTCCTTTGATTTTTTTACTTCGAGATATTAATACTTTTATTAGGGCCCGATCCTGCACATCTCCATATGCAAATACATGTCTTAGGGGTCGGATTCCTCTCTCTATGCACCACTTTAAATCAGGAGTAAATCCACTGATGTCAATGGAGTAGTTAAATCCGAATCAGAGCCATGAAGGTGCGTGTGGGTGGGATTAGGCCCTTCACGGATCAGTTTAAACACGAAGCTACAGAGCATTTTTGTTAAACAAACATCAAGGTATCAAATCTGCATATTGTGCATGCTCTAACGTGTATAAAGCCCCACGCCACTGTCGAGGAATTAGCCTTCCTCAGGGGACAGACACTGGCTTTCTACACAAAGTGATCTAAAATGTGGGGTGAAAGGAAAGAGCTCAGTTCTGGAGGGATAAGCAGGGAGCTGGAAGTATGTCCTCTATTTAATGGCCAGTCAGCTCGCTCACCCTCTCGGCTGTGCGAGAAGACGGGGAAGCCAGTCACCAAAGCCCCTTTCTCTCTTGGCCCACTTGAGGGAATCCCTGTTGCCTTCAAAAGATCAGACCCGCCACCCCATTGTCAATTTCATCTGATCCTGGACTGGGCTCCCCAAAGGAAGGCTCTGGAGAGAGTTTTGCTTTCTGAATTGAAACAGGCATAGGTGATTCCTGGAATGGGGCATCAATAATGTGTGTCTTATGCAGTAGTGACCGGAACGCTTTATTCATAGAAACTGCTGTTCCAGAAAGTACCCCTCTGCCCGATTACCCCTGGACTGGCTGGCTTCTCAGCCATTGCTCCTGGGACCATTCATTACTTAAAGGCTTTGGCTTTTAGGGCCAGATTTTCAAAGGTCTCTAAGTGCCCAAAGAAGCATATTGGCACCCAGTGGGATTTAAAATGCAGGTTAGATACTGAACTCGCACTGAAATCAATTTTGAGGCCCAACTTGAGACACTTGCTAACATTGAGGCACCGAGCACCACGGCTCCTCATGCTCTGCAGATTGGCAGGGCCAAGATGCTCGGGTACAGTACCTGAAGGGTGGCCTTGGGTCCGACATTTAAATGGCTGGTTTTGCAAACCTGGGACACGGTGTCTCATGATGGGCACCTGTGAAAACGTGGGTACCACGAATCACGGCCACGCTTGAAAAATTATTACATTGAGTGTTTGTTGGTCTGTTGCAGTGTGACGGCTGCAAGCTCGCTGCTTCCTCTTGCTGTGGAAATCTCCTGAGCTGCACCCACCCCTTACCTGAAGTGTTGCCACTCTTTTGTGTTGCATTTGCCCACTGGCTGGCTGCTGCTCGGCTCTGTTCACTCTGGGAAGCAGCGCAGTGCGAGGGATTCCCATTATTTGATTATCACCCATCCCGTGCACTGGTGTCTTGTAACTGTTCACAGTTTTATAGCTGGTCTTAGGTCGGCACCAGCCTCTTCCATCGCAGCAGGGTCATGGCTTCACTGCACGCTTAGGCAGCACATGCAATCACTGCCATGCCTTTAATAAGGATTTGAGGAAAGGGAAATCTCCTTGGGTCACACACTGTAAAGGCGCTATTGTCGTAAGATCTAGTCAGTCCAAATGAGAAGATAAACGTAGTTTCAGGCTTTATGTCTACGCCTCAGCCCCTGGCTTGAGCTTATTTCGCATGCATGCACACACACGCACACCCTTCACCTCAGACCAATTTGTTTTATTTGATAAGGGGTTTCCCTGTTGCTTAAAAATGTTTGTCTCTATCATGTCGCTATGATGCACTCAAAGAACCAGGGACACACAGACACGCTGCCTTTCAGGGCGCCGCTAAATGGACATGGAAAACAAGTTGAAAACGCGAGTTTTTTGCGTCTGGTGCCTGTCACTGTGAGGTGTGGTGGCCCATGCAACTGCAGTGGGTGACATACAGTCAGATGACAGATGGCTTTTAAGTTGGCAGTCTCACAAAGTGGTCTGCAGTGTCCTTTCTAAGGTCTTTAAATATTAGACTTAATTAGCACTCACTTACTGTGCAACCCCCGGTGACTTGGCTAATGTAACACCGCGGCGAGGCATGTCCAGGAGTAACGCTGGCTCCTGGAGGCAGCAGTTTGAACACACAGACAGCGAAGTCAGAACGTGAGTTTTGTTCCTATGAAGTTAATACTAACAGATCGGTGATTGCGCCTACTGGATAGTGCCGCAGAACATGTATTACTGGTGGTGGGTAAAATGTTGCGTTAGCAGAAAGCTAACTCGCACTCAGTCATCTACAGCTTGAGCCAACGGCCACTGGAGTCAATGCAAAAACTCTTTATGACTCCACGGGGGTTTGGAACAAGCCGCTAGCTCCCTGCATGCCTTGGCTTGTCTCTAGGGATGGAGTGCTTTCTCAATCCGGGTGCCGGGAAGCACCTGGCATCAATGGCCACTTTTGCAAATGCACATCAGCGTGACTGTGTGTGCCGTGCTTGTTTTATCGGTGTGTGCGCATCTGTGTCTGCGTGTGCATATAATTGAGCTGGTCTGTGTTTGGCAGAGGTTTTGTTCCCATGATACACAGATGAGTTAAAGCCCATTCAGTGAAATAACTCTTGTAAATAGCCCCCTTTCCAGTAAGTACAGAGCTATTGGTGTCATTAATAGTCTTGCCTCCAAATTGCTTGCGAAAACTCCAGCCTTTTTGTGATACATTGTTTTCCAAAATAGATGAGCTGTGCTTTAATTGGCAGCTCCAAATCAGGCAGGGAAATAACGGGCAGGGGAACTTGCAAGGTAGAACTTGGAAAAGGAAGAAGCAGCGGCAAGCAGGGAAATCCTGTTTAGTTACAAAGGCTGCGTCTATCTCACCAGCTGGTGAACGAATGCACCGTTTGCAATGGGGCTGTCATTTCATAATGCAAAAAAGCTAATGCCTACTGACCGTACAGGTATAGTGGCCTTCATTGGAATCTTGCCTAGTAAATATTAAAGGCCGCTGGAATAGCTGAGTGTAGCTATATCCTTGTGAAGCAGGAGATATCATTGGGGATGAGGCGGGAAGAGAGGGAGCCTTTGGGCAAGAAAAGCTAATGTTTGAAGTCCACCAGCTAGCAATTTTAAGGAAGAAAGTATACTCTTGAGCACATTAAAAAGGGATGGCTTGCTCCTTTTCCTGACGAAGGGGGAGAAAATGAGACTACAATTTAAAATCTCCAAGGAAAAAATTTCGGGAGCTGTTAAGGGTGATATTCTTTGACTGAGTTTAAATCGGGTCCTTGGATTCACTGTATTTTTCCAAAGCCCTGACACAGTTATCCAATCTGTTGTCCTTGACTGGAGTCTGCTCTGTAGGGTAGTTATTTCCTTTCTCCCCCTATTTTGTAACTAGCTCCCTCTACATAATCCTAAAGCACCATGCAACAAAGGGGAAGTTAATCTCAGCCCAAGAGGTATGGGAAGCAGATTTGGGATAATGTCATGGATTTAGGAAAAGACGGGGAGATCCTGCCAAGGCAAATCTTGCTGTGGATCAGGGAAACAAAATCCTGTCTGTCTGGTCAGTTACATCAAAATTATTATAGATAGATAGATAGAAAGAAAGAAAGAAAGAAAGAAAGAAAGAAAGAAAGAAAGAAAGAAAGAAAGAAAGAAAGAAAGAAAGAAAGAAAGAAAGGCAGGCCTGTGACAGTGCTGCTATTCAGCGGTAATCCGTCGGGTTACACTGCTGGAAGTGGGAGCCACTCAAACCCTTTGTTCTTAAGTATGAAAGTTAAATTCTCCATGTGCTTGTCCCCACGTGAGAGGGGGCATCTGGTATGGGGTTAATTGGGTAGCTACAGGGGAAGAGAAGTGGAAAGTCCTCCTGGGGCTCTAGCCTCAAGCCTGTGTTGTTTTCAGTTCTGCCCCAGCCATTTGGCTTTAAAGCAACAAAAAGGGTTTGCTCCTCTGTAATTTCCCCAGTTGTGCTGGGTGTTTATGTGACTGCAGGCACAGAGAAGGCCCAGACTGGCCCGGTCTGGCTTCTAGGGAGGATTCTGCTAAGCCACCATCTACCCCAGGGGATCCTTGAACATATCCACCCAAATTCCAGGTGATTAAGTGAGGGGAAAAATGCCTTGCCTTTCCCAATAGCCTGTGGCTGAGGGATTTTTCTTTGCCCTGCTCTAGCCTTCAGTACCAATCATATATTAATAACAGCCTTTTCTCCGGCTGGGCTGGGGCCGAACACTCCAGGCAGGCAAGCACTGTTCAGTGGGTCTATATCCATCTCTTTGCCCTTCTCTTTTTACAAAGCTGCCCATCACCATGGCGGTGCATTTCTCTGCACTTTTAACAAGCTCACTAGGCCAGGGGAAGTAGCAGAGAGGGATCTGTTGACTGTAGTTTCCTTCTGCAGAGATCGTTTCCCCTCATCACTGTGGCATTATTAGAACAGAATTTCATTGTGTTCTATTCACTTCGTCTTTTGCTTTCTCCAGGGCTGGCCCTCTGGGGCATATGTTAAATGTCGAGGGGCAGATCCTTGACTGCTAGACGTTGTCAGAGCTTCCTTGATTTCACGAGAGCTAGGGCAATTTACACCAGCTGTGGAGGCTGTTGTTTTCCTCAGCTGGCTGGACCGTATTCTTCACTAGCTGGCTCAGTTTTCTCTCTGCTCTTGGGTTTTGCGGTTACAGGTGTAATCTGACTCATGAGCAACTGCCGGCTGAGCGTTGGCCAGGTGCACCGAGTGGCCGGCGGCACCAGCCAGACCAAGGCTCACGTGTAGCATGGAACACACTGCCTGTCTTGAAGCTGTCTCCTAGCACTGGGGCAGTAAGAAACCATTGTTGTGGGCAAGTTTTCCTAACTGCCTGGGGCCGCAGCTGGGATTTTCAGCAGAGCCTCCTGCACTTGGGCCCCAGAGAGACATCAGCTGTGTTGTGCCCAGTGGGAGGTGGAAGAGGAGCTGGGGAAGGGCCGTGGCAGATGCTGTTTCATGCAATCGCTGCAGCGAGGGGACTGCTCTGCTCCCTGTGCACACTGTGAGGAAGAGCGCAAAGGGGTTAGTGATAGGAAGGCTCTTCTAACAGGCCACGGCTTCCTCCCTTGACAAGCGTGCTGGCCCCTGGCCTTCGTGCAGGGCACTGATGCTTTCAGCTTTGCTAGCTCAGTTCGGTGGGTGGTGATGTGTGGCCACAGATGCGGTCGCCTCTCTGCCTCTGAGCCAGATCCTCGTAGGGCATGTCTGGCTGGGAATAAAAGACCCACAGCACGGCCTCGGCTGTGTAGACAGAGCTGAAGAGGCCTGGCCCCGTCACGTGTATTGGGCACAACAGGGAGAAGGGAACGAGGGGAACTTGGCCCTGTACCAAGAACACAGAAAGTCCCTTTTGGTGTGTTGGTGCCAGGGCAGCCCCTGCTGTGTTTCTAGGGTTATGGGAGCTCTGCTCTCCATGTCCCTAGCATCTAGGCCTAGCCCAACCCCAGCACGAACCTCTGACATGCTGGACCAGGGAGACCAACATGGCAAAGGTTTCCAGTGCTTGGAACTGGCCCAGTCTCTTTAGACCACGTGACTGGGCAAAAGGCTTGGGGGGAGGTCCCCCCCATGGGGAATTCAGTGAGATTCAGGACCCGGTGGAATGGGTCCTGTAGCTGTGTGGGGCGTTCCTGTGCCCTGGGAGAGCCCTGCGGCCTTGTGGGGCATTCCTGCCGTGTCTACTTACTCTGAGCCCCACATGAATATCACTTTCTCCCCCTTCCTGACTCCCAAGGGGACTTTCCCCCACCCCCATGCTGCACAGCCAATGTGGGAATGGCTCTGTGTCCAGATCTGGGGAGCAGCCAACGTCTTATAACCCACTGGATGCCCCACCACATTCCCTCTGATCCTCGGGCCTCAGCAGAGGGATTATAAATACCCAGCCAACGGGGATCAAAGGGATCTGCTCCTGAGAGAATGAGCTTTTCCAGCAGACCCCAGGGAGGTATGAGCTGGGACAATTCATTTGTCATTGCGTCATTTTTTCCAAGTGGGCGAGAGGTACCGGAGGGGGCAGGGCACATCTCAAGTCGTGTGAGGAGACGGGGATGAGAAGCTTTTGCTGCACCGCAGGTGTATGCTGTATAGCTTCGGTGATTCCAAGCCCAGAAGAGATCAGCTAGTCCGACGTCCTGTATAGCACAGGCCAGAGAAATTCCCCAAAAGAATTCCTAGAGCGGACCTTTTAGAAAAAAATCCCATCTGGATTTAAAAATTGTCAGAGATGGACATGAGCATCTTACCATGACCCTTGGTAAGTTCTTCCAATGGTTAATTGCTCTCACCATTAAAACCTTACCCCTTATTTCCACTCTGAATTTGTCTAGCTTCAACTTCCAGCTACTAGATGGTGTTAGGCCTTTCTCTGCTGGATTGAAGAGCCCATTAACAAATATTTGTTCGCCATGTAGATACTTACTGTAGACACTAACCAAATCACCCCTTAACTTACTCTTTGTTAAGCTAAATAGATTGAGCTCTTTGAGTCTATCACTATAAGGCATGTTTTCTAATCATTTAATCGTTCTCTGAACCCTCTAATTTATCAACATCCTTCCTCAATTGTGGGCATCAAAACCAGACACAATATTCCTGCAATGGTTGCACCAGTGCCAAATACAGAGGTAAAATAACCTCTCTTTGAGTTTCCCTTGTTTATGTGTCCCAGGATCACGTTAGCTCTTTTGGCCACAGCATCGCACTGGGACCTCACATTCAGCTGATTACCCACCACAACCCCCAAATCTTGTTCAGAGTTACAGCTTCCCAGGTTAGAGCCCCCGCCCATCCTGTAAGTACGACCTGCATTCTTTGCTCCCAGACGCATAGACTTACATTTAGCCATACTGAAAAACATATTGCTCACTAGTGCCCTGTTTAGCAGCAGTCTAGATCAGTGACCTGTCCTCTTCATTATTTGCCACTTCTTCAACTTTTGGGTTATCTGCAAATTTTATCGGTGTTGATTTCAGGCCGTTGATAAAAATGTTAAATAGCATAGGACCATAACCAGTTCCTGCGGGACTCCCACTGGAAGCATACCTGCTTGAAGATCCCCTATTTACAATTACATTTTGCGACCTAGCTTTTAGTAGGTTTTTAATCCACTTAATGTGTGCCATCTTCATTTTATCTCGTTCTAGTTTTTTAATCCAAATGTTGTGCGGTACCAAGTCAAATGCCCTATGGACTTCAAAGTATATTACCTCAACTCTATCACCTTTGTCAGCTAAGCTTGTAATCTCATCAAAGAAAGATATCAAATTAACTTGACAGGGTCTATTTATGTGAGGCAACAATCTGGGGTTTGTCAATATCTTTTCCCCTGCTCCACTTTTGAGGTGCATGCTGATTAATAACCCCTAATTCCCAATAATTAATAACAATCATCATTTCTATAGCCCCTACCACGCAAAGATCTCAAAGCACTTTTTGCTTTGCAAATCAGCAGCACATGATTCAGCAGGGCAGGCGACGGCCAGCCCCAGGAAAGGCAATGGGAGCTGTGGCAAAATTAGACCACCTCTGAAAGTGAGCATTCCAGTTAGGGAAGAATATGAGTCCGTATCTGCAGCCTTTTTCCAGGTGTCATTCCTACAGGCTGCATCAGAAGCTTTGTCTGAATAAGGGCTGCATGGTCAAAAATCCCCCAACATTTTGTTGCAGATTAAGCCAAAAGGGAAATCTTTTGCCTTTTTTTGCCAAAATTAAAAACTGGGGAAAAAATGTTTCTTTTTGTTTTGGGTCAAATGAAACATTTTGGTTGACAAGGAACCATTTTTTCCGGTTTTCATTTTGGTTTTGTTGGGAGGGAGGGAGTGAGGGTGTTTTTTTATCTTTTATGGTTGATTTTAAAAATAAAGATAGCTAATTGTTTCAATGAAATGTTGTTCCAAAATGAAGTAAAAAAGTGGCATTTAGAAAATGTTGAAATGAAACGGTTTGCCTTTTTTTTAACAACAAACAATCAGATGAAACTGCGTGCCGAATTCAACCTGAATTTGCAAATAGTTTTGGTTGACCCATTTTTTGGAGAATAAAATATTTGTCCCAAAAAATGCAACCCAGCTCTAGTTGCGAGTTCAGTGGTGCCTGTCCAGCACCACTTTCTTTCTTCTGTGCTCATGAGCAAAACGCTTTGAGTTCTTTGAGTGGAAGGGGCCGTAGGAATGCAAAGTGACCCTAGTGATGGAAAAGTCCATTGCTCTGGTGCAGCACAACTGTGGCGGGTGGACACTTTGATTGCAGGAGAGGCGGCTCTCAGGAAGCTGGGACCAGTCCCAGGGAGGCTGTGAATATTCAATATTCAGTGGGGAGAGCGGAGTGCCCCTTCCCCCCAGGACCTATATTTGCACTGACCTAGATGGATGGGTTGCTGTATTTTGCATCAATGTTGCTTGTTTCAGAGCATGTGCCTTCCTCCCTGGCTCTAATGAATTGCAATCCTGAAGCCTCGAGGCCGTGGATGTGCAACTCACATGTGATGTGTGGTCTGACTGGGCCACAACCTTCCAGCCAGCAGCAGAAGGAAGTGGGTGTTTTATTGCTGGAGGGTTAGTTAGGCAGTGAGGAGTTCAGAAGGCCTCCCATGGCTGTGGAGTAGCTTAACAATGTGAGGACTATTATTGTAAACAACAGGGACTCCTATAGTTGTGGCCAGTTTACAAAACACTTTTCTCTTCCTACCAGCATCGCCTCACTCTTTGGCCAGCTACTTTGCACCGCAGCACCAAGCTTGGCCAGGTGCTGAGAAAACTGGGAGCTGTCACTGCTTGCATTTCACATTGTGGAGCTGCATGGCTTCTCCATCCATTCCTGCCAGGACAGTGCAGCTGCCTCTGACCTTCGCCACATGTTCACAGCAGGGGGAGGATTTGGGGATTCAAGGACAACAGAGGATTTAGAGGTGGGTTTTTCAGGGCAAATTCGCCGCCGTCAGATCGATTTCTCTGTAAAGACCCACTCAGTCGAGCCAGAACTCGACCTAGGAAAACCACCTCTGAAAGTGGCGGAGCGCTGCATCGAGGGGAGCGCCGTTCCCGTCGGCGCAGCGCAGGGTGGACGGCACACAGAACGGAAGCAGCGAAGTCGACGTGAGTTATGCAAGATTTTTCCGTCGCTGGCATGTCGTCCGTCGACTGCCGACGAATCTCGGAGGTAAGTATAGACCAGGCCATAGAGACAGATCAAGAGGGAGCTGTTGCCAAGATTTCTACAGCACCACATTTCCTGCAAATTATGTAATGAGAATTTGCATATTTGCAAAAAAGGAACATACGACTATAAGTTTCAGCTCGTAAAGGAAGCTGTGTATATTTAGTACTTGCGAAAGGCATTGGCTTGACAGCCCTAGTAAATTAGTGGAGCCTTTTGTCTATTTCCTAGAGAGAGAAGGTGGGTGAGGTAATGTCTTTATTGGACCAACATCTATTGATGAAAGAGACATGCTTTTGAGCTATGCAGAGCTCTTCTTCCGATCTGGGAAAGGTAACCAGAGTGTCACAGCTCAATACCAGGTGAAGCAGATTGTTAAGCACAAGGAATGTCTTATTTCTACTCACCACTGGCTGCCAGCCTGATCTGTGACAAGTGACTTGCTCTAGGGATCAGCCAGGCCTCTGCCGAGGCTGCAATTAGTGCAAAGGCTGGCACTGGGCTTGTGCCAAAAGAGCTGGACTCAAGACCTACCCAATCAATGCACACAAGGGCCACCAGACGTCCATTAGATGAGAGTAATGTTCCATCCGCCCTGAACTGGGGCGGATTCACACAAGCGACCTGCGAGTGAACAGCTCAGAAGCTGTGACTGAAGCCTTTGCGCCTCGGATGTGCTAATGTTCCACCTTGTTTCTGGACAGATCAGTTTGTTACATCAACTTCTGACTGGTCTGGTGCTGACCCAGACAGGGTCTCCCACTCTCTGGGCACAGAGGTACCGTCTCCGACACTCTGCACGCAGACGTCTTCAGAGACACGCTGCAACTAGGTGTCCTGTTTTAAAGCCGCAGCCCAGCACTCGAAGTGGAGGCATTAGTGATTCAATGCTAAAACACATACGAGTGCAGCACCCAGTCCAACATTAGCATTGCAACACTCACCGCTAGGTACTCACATGTAGGTAAGAAATGATTGAATCAGGGTATTGGATTTTTATGTGTACATTACTTTAAATTTATTTGAGAACCCAGTCATCCTCATGGGTAATCAACAGGGGCTGATTTGCCAACGGTCTGATCCATAGCACAGGGCTTCTGCGGCCTGCTGTTCGTGGGGCTGTGAACCAGCCAGCAGAGGGTGTGCAAACACACAGCTCTTTGGGAGCGAGCACCGGAGGAAGGTTTGGGTCTGAGGGCTCCTGACTGTGCGAGCAGCATGTGAGCTAGTGGTAGACAGCAGAGCCAAGCACACAGTTTGGGCCGTTTCTTCTGAAGTTGTAGCAAGGTGGGGTTCTGTGCCCAGCTCTGTTTGAAATGACCTGTGTAACTTCTCAGTTATCTTACCTGTCAAATGGATTGCTGCCCCAAAGGCCTAGCTTAATAATAAGGACTGTAAAGAAATAAGAGCAGGGGTGAGAGCTCCTGGTCTGCTCTGCTGGCTCGAAGCTCAGTGGCCTTTTCACTAAGCTACAGGCAGCTCACTAGCAGCGTGGGGGAATAACTCTTTGCCACGTATCTGACCTGTGGGACAGACCTGCCAGATAAATGAGCGTCAGCCAAGCTATGGGCCATGTGGCGGGTCTGAATGTGCCCGCCATTTACGTGCTTGGTGCTTGGCCAGGCTGGGTAAAAAGTGTTGCGCAGTTTCACCACTCCTCAACATTGGCCCAAGCGACAGGTGGCTGTTCTTCCTGGGTTAGGTCTACACTAGAAATGGTTTGCGGAGCTGGCTCACTCCAGCCTGGCAGACTCTGGGAATAGCTTTGTACAGCTGGATCCATATTCCAGAGTCACATTCCCACCCCTTGTTCCAGAGCCTCCTTCACAGCCAGGGTTACCCTATGGCCGGTTTCTGACACAGTCTCTTTTGTGAGCCTCCATCTTCAGCCCCATGGGTGGGGTGGGTCCCAAATAACAGGCAATGCCCCAGGTTCTTGCCAAGCAGACAAGCTGCAGCTCAGATAGAGACCCAATTGCTCCACTTCCTGATTGGGCCCACCTTTGCGTCTACATCTGATTAGTCACGTCACCAGCCACAGCTGCCCGATCCACCCATCCAGGCCCTAGCTCCCAGCCCTGGGAGGGCCACAGGGAGCCACTGACCGATGGCTGTCCTTGTGTTCTTGGCTTGCACCAGCCGCCCTGCCATGGTGACAGAGAGCGACACTGTCTCCCACCTCCAGTGAGTGCCACTGCCGGAGGTACCCCCTCCAACAGTCCCAGTTATATCCCCCAGCTCCTGCTCCCCTTTCTCCCCCAGCTTCCCCCTCCCATGGCACCGTCCTCTTTTTGGGAGCCTGAAATATGGCAACCTGAACCACAGCATCTGAGTGGCTCTCACACGAACGGACTGTCCCTCACTCCGTTATACAGAAAGGGAAACTGAGGCACAGAGCAGCGGTGTGATGTACCCGAGGTCACACACAGAGTCAGTTCTGGAGCTAGGAAGCGAGCCCAGGTGTCCTGAGACCTACCCCGGTACTTTAACCACTAGGCAATTCTCCCTCTCTTCGGACAGTTTGTGACTAACCAATAGTGGACCCTCGTGACTGCAGGGCGGGCCCACTGTCAGCAAGGAGAGGTCATGCTCATGGCATGACAGGCAGCCACTGCGGGGAATGTGGCAGGGCCAGGTTAGCACAGGTGCCGCCCCCATACCAGCAGGCCGGGAGGCCTGGCTCACTGCCAGACAGGTTTCCCTGTCCCTGGCTAGGGTAGGGCGGAGTGGGGCAGGCCCTGAGAATGTGCCTGGCCTCTGGCGCCGAGCCCCATCCCAGAGCCATCTGCGTCCCGTATCACAAGGGGCTGTTCAGCCTCCATCCCGTCTGATCCGAGTGTGGCGCCCTCTGGTTCTGATTTGCTGTCTCCTCAGGGCCTGCCCCACTGAATTCTTTGTCTTCCTCACCCTGCCCGACTTCAAAGGGCAGCCTCCTTCCTTTCATATCCACACACGCTACTCGTAAAGCAGGCGAACGCAGGGGAGCCCAGGCTACGGAGCCCGGCTATTCCAGGAACATGATCTAACGTGGCAGCTTATTAGCTCCAGGCTCCAAGCAAGGGGCATGTTGCAAAGTGTGTGCTGCAAAGGGAGGCAGAGCCTAGGAGACTGGGGCAGGATGGGACTGGATGAGAGTTTGGCTGACTTGGCCTTTTATCCCTGAGAGGGGGGAAATGTTGGTGTAGGGGAGAGGGGATAGAGAGGGGATTCAGCAGAGTAGGGTGAGCAGTGGGGAAAGGGATTGAAGCGGGTCAGGGATGCAATGTGGGGAGTGCACTGAGGTGGGGGTGCAGCTGGAAGCGGTGCGGTGGGGAGGCGATGCAACGGAGGCGCTGTTGTGGGGAGGGGATGCGGCGTGGGGAGTGCAGTGAGGGAGGTGCAGCGGTTCGGGGGTGCAGTGAGGAGACGTGGTCGTGGGGAAGAAGATGCAGCAGGTTGGGGGTGCGGCAGGGACAGGACAGGGCAGCACAGCTTGTTTATTTATTTGAATCGTCTCCAGCTGGGCCTAACCAGTGCTGGGTTCCCATCTTGTTCCAGCCGCTCCCCGGAGATCCCCGAGTCCATTTTATGGAGCCAGCACCGTGACTGGACTCAGCTGCGGTCTGCAGGGAACCAATGGCCAACCGAGGGTCTCCAGCGCCCGGCGGTCAAGCCTGCATTTGCGCCCTCCCCAGACACCGCGCCCCTGGCTGCCCCGGGGAGTAGGAGGGTTTGTACCTGCGGGATGGGAGGACCGGGGGCGGGGGGAACGACACATGCCACTTACCTCCTCCGGCTCCCGCCTCTCCAGCTCCAGCCCCACAGCCCGATGCCAGCTCCCCCTATCGGGCGCCGTGACCTCACTCCCTGGGCACGGGGTAGTGGGGGGCGAGGGGGAGCTCCTCCTGGTCACTTACAGCTCCTCACCCCCCTGCCTGCCCCTGGGCGTCACCCAGCTGCCCCTCAGCCTACTGTGCCCCGGGCCCCGTCCCCTGCGTATTGTGAAGGGCCGGCCCGGTGCCCTGCCTAGGCTGACGCCCGGGGGCCTGGCCCTTGGTACGCCACTGCACTGAACAACGCTGCCCCCAGCCTGTGAGTGTAACTGGGCGACCAGTCTCTAAACTGTCGGACCGGGACTGCCGTCCTGCTCTTGGGGAAGCCACTGAGAGCTTCTCCACTGACATCAGTGGTTCAGGATCGGGCCCTTAGATTGTAAGCTCTTTGGAGCAGGGCATGTGTCTGGATCCACAGCGATTCCTGGTCCTTTACCTGTCTCACTGCCCTGGGCACCCAGCAGTCTGGGCTTGAACCACGAACCCAAAGCTGGGCTCAGCCTGGGCTTGGTAACTTCATAATAAATACGAAAAGAAGCCAGGGCCCTGCAACGTCTCCGTCCTCCTGGGAGGGGAGGCGCAGGGGGAGGGGATGGAGAGGCAGGCTAGCTGTTTTAAGCAAGTGACACCATCATCATCTTCTTCCTCACTCCTGCTTCCTCTCCCTGGGACAGATGTTTGCAGAGATGAAAGAGTAGCGGCCTCAGCCCAGGGGCTGCCTTCAATCAGTCCCACATTGTGCCGTGCCCAGCTCCTCCCACCGCTGTGCGTTTCACTGCCTGCCATATGTTTTAGAGGAACTGGCTGGGCACACATGGGACCTTCAGCCCCGCTCCCAGGGAGCGGCACGTGGGTAACCTCTGGCTCAGAATCAGGCCCTTCCGCAATGGCTAGCTCCCCGCTGGGTTAAGCAAGCTCGTAACCGTGCCTAACCCATGCAGGGCCGGCAGGAGGGGCAGCAAGAGGGAAGTGTCTGCCCTGCACAGGCCAGGCCCTTAGTGAACCTTGCCTGCCGCGGGATACTTGGAAAACCAGAGGTTCAGCTATTTCCCTGTCCAGCCAGGGCCTCTCGATCTCCAGACTCCACGAGTAGGGAACCCCTCCCAGGCCAGTACCAGTGCAAGGGGAGTAGATCCCAGCACTGTCGTCACTTGTGATTTCATCACGGTTCTCCCGATATTTGGTGTTTTTCTTAAAGCCCCCCAGCTCCTGCGGTAATGGGATGCTAAATTTGTTACCCTGATCAGCCACTAAGTGGCACTTCGTGTAACAGGCCTCATTTCAGCTAACCCCAGCCAGCCGTGGCAGAGCATGAAAGGATCTTGGAGTGAACACATCTGGTCCGTATCTCTCTGAGAAGGAAGCTCTGTCCTCAGTCCATATTTGGTACAGACACCTGACCTGTTAGTAGCAGCTCCGCAACCTACCGTGTACAAGAAACACCCGAGGGGAACACAAACAGAAGGCAAACGGCAGCAAAGGGGTCAGACAGATGGAACAAAGCAGCAAAGGTTGCAGGATCAATCTCATTCACATGATTCACATCATTCTCTTCAGTGCCCCCAGAGAACTTCAGCTTTGACACACCTGCACAATGAACAGACTGGAAGCCGTATTTGGCAAGATTTTGAATGGCTACAAAATTCTTTAAGGAAACTGAAGATACACAGGGATGCTCTTTAAGCTGTGCATAAGCAGGCAGTGCATAGCTTTAAATCGTTTGCCTTTACTGAAGACAGTCACAAAGATGACCGTGAAAGGGTTTTGGCTACGTCTGATGCATACCTTCTACCTCAGAGAAATGTGGTGTATGAAAGAGCATGTTTTCACCAAAGAATTCAAGGACCAGGGGAAAATGTTGGATGTTTTATAAGGGGTCTGCGTACGTTGGTTGAAAACAGTGATTCTGGAATGGCAGAACATGAAAATATCAGAGACAAGCTGGTTATTGCGTTAACAGATAAAAATCTTTCACAGCTGCTGCAATTAAAAACAGATTTAACCCTACGCACAGCTATTCAGACAGCTAAGCAGCGTGAGCTGGTGAGACAGCAAAACCAAGAGCAACTTGCCAAACTTGAAAAACAAGAAACTAGCTTAGAAGTGTTAAAATGTGCAGCATGGGTGCTACAAGCCATTACCATTAGACATCTGAGGCAAGGAGAAGGAACTCCCAGGCTAAGAGGGACAAATTCCAGTTGCATACCAATGCCTTACTGCCTAAATGCACAAGCTGTGGAAAAATTCATATCCCAAGAGATGACGCATGTCCAGCCAAAGGCACAAGGTGTACTAAATTAATACAATATGGACATTTTGCAGTCAGGGAGTTAACATATTACAGACAATCAAGAACCATTCTTTCTGGGATTTTTCACGTGATGACACAGAGGCTGCCTGGAGAGTGAAACTGAGTATTCATGGAAAGACGACTGATTTTAAAATTGACTCAGGAGCAGATGTCAGACTCATCTGAGAAGGGACTTCCAATAATCTTCAGTTCCTCCTAGAGTTGAAGTCACCTGACATAGCCCTGACGGTATTCGGAACTGGATGGGCCAGTTCACCACAGAAACGACTTACAGAAACACCACTTTTGCATTCAGAGTGCATGTGATCAAACAATCAAAGGCCAAGAACTTCCTCAGCTGCAGCATGACAGCCATGATGGGCCTAATGAGAAAGTTGAAAGAACTTGATGGAGTATTTGATGATATTGGACTTTTGAAAGAAGATCTAGTACAAATCAACTTAAGAGACAATGCTGGCCCATATATAGTACAAACGTCTCTACCAGAGAGGCCATGGGAGAGAGGAGCTGCAGATTTATGCGAATTCAGACGACATCATTCCCAGGTTGTGGTGGACTATTTTACATAGAGAAAAAATGTACTTGAAAAACAACACGTCACAGAATTATCAAGAAACTGAAGTGCACTTTTGCTCGCTTTGGTATTGCAGAACAACTGGTGAGGGACAACGGACCACAAGTGAATATAACACGCCACTGAAGCAGAGTTTAAGTCATTCTGAATGAAATATGATTTTGATCATATTACTAGCAGCGTATACTACCCACAAATGAATGGAAAGACTAAGAGAGCTGTACAGACAGCTAAGAGAATCCTACAGCAGGAAGATCCATTCCTTGCTCTTCAGAGCTACAGATCAACACCAACACAGCTACTGGATACAATCCAGCACGACTCCTGTTGGGAAGACACCTCAGAACTACTGTTCCAACTTTGGAAAATAATATATCTCCAAAGAGGCCAGACAGGAAGAGAGTAGCCAAATCAGATAAAAAGGCAAATAAGCTTACAAACACTTTTACAACAGATACCACTCAGATGGAGAATTGCCAAGTCTAGAACATGGTAACTGTGTTCATGACAAATTGGATGGAGAAAAAGGCTGGACAACTCCAGCTGCCATAAAGAAAAAGAATTCAGCACCCAGTTCATATGTGATCGAGCCTGACAGTGGAGAATTCAACAGGAACTGCTGACATCTAATTTATTCCTCAGGAAGAACAATCTACAGATGGTGGATTCAGAAAAAGAAGAAAACGCAGAGATTCCAAACCAGCCACTGCCAGATAATCAAATTCTTATGCATGCGGGTAATGTAATTAGAAAACCTAATGATTAAGAGATGCTTAACAGACTGTTCCGTACTGAACATCATAGATAGCATGATAGCGTAAACTTTGTAAATGGTAGGAATGTAGAACTTGAAGGGGAAGATGTATGAAGGGGAATGCTAAACTGTATTCAAGGTGCAGGAACAATTTTTATAGTGGGGGTGCTGAGAGCCATTGAACCAAACTGTAAACCCTGTATATGATAGAAACCACTTCAAGCCGGGGTGCAGCAGCACCCCTTGTGCCCCTAGTTCCAGCGCCTATGACTGTATTATGCTGTTCAGCTACAAGGTGTGTAACATACCGTATTTAAGCTAACTTCAGCCATGAGAAGGAAGCGCTGTAGCCAGTCCATATCTGGTACAGATGCTGACCTACTGGTAGCAGCCCTGAAACCTACTGTGTACAAAAAATCCATGACACCTGGAGTCTGGTGATTGTGTGAGAATCTGTGCTTCACTTACAACTATTTGTTTCTAGCCCTCCTGGTGATGGGGAAAAGCCTGCGAATGGGAAATCTCTAGGCTGACAAACCAGAAGACAAATGAAAAGACCCAGATGGATTATGTTTCAGCCAGTCTTCTGATTTTCCTGGCCTAAGTGGCAGTTTTCTTAGCTGTGCTGAGATGAGGAGAGACAGCATGTAAAGTGCCACTGTAACAGAAAGGGAGCAAGGTCTGAGGAGAACGGGCTGCCCGAACTTACAGCTGCTCCACCATGAAGCCCAGAAAGTGCTGGGTTCTAGATCTCGCACTGACTCATGGCAGGCGTTATACAGGTAGCCAACGTGCCCATCTGCGGAAGGCAGAGAGCGGGGGCATGCACCCTTTTGCGCCAGGTGCCAGCTAGGCTCCCTCGTATCGGCTGCGGTTGGTGGCATGAGGGTGTCATGCACCTGACTGCATCAAGCAGACTGGGGGTGCTAGAAAGCCACCGGCGGGAGGTGGCATGCTTGGTGCCTTGTGCCCTGCTGCGGCCGAGCTGTGATCAGTGCTACTGGGGCCAGCGCGGCTGGTCTACAGCAGGGAGCGCGGTGTGGTGCGAGGCTGGCTGCCATGGCTCATCGGCGACCAGCAACAATGCCCTGTGTGCTGTAGATTGCCACGTACCTGTTTGAGGCAGGCGTTGCGGGTTTCTCACGCCTCCGTGAACGAGGTGGAAACAGGGACAGGGGCTCATCAGCCTGTGCTTTGTGGAGGGGGGCGGAGAGGGTGCTATGTGTCATGCGGTTCAGAGCGGGTACGGTGGGTGCAATGGAGGCTCGCAGGTGCCCTGGAGATACAGTGTGTGCAATGGATGTATGGCGAGTACAAGGGAGCTTTACTGGCTGTATTGTGGGTGCCATGGAACTATGCTGGAGGGACAGTGGGTGCCAGGGAGGAACAGCAGGTGCCATGGAGATATAGGGGGAGCCACAGAGATATTTTGGAGGTTCGGTGGGTGCCAGGCCGGTAGAGCAGTGCCATGGAGCAATACGGGAGGTAAGCGGGTGGCAGGGCCGTACAGAGGGTGCCGTGTGTTGGCCTGCTGTTGGAATAAGGGCAGTGCCATCTCACTGCAGGTAATGGGGCAGGTTCCGGGTGCTGATCTGTGGCGTATGGAGCAGTGGGTGCTATGGGGTGCCCAGTGACAGTCTGTGCCCTTTCTCTGCATTCACTGTGGCAGGTACAGGACTCCTCAGAGCTCTCTTCTTTCTAATCTTTGAGGCTGGGGCCAAAGAACAAAAACTGGGCAAGCAGCCAGGTTACCACAGGGGCCAAGGGAGCCCTTGGAGCAAACGCCTGTATATGAGAGGCACAGGAAGAGGTGGGGCAGCCTAGTGCCTCTGTCTGCCCCCCAAGTGCAGTAACCCACCCCCTGGCACTGGCACCTGCTGCAGCTACAATGGAGCAGCACAGAACGCTGCCCTGGTCAATGCGTGGCCAGCTCTAGCTGGGGACGGGGCTCGGAGTCCCCCCAAAGGGGCAGACAGAAAAAGCTGTTAGCGAAGGATCAAGATGCCGAAGTAGCAGGCGAACCAGAGTTGGGTCGGAGGGGAAGGGATAAAATAAAAGGAGAACAGGAGAATAAAAGTAAGAGACTGGGACGCAAGGAGGAGGAAAATGGGGAAGGTTTCAGGACAGGAGAAGCAGAAAAAAATAGACCTGGGGATGTGAGCGGGCACTGTTAGAGAAGGGACACAGCAGGAAACAAAAGCTACAGATTTACCAGACAGCGAGTATGAAGGGAGAAAAGGGGAAAGAGAATCAGTGAACAAGGGAATTGATCAAAAGGCTGGGTTAAATGGAAACAGATCCTGGAAATGGTAAACGAGAAGCCCGCCCACAAAGAACTTGAAGTCCATGACCAGAGAGAGGGACTGTTTGAACAGCTATTGGTGGAATACAGGGCAAAAGTGCCTAATGGACACGTGAGGACCCACTGGGTGAAGAAACCCCCACTTGTGGATAAACTCGGTGACAAGAGGGACAGCCACGGGAACGCTGACTCCAAAGAGCACGTCCAGGTGAAGAGCAGCAAAGTCCAGGACAGCAAGCGGGGCGCTGGACTTACAGCCAAGGCGAGGAAAAGTTGATTCTCCTCTGATGTGATACAGTCTATTGCAGAATAGTCGCTTTTGCTCTGTTGGTACTAACCGCGCAGTGGGTACCAGCTCACAAGGTGAATGAGTTGGTACCCTATAGTTTGTTAGTATAAGCAGGGAGTCTTTGGTAATATCCTCTATTATTTATTGCTCCTGGTACAGTTTGGGGAGGGGTCGCCTTATAAAGTTCTAAAAACGTAAAACGATCCCTTTGGTCTTGTTTGCCTCTGCCTCTCCTCACAGTGAGCATCGCCTGGCTTAGTCAGAGCCAGTCGTTCCCCCAGGAGGCTGAGGGAAACAGGCTCCCCCGACCGAGTGAGGAACCGGAGTGGCGCTGGACAAAGAGGCAGCGTGGATGTAGCGATGACGCCCGTGCAGCCAGTTAGCCAAGGCTGACACAGCCAGACTGCCCCTGGGGAGGCCATCCTGTTCCATGTTGCGCCTGAGCTCACTGGGAAACGCTGCTCTGCTGAGCTCTTGGGGAGAGGGACGGGGTCGACAGCCCTGAGACCAGAGTCTCCAATCCCAGAACCGGCACCGAATGGGCAGCAGATCCACTGCTGCTCTGCAATGCTGCCGTCTCCACCTTCCCAGCCTCTGGGCAGACCGTGTGCGCTGGCCTGGGGGGCTAGCCAGATGTGGCCTTGTCTACACACCTGCACTCAGGCCCCACCAGCGGCTCCCTGTCAGGTTTCATATGCCAAGTATAGTCCTTGTATGGCAAACCTCCAAGCCCAGGCCAGATGCTGCAGGAGGGGGCACACTGAATGAGAAGGGGGGGTCCTTCTTTCTCATTCAGTGCTGACCCAAAGCCCTGGGGTCACGGAGGGGCGCACTGCGTCACTGGGGTGCTGCCTGCTCACCGAGTCAGCACGGGGCGGTCCTGGCTGCGTGTGGGCACTGAGGGGCAGTTTTCATGAGCTGGCTCATTCCAGGCTGGATCCCTACACCCCGCCTGGGCTGTGTGACCATGCAGGCACGGGTAAAGAGCTGCTGCTCGGGCCGAACATGCTGGCATTGGTGCTGAATGCTCCAAGCAGGCAAGCCCCGCGCGCCACTGCGTGCGGCTCGGTCCCTGGGCAGGCAGCAGGTGGCGTGCCTGGAGATCAAGGGAGCTGAGCTCCATCTGGGGACGGCGCTCAGGCTGCACCCGTCTGCTCTTCCATTGCTCCTGGATGCCCCAAAGACCAGGTCTCCAGGCGGGAAGGGAATTCTCCGGGAGAGGATTTTCCATTGAGGTGGGGAGATTCTCCTTGGAGGCAGGGGTTCCCCTTGGGCCATGTGGGGAGGAGGATGCTCTGTTCTCTTCCATGGGATCTGCTGGACTCTGAGCGCTTTTCCCACCCATTCTCCTAGCCCCTGTCTGGGAGCGACGTGGTTCTTTTCGCAGGGCTGCCTGGCTGTAGCTGACTCTGGTTCTCTCTCCCTAGGTGTTCCTGGGATGGGGGATGAACAAGTGTCATGCTTCTGCCTCAAAGAAAAGAAAACATCAACTAAGCCAGAAATAAAGCACCCCCAAGCCAACAATGCTCTTCTTCTCCTGAGCCAGCCCCCAGGCGAGGACAGGCCGAGCAGGCCCCCCTTTGTACGACAATGACTTCTTAGCGCGGGAACCACTCTCAATTCCTCAGTCCTTGGACTAAGTCCTTGGAAAACAATGGATCTCTAGTAGAGGCAGCAATCCAAGCCAGGCCTGGACTATTTGGCTTGTCAGATATTGTGTATAAAACTCTTTTGGAAGATAATTTATTTTTGAATAGCAGATAACAAATAGCCAGTGGAAAACAAATTCTACGTTGGTACTAGCTTGCTCCCCAAGTTCCCTGGGTACCTGCCAGAAAGGAGCCAAAGGGCCCAGTCACTCCCATTAGCGCCCAGTGCTTGGCCTGCAGATGGGAACAGCCCTGGCATGTCTCATCCATACATCCTACAGCAGGACTGGATAATGCAAGAACAGAATCTCCTGGAAGTGATCTGTGTCCCATTTGATCGGCCCTCAGCTGAACTCTCATAGCAGCCTGGACTCGCTTGGGAGTCTCTCCCATTTGCCATCAGCAACTGCCTAGATGAGAGAGCTTCATTTTGTGCCACCCTGCGGTCCCAATCAGAATGGTCCCATTTTTCCCACCTCTCATTTTGTTGGGTGCTGGAAGCCGTAGAAAGAAGCCAAACCGATTCCCTGGCTTTGGTGAGCTGTGCCAGAAATGCCAGTGAGGAGCTTCAACTTCCAGCAGCTGAAACTCTGCCAGCGGCTTCCTCTAGACTAAAGGACCATGCTCCGGTGCAGGCATCCCCAGAAACGTACCCAGATGCTTATTAGAACTTGAAGCGGCTCTTTTGTCTCTAGTACCAAGCAGTGTCTTTCTGGCCATATTTCCTCAACTAGTCTCCACCCCTTGTAACTTACCAGCATAGCACTCCTGTGAGTGAATGGGTGGAGTGATTGGAGGGCAGAGCACGCGCTGGCAGGACAGAGGCACCTTGCTCTCCGTCGCCACTGTGACTGGTGGGGGCTGATTTCCTGGGTGACATCTCAGTCCAGCCACGTTTGCAAACTGTTTGCTTCTTGCTTTAGGGCTGCGTAGAAAGGCAATTCATACAGGGCTAAAATGAAAGCCCCAGGGGGCAAAGAGGAGAGACGAGAACTTCTATGACTAGCCAGGCCTCATTGCTTTAGAGCTTCCTAGTTTTGGGAATGCAAACCCACAGCATCAAAGGCTTTGTCTAATAACTGTGTTTAACATCTGTTCTTATGTCACTGTAAGGACTCTGCTCTCTGAACAAACCTGCGTGACAA
Source organism: Mesoclemmys tuberculata (assembly GCA_007922155.1). NCBI lineage: Eukaryota > Metazoa > Chordata > Testudines > Chelidae > Mesoclemmys > Mesoclemmys tuberculata. Next base: position 7,324,782 of record ML675652.1, read on the forward strand.
TAAAATCATGATTTGTGCCCCTGCCTGGCACACAGCGTGCTGCGTAAAGTGCTTTGTTGTGGTTGGTGCTGACGTAATACCACGGGTCGGTCCCCCCTCGCTGAGTGGAATGCAAAGCCCCGGTGCTGCGGGATGCTGGATGTTTGCAGCTGCCTCTACTGCACCCCCCGCCCCAGAGATTTAGAAATTCAAACCCTTAGAACTTGTAACTTCCCAGAGAGCTGGGATTTCAGCCCTGTTGGTTGGAGCCAGTGACGGTACACTAGCTCGGGGTGGTTGAAAAACTAGGACAGAAAAATCACACACTCCAATTCCTGGGTTTTTTCCCCATCAACATTAGAGAGTTTACCAATATTTTAAATGGAAAATTTTGCCCAGCTCTGACACGAGGCAAGACTAAGAATTTGCCTCTAGATCAGGCTAGGGGTGACCTCTCCAAGCACCTTCAGCTCGCAGGTGAGGCTCACAGGATGGTGTAGGGATGCAACACCCCGCCGGTGAATCTGCAGCATCATAGCCACGCTGGTCCCCAGGGTTTTGCTTTTTAAATTAACTGATACGGCACCGCCGCACGGATCCTTTCCCAATCCAGTAGGGACCAGCAGTGCAGCAAGGCCAAAGTGTTCTAATCAAGCACTGAAATCCATATTTACACATCTAAATCTGGCGTGTTACTGGAGCGAAAGGTCTCGGCATCTCTGAAAATCAGCCCACTTCTTTAGTCACCCACGTGGGAATGCTTTGGCTGAAGAATACATAGCAAAGTTGTGGGCATTTCCATATGGGCCCTTACTGAGCTGATGACAGATTGCTCTGGAGGGGCCCAACACTTAATTACTGACTGATGAGCTTTTCTCCGAGCAATGTTCTGTGCACAATAGTTCGCTCCGCCAAGGCAAGAGCTGCAAATGCTAAAAACTGCTCCGGAACCCAACTTCGCTCTTCAAAGACCGGGCTTTCTGGAACCAGCCTCACCCAAATCTGCTGCGTCATGAACCTGGTCATTTCTGATTCGCCAGACACAAAAGGCCAGTTCCTCAAATTCAGGTGCAAACCCACAGTGCAAGCAATAATGCATAAAGACAGCGCCTCTTCTCCCCGGTCATCAACAAACCAATCTGGTTGCTGAAAGGTGGGAACTACTGTTCTCCTTCCATCAGCCAGGAGTCCTGGTTGACTCCGGTTTCTGTTTGACTATAAACGATAAACCTACAAAAACTGTATTCTTCAAACACGCACTTCCTCTTCCTCGCTTGCCATGAATCTCACCCTAATTAATTGGGGAATGTGTGAGCCCATGCAACCCCCTGTCAGCTGCGTGACCCTGTGTCACCGGCCCCGTTCTAGCCCCACGTGACAGGACATCAAACTGACATCAGCTACATCAGGGCAAGTCACTTTTTACACCCCTCTAGCACCATGGGATTGAACCCTCGTAGCTGCACCAATGCAAATAACACCCAACCTAATCAAACCCTTACTGTGACATGGGGGAAACTCAACCAATCAACACCCTGCCTATCATGCTCATTTGCATACAATTCTATTGGTTGAACAGAGTCCGAAGGTATCCATTAATAAATTAATGGCTATGAATGACACTTCGCACGCCCATGACATTTTACTCACATGCATTGTCTTATCACAACATATGTATGCAGTTGCTCATGTGTGTATTTGTTTGCAGGCCCCAACCATTCCATTTTATCTGCCAGCCACCTGAAAGTCTGGGAGGAATTTTTCAGGGTTAAATGTTTTTTCCCCTATGTGATCCTTACTTTTTTCACACAACAGATAATGGATACTCTGCCCTCACGCGCTGACAGCAGTTTTCAAATGATCTATTGTTCATTAAAATAAAAATCATATTAAAATATAATTTTGTATGTCTTCTTTTATTAACTGCTCAGATCCAAAATGTATCTGAAATATAGTTAAAGCCATTTTTGTAATGCTTTTAATCCCCGATCCCCCCAAAAATGCTTTTTTAAGTTAAGGTTGTCAAGCATTACTCAAAGAATAGAAAAGATAAAAATTTAAAGAAAAATAACTTAAAATCTGCTTTAAAAAAGTAATGTTGAGATTTATTAAAATGTCACTATACCATATTACTTAGACTATCTAGAAATATTCGTCCAAAAATATAAAAAATCTTAACTTAGATCTCTGTTTTTCAAAATTTTATAACAGCTATTATGATTACACAGAAACATAAAAAAAATCAGTTAAAATGTTTAAAATTTAAAGTATTGAGCAACTCTTTTATTTGACAATATGGTATTTCTTCTCCCTGTGGCTGGCCAGTGCTTCTTATAGGGAAAAATGCTGTTGGACAATCTTTTAGACCAGGACACCAACTCAAAGCAGAACTAGACCCTATGAAAGCAACAGATACAAAACCTGTAGACATATCTGCACTGTAATGATCAACGCAGCCCCTCCACCCCAAAAAAGAAAAAAATCTGGCAAGAGCCATCAGTCGTACACATGCCTATCACAACATATGGTGTACCCCATCTTATGCCCCCAGTAACAACTCGGTGGGTGAAATGAGAACTCACTATGCTCTCAAATGAACTCACACAGAAAATACAATAAAAGACACACAAAAAAGCCCTATCACCTGTGGGTGAACACTTCTCACAAAGCGATCACCCCATAGCTCACCTCAGGCCCCATACTCAAAGGAAACCAGCACAACTCCTTCAAACCACAAGCCTGGGAACTTAAATTCATAACTTTGCTACACAATGAAAGTCATGGATTGAACAGAGACACTCAGTTTATGGCTTATAACACCAAGCTATACCCACTAACAAATCCTCCCTCCCAACCTTTTTTCCTCTTTCCCCCCCAAGACCTAAGGGAGTTTAAAGGGCTACTCCAATTTGAATGGTCTCTTGAAATACGTGTTAACTACTAATGCTTATAATGTAGTCTACCTTGTATTTATTTGTGACGCTCTGGCCTGGCATGACTAGCGGCGTGTCTATACTACAAAGGTAAGTGGACCTAACTTACATTGGCATCCAGCTACCATGGTAATCACATCGCTTGGGTATGTGCACGCTTTGCTCCCCGTGTCACCAGGGTGCATCTGCACCACGAGCGCTTGCATTGCCTGTACTATCGGGGTGAGCCTTTGTGGGATGGCTTCTGAAAACCAGTAACAGGCAAGTCCACGCTGATGTTGCAGTAGCTTAATTACAGTGACACTGCTTCTCTGCCTCTCGCGGAGGTGGAGTTATTCGGTTCGCATAGTGGGGCAGTTTCACTGGTGGGAGTGAAATTTTAGAGTAGACATTTACATCATCATAAGATGCCTTGGGTCGACCTAATTGTAGCAGATCAGGCCTAGGAAATTAGGTCGGTGTAACTCCATCGCTCAGGGATGTGAAACAGCCACTCCCATTAGCAATGCAGTTAAGCCAACCTAACCGCAGCTCTAGACAGCACTACCTAGAGAAGCTTTCACATCGGCATAGGAAGCATCTTCGCTTAGGAGCCATAGGGGTGTAGCTGCACTGTTTTAAGTGTGGGCAGGCCCTGTGAGTACCTTTCGTAGAGCTGAAGAAAGGCTCTGGGTAGCTTGAAAACGTCTCTCTCATGAACAGCAGTTGATCCAATAAAAGATATATTACCTCACCCACCTTGTCTCTCTAATGTCTTGAGGCCAACACCACCACATCAACACTATGCAGTCTTTTAGATGGCATTAAAGATGGCATTAACTGTGCTTCTGGGGGGGGGGGGGGGAGAGAAAAGAATGGTCTGGAGCAGTTGTTGCTGTTCGTGGAGACCGATCTCGTTTCCAAGACAGTCACACATGAAAGGGGAGAGAAAAAGGAACAGCAAAGATAGAAAATGCAGCGTCTCTCCCTTGTGCTGATTCTCTCACTGCTGGAGAAATAGAGGCCCAGGACAGTGTTGGATCAACCACTCTGAGACCTCGCAAATGTGGACCAGCATATTTAAGGCATTGTTTGTTGCTGCCACTCTGTTCACAGAACTGTTGTCAGAGGTGGACTTGTCTCGGTGTCTCAGCCAGACTTGTTACACAGAAAGGAAAAGGTGAGAAAGAGGAATAATCCTGAGGGGAAAGAAAATGACACATGAGGAGGAGGGGGCGACAGCAGGAAATCTAAGTCTCACAGCTCAGGATTTAGCCAAAGACAGAGGAGACAGCAATTAGAGCAGAGCAAAAATTGCCAACAAATAGTTTCTGCTCCAGAAAAAAATCAAAACGTTTTGGCACCGTCGAAAGGAAATGTTTTGTTTCCACCCGACGCAAAAATGTTGTTTCAATGTCAGGCGTGTTTGACTAAAGCAAAGAAGCGGGACTTGATTCACAACGCAGCTGGTGGAGATGGTGGTTCTGCTGCAGCACTTCTATGCTTTACCCCTGTGGTAAGGCATTCACTTGGAACGGGGCAAGACCACGATTCAGTTCCCCCTTTTCTGACACGGCGCAGGGATTTGAACTTGGGTCTCTCTCACATTAGCAGAGTGCCATGATCATTGGGCGATGGGGTATTCGGACACAGCACTTCCTCAGGCTCACCTGGTGGAACTATTCCACTTTGTATAAATTACCTGGTCATTGTTGCAGTGACTTCAGTTGGGGTCTCCCACAATGTAGGTGAACTCCCTTGCCTTTCCCTGGCTCGGACACATTCACACTGGCAATCCATAATCATAAGAGTCTTAGAAATGTGAGGCTGGAATAAAACCTCGAGAAGTCGTCAAGTCCAGCCCCCTGTGCTAGACCATCCCTGACATGTTTGATCAACCTGTTCTTAAAAACCTCCAGGGATGTGGAAGGAGTCCACAACCTCCTGTGGAAGCCTGTTCCAGAGATTAACTACTCTTACAGTTAGAAAGTTTTTCCTAATAGCTCACCTAAATCTTCCTTGCTAGACATTATGCCCATTATTTCTTGTCCTACCTACAGTGAACTTGGACAACAACTGATCAGTGTTCGCTTTATAACAGCCCGCAACGTATTTGAGGACTGTTTGGTAGCAAATCCCCCCTCAGTCTTCTTTTCTCAAGAGTAAAGATGCCTCCTTTTTTTAACCTTTCCTCAGAGGTCAGGTTTTTTCTAAACCTTTGATCATTTTTGTTGTTCTCCTTTGGACCTGCTCCAGTTTGTCCACACCTTTCTTACAGTGCAGCACGCAGAAGCAGAGCCAGGACTCAGGTGTGGCCGCACCAGTTCGGAGTAGAGCGTCTGTCTTACATTGCCACGCTTGTTAATAGCCCCAGAATGCTATTAGCCTTTTTCACAACTGTGTCCCATTGTGAGGCTTGTTCAATTTGTGATCCACACTCCCTGCAAATCATTCAGGATGACAAAAATTCCTGCTCCATTTACTCAGGGTTTTGTTTGGCGTTGGGGGACAGGGAACGGGGACGTTGACTTTTCAACAGTTTCTGAAAAAAGTGATTTTCAATTCAACCTGGAATGAACTTTGCTTTTTGTGCGGGAGAGGGGAGGATTGCCAGTGAACCAAAAAATTCATGATCTGCCCCGCTCCTGTAACGAGGTCATCTCAGGTCTCTCTCGGTGGCCAGGATCAGGCTGATGAAGGACGACGGGGTGGCTTCTGGGATCCCAGGCGACAGCAGGCATAGCAGATCTGCTGGGAAAGCTGGCGCCTTCCAGACCAACCATCTCCTTGCTCCCGTTGCTTGACACCCCGCAACAAACACTATCCAAACCACAGCTGCCTTGGCCCATTCACATTCATCCATTAAAACACGTTGTGGTGATTTCCATTACAAACATTTCCTCCCACTGCCAGAATGGTTTAGCTCCTTGCCTTGCCAGCCAGCGGCCTTCCCAAGAGCCTTGCAGCCTCCTTGGCACAGCGTGTTTCACTCCCTCAGGCCCTTCAGTGCCCGGCTTGTGGGCACTTGCTTCTGCTGACTTTCATCACCCATTTTATGTAAGCAGATGAGTGGGGCTTTTGTAAGGGCAGCAACCTCAACACAGGTCCCTGCACAACAGCATCCTTTGCTGGCTGAGGCAACAGCAGGTTGACGGGCCCTTCCTTTGCTCAGGGCCCAAGCACATTTTGGGCCCGATACAAACTTGTAACATGGGCCCCCTCCCACACACATACCCATGGGGTTGCAGCCTGGGCCAGGCCCCGGTAAAGTGTACCCTTCCCCCATGAGGGGGCCATGCCTTTGCTAGCCCAGGCAGCGGAGACCTCCACATAGCAGTCCAGGAGGAGCTTGAAGGGCAGGTCGCCTCCAGCCCCCCAAAGGGCGCCTCCCCACCCAGAAAGGACAGAGCCGAGCTGAGACCTGCCCGTGCTCCCAGGCTGTCTTGTTTTGGCCTCCAAACGTGAGCGCCTGGGCAGCGGCAAAACACGCTTCAGCCACAGCACCAGGCCCCAGGGCAACCAAGGCAGAGCAGCGAGGGCAGCCGGCCCGAGATTGCCAGGCGGCCCAGGGAGGGGCTGTGGCTATGGAAGAAAGGCGAAGCCTGGCAGTGGGCAAAGTGAAGGACGGGGGAGCAGGAGGCCTGTGCCCTGCGCCGGGGAGGGGGCACTGCCTGCTAATTGCAGGAAGTGAGCAGACATGGGAATTACAGCAGAGAGCTCCTGGGAGGGCAGGTCTGCCAACAGGGGAAAGCAAGAGGGGCAATTGACCAGGCCAGTGATTTAAAAAGGCCTGGGTGAATGGGAGGCTAGATATTTGTCTTCTCCTCCACACTCCCTGCCCCCGTGGCCCCCGCCGCTCACACTCAGTGCTCCCCTGAGCCTAGCTTATTTATTATGTGCCATGCCCGTTCCCGGGGGCGGAGGAGACGGGATCTGCTACCCAGTTTCCCGGGTTCATCAGTAACTCCCGGGGAGTCCAAGGGCCTGGGAAGCAAAGTAGCAGATACCACCTCTGCTGCCTGCATGGCACATAGGTAATAATATTCAGTGGAAGCCCACTCGGACCTCAGGCCTCCCTTTCCGGGGGGCCACTGTCTGCCCCGGGGCCCAGAATTACTGTGGGTGGGCCTGAGGGAGAGCCCCACATTGTGTAGATTGATGCTTTTGGGGAAATTAGACAGGCGAGAGTGGGGTGGTATGTGGGGGGGTCAGCAGTAATTGTCCAGAGGTTGCAGAAGAGAGATCTCATTGTTTTCTCCCTAGCCCCATTTTTTGGGCAGCAGATGCCCTTGAAGAGCTAAGCAGCCTGGGTCCTGGCAGGACCAAAGCCTGCTGGCCACCAGGCCTACAAAACCAGGACATGCTTGATTGTGCTTTGCCAGCATTTGAACCCACGTCTGAGCAGCACCGCAACCGTGTGCCCGCAGCCAGGGGCACCTGGCTCACCAAGGAGGGCTGCAATCCCTTCTCTGAGGAGTTCTCATTTCCTAGAATTTAAGCCCAGAAGCTTAGTTCTGTCCTCCTGGCCAGCAGAGCCAGGAGAACTTAGCTGAGGTCCACATGCATTGAGCTCAGTAACGTGGTTGGCTAACATTTCGTCCAGAAAGACAGCCAGTCTCCACTGGAAGACACCAAGACTTGGAGAAGCCACCACTCCTCATGGGGGCTGTCACCACAGTTACTCATCTTCCACCTTGGAGGCCCAAGTGCAATCATATCCCACAAAGCATGAGGTGCTCCATGGGGACGGCCTGTTCATCTCGCCCGTCCCTGCCCCTGCAGCTGGGACTGAGCAAGGAGAGCAGCCCTATGGCCATCTGGCGCTGCGGGAAACACGTCCGCAGGGGACTTGGCTCGGGGAGAGGAAAACACATGCCTGTGGTGGCTCTGGGCTCTGTGAACACATCCACATGGGCATCAGGCTCTGGGGGGAACACACCCATGGTAGCACCAGGATTTGGGGGGGAGGACATGTCCATGAGGGCACTGGGTTTGGGGTGGTGGGGTGCCACATCCACGGGAGCACCTGGACAGTGGACTGGCACAGTGCGAGCTGTGTGATGCGTCTGGGCCCCAGGTCGGCGATGCAGCCATCTCCCTACGCACAGCTCGTGCAGTTCAAAGGCAAAGAAATATTTATTCTTCCAAGGTCTTTTTTCCTCTTTCTGTTATATTTTTACAAAAGACTCATTCCTTTCCCTGCAGACGGAACCTCGCCAGATGCCCAGCCCCCCGTGCCTGCCCCACATCTCCAGAGCCTGGCTAGGTATCTTAGGCCCTGCAGTCCCCCAACCAGCCTCACTGGCTGGAAGGCATTGCAGTGTATCCACGCTTCCTTTTTGCTTGTTTTGGACATTGGCATGGGTCAGGCAGCTCTGGTCCCAAAGAACCAGGGCATGCCCACGCCAGAACCCCAGGAAGAACCTGTGGCCACCACACAGGCCTCACCTAATGGGTCTAACTGCTCCCATTGCTGTACAGCCTATCAGCTTCTGGGTTGGGCCCCTCTCTAATGAGATGGTGAGATTGTCCTGGAGGACACAGCGAGGAACAGGAGAGGAGTCAGATCCCCCGTACCCCAGGCAGAGGAGGGCTTGCTCCCATTACTCTAGGAGACTGGACATGATGACCCCACCTGGACAAAGGCCAACTGGAATGAGATTAACTCAAGAGCGTGGCCTTATAGCCCCCAAACTCCAGCATGTCAGTGCAAGCCGAGAGGCTGGTGCTTTGGGGTTTGCTCATTGCCCAGGAAACTGCTGCCAGCCGGCCTAACTCTTCCTCTGTAGAGGGCTGGATGGGGTGGGGTTGGCTGTTTTCAGCTCTTCCATTTCGCTGTGAGATGATACAAACAGTGAAGCCGGGGTCAGGTGGGGGTCATAAGAGCTGCCAATGCTGGAAGCCACAAGCTCACCAATGCCATTCCTGCAGAGCAGAACCACTGGGCTCCTCCAGCTGTGTAAGTGAAAGAACCCCGGCTTTGGGGGCATGTGTGCGCGTGCGTGAAACTGCATGGCTGGCCCAGAGAGGGGGGAAGTCTTCGCAAGATCAGCCCTGATCTCGGTGGAGGTCTGTGCAGCACCTAGCATGACGGGGCCCTGATCCCACTTAGGCTCTGTGCATCACCCACTTCACAGAGCCCCTCTCTTGGTCTGATCTGTGCAGCACTGACCACGATGGGTCCTGCGCTCAGTCAGGGTCTGGAGAGCACCCGTGACTTTTAGGGGAGCAGGAATGGGGTTGGGATTTCTGCTCACTCCTGGCCATAAGAGGGTCAGAGAGGCTTGTGGCTGGATCTCGGGGGCTCTCTGGAGTGTTTCTAATGTGGCCATCCTGGGCTAGCTAAGCACTGAGCAGTGCTGAGAGCTATGCTGAGCCGAGCCCATGTTAGCCCGACAGCTGGAGTAGCAGGCAGGGAACAGGGCTGGGGGCTAAGGCAGCTCCCGTGTGAGGATTCTCTCAAAGACAGTGGTAGAGCCCTCAGTGGCTATGCTGGAAGGCCCCACGCCCTTGGAGCAGGACAAATGGCCCTGTTACAAAGACAGGTGTCAATGTCAATACAGATCCTCACATCACTGGCTTGGCTGGCTGGTCCAGGGCTCAAATCACCTTGAGAACGTTCATCTGCAGAGGATTTTGTTCCCCGAAGGCCCATGGAAAGAAGAGTATGTCAGGTTCACATGAGCCCATGTGTAATCGGTATAGTGCAAATCAGAGACGCCCTGTCCCCGAGGGCTAACGTTTGGGCTAGTGGTTAATGTGGCCACGGCCCACACCTGCAGTTCTGGGCACATTGGACACTGGGGTCCTGGCTCTTTCCCACTTCCATGTGATCTGCATGTCATCAACCATCTTCTAACTTCTTCTCACTCGTAACAGGGCTCAAGCCCCAAGCCATCGACATCCCTAGCTCCAGCCTCGTGCCCTGAAGGGTACAGGAGGAAATGCCTGGCAGGAGGCTTCGATCCCTTCCAGATGAAGGTATAAGGACCGGTCCTGGCCCCCCCAGCTGAGCAGGCAGTGTGGGGTTCCGTAGGAATCTTTGGCTGTCTGGAGATGGGCACAATCCTGAGGTTGGTTCTGCCCTACACCTCACCCACCACTGTCCATCCCAACCCCGCCCAGCTCCCCACTGCCACCAGGATGCGCCTTTGGAGAAAGCAGCTCTCCACCAAGCAGGCAGGGCAGAGGGGCAAAGGCCTCCTCTCGGCCCGTTGGCCCATTACGCCCTCGCAGGGCCCTGATGGGAGAGCCGTTGTAGGCACTTTGCCGGCACTGCGAGGCGGCTCTTCGGAGAGGGAAGTTCACGGTCCTTGGCTATTCCCAAGCAGGAGGGCGATTCCCAGACAGAGGCCGCGGCGGGAGGGCCAGTCCATTTCAGGGTCGTCGTGACTTGGGGAGGGAGAGAGGACAAACAGGGAGCCGAGAGTCGAGAGCAAGTCACTGGCGAGGGAGAGTCCAGACGCCTTCCTGACCCTGGCGACCCAGAGAACAGCACCGTTCATCATTGGTTCATGAGCTCGTCCTCTTCCTCCATCGGCTCATCCTGCGGCCTGTGGTACAGAAAACCAGCCACCATGGTCAGAGGGGGCCGGCTCCCCCTAGGAGTTCAGCTGGAATTCCCCACACACCATGATCAGAGGGGGCCAGCTCCCCCAATACCCACAGGGGAGCAGATGGAATTCCCCACCTTTGATTTTAGGGCAAGTAAGAAATTCAAGAACTTTCCAGTGTGTCAAATTTCTTAGCTCCCTTGCACTCCACGGCATTTCATGAATCTGGCTGGGGTGGACATGGCCCCACGTTCCCTGCCTCTTAGTAGGCACTCACGTGAGCAGGTGACATCGAGGGAGTGGAGCTCAGGTCGCACCCCTCTTGTTTTGTCAGGCTCTGTGGGTTTTCTAGCCTCCTATCTTCTCCAGCCCCTGGGCAGCTGTGGAGTGCTTGGCCAGGCTCTCTTGTACTAACTCCCCTGGAGCCTCCTGTTTGTGGGGGTGCATTTGCAGACGTGGGACTGCAGTTGCAAACCCTGGGCGCTGAATGCCCTTGGATTGATCTTGCTCCTAAGCTGTGTGAATCCTGACACTGCCCTAATGCCCCTTGAGGACAGTCTGTGGAGCAGTCACACAGCTGGTACAGGCGGGCTCAGGGGATTGCTGGTTAGGGGGATCTGCGGGCTTGTGGGGAAGCTAGGTTGCAACCCACCCCCCCGAAGTCCTCTCAGAAAGCCAGCGTCTGTCTGGAGGCCCAACCGGCTGCACACAGCTCGCCTGTGCTCTGCTCCCTCGCTGACAGTACATTGGAGCCCAGATACTAAGAGGCTCATGGCCAGAGAGCAGAGCTGGGGTTGCGGGTGACCCCGGGGCTACAGGGAATGACGGCATCACCTTTTCTCCACCACCACTGCCACCGACAGGGAGGCCAAGGCTGTCACCGTCTCCACCTCCTCTGGGTCGTGTTGCTGCGCCTCCAGGAAGGAGCAGTTCACCTTGGAGGCTAAGTGCTGCACGGCACCCCAGTATTTACCTGAAAGAGAGGCCAGACTTGGGAGTGCCCTCAGCCCAGGAGGGCACACGGGGGGCAGGGGAGGAGGGGATGGGCCTCCCCGTTCTCCAAGCAGGGGAGGGGAGAGGAAGAAGGCCGGGTCTCCCTGCTCAGAGGAGAGGAAGAAGAGCGGAGGGCTTGTTCCTCACAGGGAGGAAGCGGGAGAGTGGCTGAGCCTTGCCCAGCCTCTGACCGTCGGGTTGCCCACACTAGGGGCTGCCCCAGGCTCCCTGGGGTGAGCACCGTGGCTCAGCCTCCTCGGGGAGGGATGCAAGAGCGTGACGCACCCACTGGTGCTCGGGCTGCGCCCGTCTGTAGCTCCAGGCATGAGGCAGCCACGCAGTCAGTGTGTTGGAAACTCCAGCCCCCCCCCACCCCCACCACACTCCCAAGCCCCAGCGGAGTCTAGGGCTGAATGCAAGTGACGGAGCCAGCTCTGTCGTCGCAGTGTTATTGGGGTCTGGGCCCTGGATCCCCCCTTCTCTGCCCTCCCCCCACGGAAACTCACTCTGGACCCGGATCACTGCTTCCAAGGAGCGCACAGCATTGGGGTTCGGCTTCTGCCTCACGCTCTCCTCTGGGAGGGCATCCAGCTGCAGGGGCAAATGGCAGAGAGGCCGTTAGAGCGCCATGCAGCGCCGTGCGCCCCCTCCCCGCCCTGCGGGGGCAGCCGATGCTGCAGCCTTTGGCCAGCCTGCGATGGAACGCTGGGCCGGGGGCTGGCTGGGGGCCCCTGTGCCCTGCTGCCTGACGTGGAGGTTCTGGGGCTGCTGGGGCCGGCCTGTTGGACAGGGCACCAGGTTGGCTCCAGTCCATCTACGCAGTCAGTGGGTGCTGAACGGTGAGGCCTGCTTCAGAGAGGTGGAAGGGAAGCAGACTGGCGGGGACCACAGGGCTTGTCGTAACGGATCACCCTGAGTCCATCGTCGTTCTATCTCCGCGCCTGGCCCCGCAATGCTGCAGAGGGCAAGGGGCTGTGGGTAGGGGAACCCTGCTTTGTGGCAGTGCCCAGGGGGCAGGATCCAGGCGAGTGCACTTCCCCTAACGTCCAGGGCATCCCCAGGATCTGCCTCACTGGCCTCCCGCCGGTTCTACAGCCCTCACTGGGGCTGGGAGGAGCAAACGCCAGAGCTCACCGCCTCACCTCATTGCCCAGCAGGGCAGACACGCAGGCCTCCGAGGCGTCGCAGATGGCCGTGAGGTCATGCCCCCCTTCCAGGCTGAGGACGATGGCTCCTCCTGCCAGGCTCATCAGCTGTCGGGTCATGTAGCCGAAGCCTGCAGAGGAAGATGCCAATGAGCAGCCCGCCGCACTGAAAACGCCCTGGCACACGCCTGCTTTGCAGACTGCCCCAGCCACCGGGAGCAGGGCTGACGGGGGCAAACGGCTGGCATCAGAGGCCAGCCCTGACCGTCGGCGTCAGGGAGTCTGTGCCGCCCCATGAACAGCGTGCCAGAGACTAGGGCAATGGGCTGAGCTGTCAGGGGGGCTGAGCGGTTCTCCCACGGCCTTCCCATCCCGAGACTGAACCACTCACAGTCCAGCGCTCTCTGGTTCATGCCCAAGTGCCAAGAAGGGAATGGGGTGGGCCAGTGCTGCTATTACAATAATCCCTCAGAAGCAGCCCCCTCTTGCCCTGGCTGTTGGGAGCAGCTGTGCCACGTGGAGAGCTCCTCTGGGTCAGCGCCTGCTCTGAGAGCAGCTCTCCCCTCCTCAGAGCAGTGCCACACCGGGAGCACGCTCCTGCCTTCCTGGCCTCCTGTGGCAGCAGCTCCTAAGCTATCCAGCTCCGGGCAGCCCCAGCTTGTTTCCTAACCAGCCAGTGCACGAGCATCCACTGCAGTGCCTTACATTTGGCAGAGACTTTGTAGCCTCCCAGCGGTGGTGGGTGACCGTCGGCTGCGTCAAACCCTGCAGACACCAGCACCACGTCTGGGGAGAACTCGTGGGCGATCGGCATTACAACAGTCCTGATGGAAGAAAGCAACGCACGTTCAGCGAGCACAGTGGCTGGGAGCTGAGCACGTGGCAGCGGCTGGGCCTCCCGGCTTCCAGACCAGCTCTGACGCCACCAGAGCAGCATGAACAAAGAACTACAGAGGAAGCAACATCCACGGGGCCAGCCCCATGGCTCACCCAGCTCTGCACAAAATTCCAGCCTAGCACACGTTCGTCCCTTCCTACAGCTCTGCCCCAGGAAACGGCTGCTCTGGGCCCGCACAGTGGTGATGGGTGCTGTCCAAATGCTGTGATTAGATCTTTATATACAAACACACGAAGGATACCCCAGAGCAGGCGTCAAACTCCAGGCCACAGGCTGGAACTGTCCTATTCAATGGAGCCTCTGTGACGTATGCTGGTTTAGCAGGATCTGTGCTTTCTAGCCCTTAGAGTAGTGAAGCTGGTCACCACAACATAACCTGGGCCTGCAGACAGCTTGAAACAAAGGCTCTAGGAGGTGTGAACTTCCTCCTGTTCAGAGGCGGGCTGTTCATTCTGAAGCATAATGATTACACTTGCTATGGCACTGCTAACTAGCTGTTGGTGATCATGTTATCAGATGGGTCGTGAATGCAGTGGGGGCTTGACGCTCATGGTGAAGGGAGAGGGAGGGAATTGGGAGCCGATCCAGGAGAGGAGGTGAGGAAACACATGGCCAGGGATGGGGTGAAGGAAGGAAGAGGAGTTTGGGGCAGAGTTTGAGGCCACAAGAGCGTGTTCGCTCCTCCCGAGCGCCACTGAGGAGAACGCCCGGGTTAGTTAGTACATGAAAGCCGTGCAGTCCCTTGTCAATAGTGGCGCTCCACTGGGGGCCGAGGGTCCTGTATGTACATCCCAGAACACAAACCCACGTGGATCCTAGCTCCCTCTCTAAGGGGCTATGCCTCTCAGAGACAGAGAGGCAGGCATATGGCATGGACAGCACAGCCAGACACTACAGATCCCACTGGGAAGAGGGCCAACGACGGGAACGCTGGATCCCAGACACAGACAACGTCCCTTCTGAAGAGCAGCCCCCGCAGGGCCTGGGTATGTCCTGGCTTCTGTCCAGCAGATCCCAGCTGGGAGCCTAGGGCCAGGCTCCTGGGGGGGTGGTGACCACAAGAGAACCTGGGGCCCACTGGCTGGAGGCTGGTGGGGAACAGCAGGGAAGTGACCAGGCTGTTAGTTCAAAGGGCAGGATATTCTGTGGGCTCCCCGGAAATGTGGCCTCTCAGAGGGGAGGGGCTGCTGCTACCCATCAGAGCCTCTTCCCCTATCAGCCCTGCTGCCCTCGGAGGTGTGGCAGTCCTGGGGCTCGAGGAAGGAGGAAGACCTGGTGGACAAAGCAGGGTCTGTGAGCAGCAGGTGGGTCAGTGATCCACGAGTGGGCTGGCTCCAGCCCCGGCAAGGCCAGGGGGTCTGGGATTTACAGTGGCGATCACATTGCCACGTAAGCAGAGAGATTGACAGAGTCTTTCAAGCAAAAGCAAAGCATGTGTGTGGGAGCAGGGGGGCTGAGCGCCCCAAACAGCCCCTGGTCGTGTGTGCGGGGCTGGCTCACACATGAGAAGTGGCACGGCTGGGAACAGATGAGGAGGGGTGCGGCTGGGCACTGGGAACAGAGGGGGAGGGGCACGGCTGGGCACTGGGAACAGATGGGGAGGGGCACGGCTGGGCACTGGGAACAGATGGGGAGGCGCACGGCTGGGCACTGGGAACAGATGGGGAGGCGCACAGCTGAGCACTGGGATTAGATGGGGAGGCGCACAGCTGGGCACTGGGATTAGATGGGGAGGCGCACAGCTGGGAAGTGGGAACAGGCAGGGAGGGATTTGGCTGGGAACTGGGAACAGAGGGGAAGGGGTGTGACTGGGAACTCGTAACACATGGGGAGGGGCCTGGCTGGGAACCGGGATCAGATGGGGAGGGGTGTGGCTGAGAACAGATGGCGAGTGGCACGGCTGGGAACAGACTGGGAGGGGTGTGGCTGGGAAATGGGATGAGATGGGGAGGGGCGCGGCTGGAAACGGATCAGAGTGGGAACTGGTAACAGAGAGGGATGGGCGCTGCTGGGACCTGGTATGAGACGGGGAGGGCACAGCTGGGAAGAGGTGGGGAGGGGCGTGGCTGGGGACAGAACCCCCAAAGAAGGCTACCTGAAAGCCGCCAAGTACTCTGGGTCCCCCATGGGTGGGTCGAGCCCCCCGGTCCAGGCCACATTGACGTTAAAGCCCTCGCCAGCGCCAGAACCCACCTGGAAGACAGAAAGGAAGAGTGCTGAAGTTGAGGGTATGGTGTGCAACGGCAGGTTCTTCCTGCTCACCGGCCCCCCGCGGGGAAGCTCTTAGCTGTGTGCTTCCCAGCCAGGATCAACTACAGTCCCAAGGTTCCAGCTGTGCCAGGTTTGAGGCCCTGGAGCTCCACGACCTGTCGGGGGGAATCTTGGGACCCCGTCAGGATTCAGCCCAGGTCAACAGCTCTGCCTCCCAGGAATTCTCACAGCAGAGCCCCAAAGCGCAATAGGGAGCTGGGTGTTTCCCTAGGGCCAGTCACCCCGTGCCTTGCAGAGTCACCCCTGCAAACCAGGGTCACGACAGCTGTTCACCTAGGCTCATCAGCGCCCAGGGACAACGTGGAGGGGAACCCTGCAGCCACCTGAAACCCAGCCCCAGGCCGTTCAGAATTCAGACTCTGGCCTGAGCGGTGCGGGAGCTCGGACTGTGCAGTCCGAACGGTCAGTCGTGACCTTGCCATCCATAACACCATGATCCCCTGGGGCATTCTTGCAGGGGAAGCCCTGGGGGCCTGTCAGGGTCGCTTTGCACTGGTGCGATGGCGGCACAAAGTGAAGCTGGCAGTGAGGTATGGGGGGGCGAGGGCACTCAATGCTGTATCTCAGTGCTGTCTGCTGTGGGAAGAGCGGTCCTCAGCCAGATGGGCAGGCCTGGTCCCACGCAGCTGGGTGGGCGGAGGGAGGAGCTGACCCTCCTCACTGTGCTCCGGGTCCCACCAACACCCAGCATTATTAGCAGCTTCCACGAGAAACCCTGGGGAGCCCAGGACAGGCAGGGGAATGTGGGGAGAAAACAGCTCATAAGGTGCTTTGTAGCCACAGAGACCGGCTGAGCATCGGACACCATCTTCAGCAGCTTTCGCTGTCCCCCAGGATAGGGCCGGCAGCCACGTGAGAGCTCGACCCAGCTCTGACCACCCTCACCTAAAGCCCCTTTGAAAGCACATTGTAAAGGATGGGGGTATTGACCGATATCCTTGTTCTACCCTTTGCATCGGGGCCAGGCTGGCCTCCAGGGTGCTGCAGGGAGAACACGGAGTGGGGAGGGAGTGGGGCAGAACGGCCTCCAGGGGAGCTGTGCGGAGCACTCAGCCCTGGGGTTCTGGGGCCGGACGGCCTTGGGGGTCACTGTGGGGAACACACAGCCCTGGGGGGCAGGATTGGTTTGTGGGGGTCACTGTGGGGAGCACAGAGCCCTGGGGGCTTGGGGCCAGATGGCCTTGTGGGCGTCACTGTGGGGAGCACACAGCCCGTGGGGGTGGCCTGGGAAATTCTTCACCTCAGGAACTAAGCAGAGCTCAGCCAAGGACAGCAGAGAGGCACAGGGCGCGCTCAAGTGGGCACAGCACAGACCCAACTCAGCCTCCCTAGCTCCGACCTTCCCCCCCGCACACACCCCCACCCACCAGGTGCTCTTTGGCCCGCCCAGCCTTCACCGATCACCCCAAGACTTTAGCAAAACTTCCCCCAGCCCAAATCTTGTGGAAGCCTCCCGATCCTTGCCTCCCGTTTCCACCCGACCTTCCCCTGATGACCCCAGGGTGCCCACAGATCTCCCCCAATCTCCTCCTGAGCCCCACGCGACCAACCCCAACTTCCCCAGCCCTGCCTTGGTCACGGCTGTGCTCACCCAGTTTCAGAGTTTACGTTCTGAGCTCCTGCACCGCCCAGCCCGTGGAATCCAGCAGGGATTCCTGCCTCCAGCCTCTGGTTGAGCCAGAGCAGATCTTGTAGAAAGTGACACACAGCCTCAACTTACAGACTCCAAGCCATAGAGAATCCTCTTCCCTGGGGGAGCTGTTATGAAAGCTAACTGTCCCCCCACCCACCCACCGTCTTTAAACATTTGCACTCTGTTTCCACTCTGAATTTGTCTGGCTTCAGCTCCAGTCACTCCATTTCCTTCTGCCTTTGTCTGCAAGAATAAAAAGCTCTCTGCTCGCAGAAATCGCCTGCCGGTATATGTGCTTATAGACCAGGATCAGCTCTTCCCCTGCGCTGCTAAGCTAGGAAATGGTGTTTCTTCAGCCTCTTGACACCACAGGCGGTCTCTGGATCTTGGCTGGATCCTGAAGCTTTTCTCTGAACTTCCCCTTAGTCACCATCTGTTTCAAGTGTGCATTCTTGGTCCCAGAGTGCAGACCTGTCCCCAAACACGCCAGGCTCCACACGCCTGGAGCACGCGTGCGGCACCGGCTCTCTGCAATCAGCCACCCGAGCCTTGCAGGATGCACAAGTGCTCAGAAGAAAGGAGCACAAGAGGGGTCAGAGTGAATCCATTCAACAACCAAACAAGCACAGGGCATCTGGCCAGCTCTGCTCGTGCCATGCTCCAATCTCGGTTCCCGCACGCTTGTGGCACCCCTTCCATGCTGCCCCCATCCCCTTGGTCCCCCAGGGGGCATGGAGCTGAGGGAACCTTGGAGGAGCTCTCACCTCGTCAACGGCCCCGCTGCCGGGGAAGAAGTTGCCGTCATCATGCCGATGTAAGGAGATGTAGAGAACGTCGGGGTCTCTGTAGAACACTTGCTGGGTGCCATTGCCGTGGTGAACATCCTGTGTGTGAGAGAGGCTGTAAGCGAGCACTTCTCCTTGTCCATGGGGTGGCCCTACAGCGGGAGCCCAGTGGTGTCCAGGCAGCACAGTGTCTACTCGGCTCTCTGCCGGCTGCTGCCCACTCCCTTTTCCAGTCCCATCCCACAGCAATTCGGTGCCCCTCAATCCTGCCCCGCTGCCCCCTGCTAACCTCCCCCACAGCTCTGCCGGTGCCCCTCAATCTCGACCTGCAGCCCCGATCTACAAAGCCATGGGCCGCGGAGGCAGGACAATGCTGTTTCCGTCAGTGTAAGCAGTGGCCTGTTCTTTGCATTACGGTCCAGCTGGCCTAAGCAGGGCACTCCTGAGAGGAAGAGCGCAGCACCGCTATGGTACATGCAGATCATTGGGGACACGCGGCTTGTTGCATCACACGCAGCTGACTGGGATCTGCCCAGAGCCAGCAAGCAGGGAGGACCCATGGGTGGCTGCCCCATCGAGAACAGCTCCAGGCTGAGGAGAGGACGGCGTGGGAAGAAGGTGGGGGGGCCAGAGGAGACTCACCCAGTCCACGATGAGGATCTTGCTAAGCTTCCCTTTCTGCTGCAACTGCTTAGCAGCAATCGCCACCGAGTTGAAAAAGCAGAAACCCCTGCAAGGAGGGAAGAGCTGGAGCTGGTCAGAGCCTAGGCACCCTCCCCAAGCTGCCACAGCATCCTCCAAGACAGCCCCCACCCTGCCATCCCCTCCTCTGCCCTGCCCTCTGGATGGGATGGGTTCCCCTCCCCCTGGAGTGTGCTCCCCCCTGCCCAGACACTGCTGGTCGGTCCGGCCACAGACACAAGGGAGCCAGGGTTGGAGACTCCCAGCCTAGGCTGCTGTTGCCCTGTACATCCAGCTACAGCAGGGCACGTGATCCAAGCCCACTCCCGGACCGCTCCGTTCCTTGCCGAGGGCAGGAATCTCAGCGAGAGGAGCCTGGCAGAGACTCCTGGGGGGGGAAGCGGCCAGGGCTCGGGAGGCAAAGAGAGGACGTGCTCTTACATGGCAGTGGAAGGGTCCGCATGGTGTCCTGGGGGTCGCACCACAGCAAAACCGTTCTGGGGGCAAGAGAAAGAAGGCGATTGTGGGGCCATTATTGCGGATCGCTTCCCCAGCTGCCTGGAGCACAGGCCAGGCTTGCCCTGAGGGCATCGGGGGTGCTACGTCCAACCCCAAAGCAGCCTCAAGGACCTGCAGGGAAGCCCTCTCACCCACACACAGAAGTGCCTGGACTGCCTGGTACCCCAGGAGACTCGTCCTCCGGCTCAGAGGGCGAGTGTGTCTCCAGGGCATGCCTGGAGGGAGCGAGAGCTCAGCCCTGAGGCCACTGCATGGAGCACGCCGCTATTAGACCCCGGGGGGCTCCTGTCATGGCACTCAGGAGTGTGAAACATGCCCCCCAACCTCCCTCCCGACCCTGCTGTCAGCAGCCCCCTCCCAACCAGGGCCCGCTGTACTGGTGCTAGCGCTGGGGCCGGGCCGGCTGCCTTCACGCCCGTGCTGAATCTCTCTTGGCTTGAGCCAAGGGGCAAGTCCATCACTTCCGGGGAGAAGCTGGTGAGCCCTGGGGAGCACCAGACCCTGCTGCCTCTGGTTCTGGGCTGGACGCCTACAGGAGCCCTATATCCACCACGTCAAGCCTGTTGCCTGATCCGGGTGAATTCCAGGTGCCTCCATCTTCCAGAGGCAAGTGCCCTGCGGGGCCCTGCCATCCAGGCCCCCAGACTCTGATGGGAACGCACCAGGGCTTGGAACCATTGCTGAGACCCACATAGGAGGGCGGGAGCACCCCACAGGGTCCCCAACAGTCAGGGGAACGGTCAGTTTCCCCACCGGCACAATGCCGACACTCAGTGCCCATTGCCCGGCCTCCTCCTACCTTGAGCTCCCTCGTAGCCACCTTAAAGGCCAGCTCCGTGACGCTCCCAGCGGCCCAGCGAGCGGCATTGGAGGAGTGTAGCTCGTTCCAGATAGTGTCACTGTCCACCTGGAAACGAGCGGACAGGGAAGTGGGTAGGGCACGCCACCCCACCGGTGCTGGGCGTGGGGGAATCTTGCAGATGGACCAAAGCGCGAAGGGTGGGCTGGCCTCTGGTAGTAGCGCTCTGGTTGGCTGCTCAGGGTCAAGGGCTGATCCCAGCCCTCGGAGGACAGCCAAAAGGCACCGAACCCGCAAACTCCACTTCCCAAACCACTGTGCATTGAGTGCCCTCCCGTGGCCAGCTGTTCAGGCCGCCGGCCCCCCACTTGGCCCCAGACCTTGGCCAAGCAGGGCCAGAGAGGTGGGCAGGTGGGAGTCTGCTCTTCGCTGTGCGGCTCCCCTGTGCCAGGCTGGAGGGAGGGATGCAGAAAACGCCTTTTACCTTCTTCATTTTATTTTATTGTTTAAAAAAACATCTTGGTTTGATCAGGATCACGTCATGGGCCGAGCCAGAGCGGAAACCTCAGAGTCTCTTCTGATCAAGTCCATGTGTGCGGCTCAAACGCCCCCTCTGCCCAGAGACAGGGACAGCGTCCAGCCGAGGAGCCGCGCTCTCCTGCTCTGCCGGGGGACGGGACGGGACTGGCTGGGTGAGAGGGAGGACGGGGGAGGCAGAGAAGGAGAAGTGGGAGCAGATGGGACGAGCAGAGCCAGTGGCCCAGCAGCAAGGGCCGGGGAGGAGAGAGCCAGAGCAGGAAGGCGAGGAGTGAGCGAGGCTCTTCCTGAAAGAGAGAGACGGAGAGGAGAGGACAGGAGAGCGCGGTGAATGGAGAGAAATCAGGGCAGCAAGTTGCGAAAGGAGAGAGGCAGCAGGGGTGTCTGGAGCATCGGGTGAGGGGACGGCTGGTTTGCTTTCCCCCAGTGACACTGCTTTACCCCTGCCCCACTTGGGGCCCTTCCAGCCCCCCGACTTGCCTGGGAAGGGACTTCCCCCAGCTGCCCCATCCCCACCCCACCAAATGCTTTCAGCGAAGGGGGCCCTGGACTGCCAGGGATTGGCTGAGCCCCCCGGCTGCGTCATGGGGCACTGAACAGCCGACGGGTCGCCCTGACCCTAGATCCCATCGCCTGGAGTTGACCTTGGTCCCTTGAGCTGTTCCATGCCCAGAGTCCATGGTGACCGGAGCTTTGGGGCCATGCCTTTGACGAGGGCTTCCTCCGACGCCCCAAAGTCCTGGGCCGTGGGGCTCAGCTAGGCCCTGCTCTCACTCGCTTGGAGAGGGCTGGGGAGCTCCCCTGCACCCCCAGTGTTACTGAGCTCCGCTTTGGAAGGGGGGCTCCTGCTGCATGTGACCTGGGCACGGAGCCCAGTGCCCTAAGCCCACGTCCACTCACTCAGGGCAGCCGGACCGCGAGCCCTCCCCACCCATCCCCCGCGGCAGAGCCTGACACTTACCCCCACCCCCCCACAGGGCAGCATGACGAACATCCTCTGCGACAGGATCCCTGCAAGAGAGAGAGGCTGTCAGAGACCGGGGCAGGGCCTGGGGGCGCTGCAGGTTGACAGACAGCAGCAGGAGCAGCTAGGCATTGGGAGGCAGGACGGGCAGGAAGGGCCTGGAGGGTGAGGGGGGCAGGAAGCACCTGGGAAGAGAGGGGCAATGGGGCAGGAGGCACCTGGCCTGGCTGCTTGGCAAGAGGTAAGATTTGCCTTCCAGTGCCCGGTGGAGGCGAGTGGCAAGGGGTGGCCGGAGGGCCCACAGCAGCAGGTGCCCGGTAGGCGCAGGTGTGCATGCTGGACCAGGGGGATGCCAGGGTGTTGAGTGTAGTACAGAGCCCAGGAGGGACAGGATCTAGTCTGGGGGCAGGAACGGGCCCAGATGGCACGGCTGCGTGTGCCTGCTTTTCCCCTAAGCCCCGGCGGTGTCAGGGGGCAGCACCTCATGGCTATTGCTTTCACCCCTCCCCGGGAGTCGGGACACTCTGCGAAAGCTGGGAGGAGAGCTCCCCAACTTTCTCCTATGAAGCGTTCCCGCCAGGAACCTCAGGAACCTGCCCCCATCTCCGCTGCCGGGCATCGTCCTGGTGCAGCTGCCATCCCACATCCTCCCTGGCTTGGGCTGAGCAGCCCCAAGCCACCAGCAATGGGGGCACAGTGATGAAACACAGCCAGCACCCCACCACCTTGGAGCTAGCGCCACGGCTCGCAGGGTGGTGGAGGCTTCCTCCAGGGCTCTGGCCTTAGCCTGGCCATGCCCACCCCAGACATTCTGCCTCCAGCTCTGCACCTGGGGTGGCATTTACCCAGCACAACGCCAAGGTGTAGGGCAGTGGAGAACCAGCCCTGGTGTAGACCGGGGCCTGCATTCTCCCTGCGGCCTAGGAAACCAACCTGCTCAACTAGTGCCAGCTGCTGGGCACGGACCCCCTTGGGACCAGGTTTTCCAGTGCCACCCAGCCCCCAGCAGCTCTTGGGCCCTAGTCCCGAGCAGTGCGCTTGAGGATGGGCCCTATGGATCACTGCTCCTGGGGGAAGCCAGGGGAGGGCCGGGCCCCAGTGCAGAGAAACAGAGAGAATGGGGGTAAAGCTGCCCAGGGCCCGGAGCGTGTGACCCAGGGACAGCCCCCAGATGTGCTACATGCCCAGGGGCCATGGGGCCAGCAATGCCCCAGGATGCAGCTTGCTGCTCGGTGCAGGGTGCACTGGCCTCTACAGGGGGAGGGGGTGGCCCTGGCTCCTACCTGCCAGTTTCCCGTTGTCCAGTTTTAGGCGATTGAGGGGGTTGGTGCCGTACAGGAAGACGTGGCGTTCGGTGTGCACCGACTGCAGCTCCTCCAGGCTTGCCTTGCGTCCCCGCAGACACTGGGAACGATTGAGAGCAGCGCAAGTTAGCAGCATCGGGAGGCAGGGACGGGCACTCCTCCCCTCCGTGCCCACGTGCCACCGCCGGCAGAAATCCCAGTGACTGCCCTCAGCCGGAAAAACGAGGGGGCAGAATGAGAGCTGCAAGCTGGAACCAGCATTTTAGCTCCAGGAAGGGGAGGCCTGGGGGTGGATCTCTTGGGAGGCTGGGAACCCCCGGGGCTCAGCGTGCCAGCCTCCCTCCCAGCCCTCAGGGCTCGGCGTGCCAAGCCAAGACCGTCTTGATCTTTAGGCCCTGTCTACACAGCACATGCACCAGTTCAAAACTGATGTTAGTTACATGGGTGCAACTTCTGCATGAAGACCTGACCTTCCTCTTTGAGCTAAATCAGCTAGAGGGTGCTTGGGGCCTTGTCTACACACAGAGGCTGTAGCGCTTAACTAGCGGAGCGAGGAGATCGAGGGGGCTGATGCATGGACAGGTCCACTGCTCATGTGGGTCCAGCGAGCCCAGATGGGATGGAGAGAGGCGATGTGACTAGAGGGCACCTTTATCCCCCTAGAACTGCATCCGCACTGGGGCTGTGCCTGTCTAACGACTGTAGAAACCCTGCACCCCCACGGCTCCCCCAGGCCAAAGGCAGTGTGCAGGGCAGGTCTTCAATAGGGCTAAGCGCGTCAGCATCACAGTTTGCCCCAGTGTCACTAGACCAAAGGCTCGTCCTCAGAGGACCAGTCCCAGGCGGGTGAGAAAGTCCAGTGTGGTCATTCTCCCTGCAGAACCCCACGAGGCGCTCTCCTTTCAGGATCACAGGGGCTGCTGGCTTTTAGCTTACGTTGCGTTGGAAGCGTTTTAAAACTAAACTGTAAGAACCACAGAATCCTAGAAGATGAGGGTTGGAAGGGCCCTCAGGAGGTCTCTAGTCCAACCCCCTGCTCAAAGCAGGACTAACTTCAGCTAAACCACCCTAGCCAGGGCTTTGTCAAGCTGGACCTTAAAAACCTCCGAGGATAGATTCCACCACCTCCATAGGTAACCCATTCCAGTGCTTCACCTCCCTCCTAGGAAAAAGGTTTTTCCTAATGTCCAACCGAGACCTCCCCCACTGCATCTTGAGACCATTGCTCCTTGTTCTATCATCTGCCACCACTGAGAACAGCCTAGCTCCATCCTCCCTGGAACCCCCTTTCAGGTAGTTAAAGGCTGCTATCAAATCCCCCCTCAGTCTTCTCTTCTGCAGACTAAACAAGCCTAGTTCCCTCAGCCTCTTCTCATAAGTCTTGTGCTCCAGCCCCTTAATAATTTTTGTTGCCCTCCGCTGGACTCTTTCTAATTTGTCCACATCCTTTCTGTAGTGGGGGGCCCAAAACTGGATGTGGCCTCCCCAGTGCTGAATAGAGGGGAATAATCACTCCCTTCCATCTGCTGGCAATGCTCCTACTAATGCAGCCCAATATGCCGTTAGCCTTCTTGGCAATAAGGGCACACTGCCGACTCCTATCCTGCTTCTTATCCACTGTAACCCCCAGGTCCTTTTCTGCAGAACTGCTGCCTAGCTCGTTGGTCCCCAGTCTGTAGCCGTGCATGGGATTGTTCTGTCCTAAGTGCACAACTCGGCACTTGTCCTTGTTGAACCTCATCAGATTTCTCTTGGCCCAGTTCTCCAATTGGTCTAGGTCACTCTGTATCCTATCCCTGCCCTCCAGCATATCTACCACTCCCCACATCTTAGTGTCAACTGCAAACTTGCTGAGGCTGCATCCACACCACCCTCTAGATCATTAATGAAGGTGGGGCCAGATGCAATGCACCCAAGGGTGCTGAGGGAATTGGCTGATGTGATTGCAGAGCCATTGGCCATTATCTTTGAAAACTTGTGGCAACTGTGGGAGGTCCCAGATGATTGGAAAAAGGCAAATGTAGTGCCCATCTTCAAAAAAGGGAAGGAGGATCCAGGGAACTCCAGACCAGTCAGCCTCACCTCCGTCCCTGGAAAAATCCTGGAGCAGGTCCTCAAGGAATCCATTTTGAGGCACTTGGAAGAGAGGAAGGTGATCAGGAACAGTCAGCATGGATTCACCAAGGGCAAATCATGTCTGACCAACCTGGTTGCCTTCTATGAGATGACTGGCTCTGTGGATGTGGGGAAAGCGGTGGACGTGATATACCTTGACTTTAGCAAAGCTTTTGATATGGTCTCCCACAGTATTATCAGCAAGGTGCAGAAGTATGGGTTGGATGAATAGATTATAAGATGGACAGAAAGCTGGCTAAATCATCAGGCTCAACAGGGAGTGATCAATGGCTCCATGTCTAGCCGGCAGCCGGGCACAAGCGGAGTGCCCCAGGGGTCGGCGCTGAGGCCGGTTTTGTTCAAAATCTTCATTAATGATCTGGAGGATGGGGTGGATTGCACCCTCAGCAAGTCTGCAGATGACGCTAAGCGAGGGGAGTGGTAGATACGCTGTAGGGTAGAGATAGGATACAGAGCGACCTAGACAAAATGGGAGGATTGGGCCAAGAAAGAAGTTAAAAGCCTGAAATGTCTTCTCCCGTGGTCCTGCTGGCGATGCAACGGGCAGGACTCATCCATGTTCTGATTCTCGGCTCCAGGGGTACAGCCCAGGCTCCCTGCCTCTACACAGAGACCACCTTGGCCTTCCTGATGTAATCTGGCCATCCTGCCCGTGGCCGCCCTCAGCTTCGGTAGCACAAGGTCACCTCCACTTCCTGCCCTTACCTCGCACTGGCTGCGTAGGCCCCGCTCCTGCAGGCGGGACCAGATGCTCTGAATTCTCCCAGCATGCTCGGGGTGGTTGCTGTTGTCCCCGCAGGAGCACTGGTGTTTGAGCATCACAGAGTCATACACGATCCCTGCAACACACAAGTGGGGGGGGGTTAGGGCAGAGGCTCCCTGCGCTCAACACCTGCCCTGGCTCTCCCTGCTGCAATCTCCGACGCGCAGTCTCAGGGTTCAGTGCAGCGCCAGGTTCGGCGCCACAACTCTGCTGTGCTCCCAGCCAGCCAGCTGTGGGAGAGCCCCGTCTGCAGTCTCCTGGGCTCCATCCTGCGCACAGACTCCTTGGGCCTGCCTGAATCGGCGTCGAGGACAAGCGCGCTGGCCCCAAGGACAGGGGTCACCTAACACATGCCTGCCTCCTTTCGGCAGGCCGTTGCCCCGTCCCCTCACACTGCCCTGTCTGCTGTCACGTGGTGGGGCAATCCTGGGGCAACCCTATCTGGCTGGGGCCCAGAGACGTCTCCTCCTAGGCACCATCCGAGGCCGGGAGTCCAGCCCAGAGCCCTTGGCTGCAATGAGGGGCTTGCCACAAGGGGATGGCTGTACAACCGCTGCCGGGCTGAGCAGGACTGCGCAGCGAGGTGCTCTGTGGCGGCATGAGCCAAGCGGCTGGGCACTGGAGCCCTTGTACCTCTGAAAATGAGTGAATACGGCACACGCCGCTGTACACTATCACCCCAACTCCCGCAGCCCCCAGGCGCTCACCCCTCAACCCCATGGGGGCGCTCCTCCCCCCAAAAGCACAGGCGCTCACCCCTGTGCCCTAGCCCTGGAAGTTGGCTCTGGGTCTCTTCTAGAAGCTGAACCCAAGGTCGGTGCCCGCAGCCCCGTGATCACTGGGCAGAGGCTAGGCTGACCCTCCAGCAACCTCAGTCCTTTGTCTCTGTTGTTAAGGTAACACGCTCAGACCAGAGCCTCCTCTGGACGCCTCCCACCCCAAAGCCAGCAGCAGAGGAGACCCGGGTCATCATATTCCGGCCCAGCTGGACTGGCGTGGCAGCGGCTGTGTCTCGGCTGGCGGTCGAGTTAGGGCCTGGGCCGTTTGCTGGAGAGCGTGTGCTGCACGCAGCCAAGGACAAACATCACAATGGGGACACCGGGCTGGGCCGGCCGGGATCCTGAGAGCTCGGTCCAGGTGCTTCACGCTCACTTGCAAGAGCTTGGGCTTCAAACGGCACTGTGGGCACATGCTCCGAGCCCCTCAGCTCCTCTGGTGCCCCGCTGCCTCCTCTCCCATCCTGGGGCTCGGGAACATGCTGAGGGGCAGAGTCCCAAGAGACCATCCCCCTGGAAGGATGAGGGAGGTGACTGAGCCGGAAGGACAGTGTCTTCGGATGGACACGAACTGCACCTGCCGCCCTTGCCCCATATGCACTTTTAGGGAGGGGGCCATAGACACAGCAGGAGACCGGCCCTGCATGGGCTGCTCCCCTGCCCTGGAGCCGGCAGGGCAGTTTAGGGCTGGCACCGTGCGGGCAGAGATATATAGGGTTTATCCGGCTTTCCTTGGGACGGAGTGTGACAGGTACACTGCGGCTGTGTGGTCTGGTGCCTAAAGCAGGGGAATGGGAGTCCGGATTCTTGGATTTTAGTCCTGGCTCTGACCTCCTTGTGACCTTGGGCAAATCCCCTCCCCTCTCTATGGCTCAGATCTCCTTGCAAATCATTTGCTGCTGTGGGGTTTAATTACCATGTGAGGAAGTGGGAAGATGAGGCAATATTTTTTAATCCTATGTGCCTCGGTTTCCTCTGTATGCTGCATTGTTACCCAGTGGGGTGGAAAAGGACTGCTTGCTCTCAGCACAGGCTACGGGACATAGATGTGAGTGTCCTCTAGCTGTCTAGGCCTTAGGCCCCAGATCAACGGAGCAACCAAGAAGACAATGACAAATCCAATCATTGGGACACTGAAGCCTGGCAACCAATACCCACAGATTGCCCTATCTCTTGGCAGGAAGCGGAGCAATATTTCCTCAGCTGGAGATCAAAGGACTGGAGGGTTGATATGTGGTGGGGGCTAAGAGCTGGCCGCTGGAACTTTGGAGGACGGCTCTCATTTCACCGCAGTCAGATGAAGGAGACAGAGGTTCCCAACAGCTTCCTAGGCTGTGTTCCAGGTAAGGAATAAAACTGACAGGTCAACAATGCTGCGTGAGTGCCACTGCAAAAATGCCGAGTGTGGTGCATTAATCCCTGAAGCGTGGGCAGGTCTCCACTGGGGTCTGTCTCAGTTGGACTTGTTGAACGGAGCTCACAGTGTGAAGCAGGAGCGCACCCAGAGGTCCTTTCTAAGGAGGCGGTGAAGCTGCGCGGCTTATCCTGGAGCAGAAGCGAGACCCGTCGGGGGTCCGGCACTGAAGGACCCTTCCAAAACAGCGGCCATAGCACTGATCCGGTGGCTCTGTGACGTACCTGCAGCCCTCCTACAGCCCCCCCCTGCTGAAGGCAGCCCGCATTACCTGTTGTGAAGTGCGATTTGGCTGGCGGCTCTTGCACCGGCAGGCAGAGCGCCTTGGTGGGCGCGTCCTGGGCAGGAAGGGTGATGGTAGCGGTGGCAGGGGACGACTGGGCCCTAGAGAGAGGCCGGTGCCCTCCGTGCGTGGCAGGGACCATCAGGGTGTCGGCTGGCGGCTGCCGCTTGAGCAGCGGATGCTGCATGCGCTGGTGCTGCTCCCACAGGTAGGCCTGCTGGGGAGAGAGTGTGAGTGGTGAGCGTGGCGCCTGGGGCCAGGGATGGGCTGGGGGACTCTGCGGGACCATGCCAGCCCCAGAGGGCCCAGGGGACACCTGCCGCTCTCTAGACTGGGGCAGACCACGTCCCGTCAGGGAGCAGAGCGCGGAGGCCGTGTGGCACCCCCAGGGCCAGTCTGTGCAAGCGGGGCCAGCGGCCCCCCAAGTCCCCATAGCACCTCGGCCAGCTCTGCCGGGCCAGACTTGACACCGTGTCTGAGGGGAGGGGGTCTCTGCACTGAACATCAGGATCTGCTCACTAGACAACGGGCCTGGTTCTCTCTGGTGTGTTCCCAGCCCAACCCGGGCTTGGAAACCCCAGCCCCGGGGTCAAAGCACTGGGCCAAGGTACAGTGTCTGCTGCCCTCTTGCGGCACAGCGCGGCACGACCCCCCCGGTGTGTAGGGGAACAGGTGTACAAGCACATCTGCACCGGGGCACAGAGCGAGGGGTCAGATCATGTCACCTGCGCACATGCGGCTCTGGCGATACCGTAGGGGACCCCGGGACCCTGGGTGGCCTGGGGAGGAGCTCGCCCAGCCTAGTAAAGGTGCTGCAAACTCTGGTGGGGGCAGTGGCATAGGTATATCGGTATTTTATGGTGGCCCAGGCGACCCCGTCTGGGAAGGGGCTAGCCGATCCCAAAACAGGCCCCCCTTCATTCACAAATGACCCACAAGGAAACTGCTAAACAAACGCTAGGGTTGCAAAGTCGAGCACTCCTAGAATTCAGGCTGCCCGGGCCACCCTCCTCCAGCGCCTGGCGCAAAGGCCTTAGCTCGTCGTGAATGAGAGGGCCAGAGAGCAGGTTTCCAGAGCCCCTGGCCCTGCAGCGCCCGACGTGGGCAGTCCTCACCGAAGGAGCAGCCAGGCAGCACTTTGGCTTCTCCGCATTGCTCCCTGCACGGCCCTAGGCCTCGTTCAGTGCACAGGCTTGCGAGCCTTTTCTGCAGGCAGAACGGCCGATTCCCTCGCGAGCGTGCTGATGGGGTGTTGGGCAGCCTTAGCTCTTGGGGATGCTGCGTCCTTCTGGCATTAACATCTAGGAATCCTCCTCACAGTCCCTCCATCCTCACGGGGGCCTGGAGCAACCGGAACAGGCCGGAGCCAGTAGCTGAGGGGCAGTTAGGGGTGTCCAGGAAACCCCTCAGTCATGTCCCCTTCACTACCACCACGGGAGCAGTGTCTGCCTAACAGGGCTTTTTGCCCTCCCAAACGGAGGAGCTGGCAGCCAGCCAGCACACAGGCTGGCATAACATGAGCCCTGATAGCTCTGCGCAGGCTCCTCTTCACCCCGAATACTGGCGCGGAGAGGACGTCGGCACCACTGGCCAGGTTGAGCAGCCATGCTCTCCATGGCCAGGGATGTGAGGGTTGCTCTAGGCTGGCGCTGTGCTCAGTTCCCCTCGGTGCCTGGTCCCTGCCAGTCCTTACGTACCTGCTGCAAGACAAGCTCCTCCTGTGACTGCATCAGCTTTGGGCTCCGCTCAGGCTCCTTCGCGCTGACCCCTGGCCGCGTGAGCTCCACTCGGCCCCTGGGTTGATCACTGCGCTCGCCCCTTCCCTCTGGGAGCCCTGCCTCGGCCTCCATATCCTCTGAGGAGGGGATCTGCCGCAGACGAGGCTTTTCACTGGACTTGGCCATGAGCTGTGGAGGGATGGGTCAAAATCACTCTGGGGAAGGAAGCTACCAGAGGCTCCCCTGGAACCATGCCTGGGCTCTGATCTGGATATGGATAGAGATCTCCTTAATGTTTTCAGTGGAATAAATACTACTGGGAATTGTGTGATAATGGGAGACTTTAACTTCCCATGTACAGATAAGAGGAACGTGCTACTAATAATAGTAGGGCCCAGATTTTCCCGGATGTGATAGGGGACAGATTTCTTCACCAAAAATTGCTGAGTAGCGAGGACCTAGTAGAAGAGCTACTGGTAAGAGATGCTTGGTTCGAGTGATCATGAGCTAATTCAGTTTAAACTAAATGGAAGGATAAACAACAAGAGGGCTGCAACTAGGTCCTTGATTTCAAAAGGACGAACTTTAAAAAATGAAGGGAATTAGTTAGGAAGCGCGCTAGACTGAAGAACTCAAGGATCTGAATGTGGAGGAGGCTGGAATTATTTTAAGTCGAAGTTGCAGAAGCTGTCTGAAGCCTGCATCTCAAGCAAGGGGAAAACATTCGTAGGGACGTTGCAGACCACAGTAAATGAGCAGGCATCTCAAACAAGTGATTAAGAGAAAGCAGAAAGCCTCCAAGGAATGGAAGATGGGAGGGATCAGCAAGGAAAGCTCCCTTCTGGAGGTCAGAAAGTGCAGCGAAAAAAGTGAGAACTGCCAAAAGCTAAGCAGAGCTGAACCTTGCAAAAGAAATTAAAACCAATAATAAAAGGTTCTACAGCCAAATACATAAAAAGAAAACAAGGAAAGAAGAAGTGGGACCGCTAAACACTGAGGATGGGGTGGAGATTAAAGATAATCTAGGCATGGCCCAACACCTCAATGAATACGCTGCCTTGGTTTTTAATAAGGCTAGTGAAGAGCTTAGGGGTACAACAATATGGATGTAAAAATTATCACATCCGAGGTGAAAGTCAAACTCAAACAGCTTGATGGGACTAAATTGGGGGGCCTAGATAATCTCCAACCAAGAATATTAAAGGAACTAGCACATGAAATTGAAAACCCAATAGCAAGGACTTTTAATGAATCTGTAATCTAGGGAATTGTATGTAATATTGTACCTATTTTTAAGAAAGGGAGAAAAGTGATCCAGGAAACTACAAGTCTTTTATAGTTTACCCTCAGTTACATATAAGGTCTTCAAACAAATTTTGAAAGAGAGAGTAATTAAGGACACGACTGGGATAGAATACAACATGGTTTTACAAAAGTTAGATCATGCCAGACCCACCTGTTCTCCTTTGAGAAGATATCTGATTTTTTAGACAAAGGAAACGCAGTAGCTCTAATCTACCTGGATTTCAGTGAGGCATTTGATACGGTTCCACATGGGGAATTATTAGTTAAATTGGAGAAGATGGGGATTAATACGAGAATTGAAAGGCGGTGGTATGACAGTGGGTCATACTGAAAGGTGAATGTCAGGCTGGTGGGAGGTCACTAGTGGAGCTCCTCAGGGATCAGTTTTGGGACTGATTATATTTAGCATTTGTTTTAACGACACTGGCACAAAAAGTGGGAGGGTGCTAACAACATTTGCAGATGACACGAGATTGGGAGGTATGGCCAGTATGGAGGAGGACTAGACAATTATACAAGAAGATCTGGACGACCTTGAAAACTGGAGTAACAGAAGTGGGATGAAATTTAATAGCGCGCAGTGCAAGGTCACGCACTTCCGGACTAACAAGAATTCTTGCTATAGTGCCACACGGGCCTTGCTCTGCCATGCACCTGAAGTGCCCTCTGTCCCCAGGTGCTGCCCCGCACAGCTCTCTCCTGCCCTGGCAGCGGCACTCCCCAGCTCGGATGCCTGCCAGCTTTTTACCTTGCCCAGGTGCGTCTGCTGCTTGAGTCTCTCCAGGAACTGGGCGTGGTGCTGCTGATACGCCAGCTGCTGCTGGATGGCCTTGGGGTTGGGGGGCAGGGGCTCCGAGCGGGTCCGCCCCAGCGGTTTGTGATGGCCTGGCAGCGACAGCCGGTCGGTGGGCATGAGCGACGGGGCGAAGTGGAACGGGACCGTCCCCAGGCCTGGCACTGTGGGGAGAGAGACTGGTGAGGCAGGGTTGGAGCTGACGCAGCACCAGGTGCGCAGGAATGGCAGCCAGAGGCAGCCTGGGCTATGGCGTGGCAATACCACCCCGCTGATCTGGCCTGTCGCAGCTCGGGCCCCACCCTCTGCCCCTGGGGCTCCAGGCAGGCGCTCAGACAGAAATCAGCATGTTCGCCGGGGCTCACTCCGCCCATCTCACTTTTCACACAGACCTTACAGACATTGAGGGGGCCTGAACGCGGGGCTCTGGTACAGTGGTTCCCCCTGCCACCACCTCATCAGCCTTGGGGTTCCCCTTGGGCCCACTACAGCCCTGTGATCCCATGCTCCAGGGGCACCATGGGCAAGCGCTGCCCAAGGAGACTAAGGTCTCAATGAGGAATGGGGGGGGGAATCTCCACGGTGCTCACTGCGGGAGGGGGCTGAGCTCTCACAGGGAGTGGACATCTAGGCTAGCTGGCTCTCCAGCCAGGTGGCAGCCCGCAGCATGGCACGTCAGGCTGGCCGGCGAGAAACAGCGGGCATCCATGTTACGTCTGGCCCCAGCTCCCCCACCACAGCCTCTGCCACTGTGCGGCGTGCGGTGCCTCGGGAATGGCTCTGGCTGCCCGCACCCGCTCTGCTCCACAATCGGTGTGGGGCAGGAGGGTTGGGGGAGCCCTGGAGAGGAAACCCAGAGGGAGGAGCTTGGGAGTTGGGAGAGGAAGACTCGCCCCCCTCCCGCATGTCTAGTCAGCTCTGCCCTTGGCTGCAGATGGAGAGCTGAGTAAATCCCAGCAGGGTTCGGAGGCTGAGCTATGCAGGGGCGTCTGCCTGAGCCCAGTGGCAGCTTGAAGCAACCCCTGGCAGCCAGCAGCTTCCCAAGGCATCTCTCCCGCTTGTTAACTCTGAAACCTAATGAGGTCGAATTGCACAGCAGCATTCGCTACCTTACTGCTCACTTGCCAGCAGGTCAGCGGGGAGATCAGGTGAAATCATTAAACACAACCCAGTTCTCAGGGCTGCCACGGGGTCTCACACAGCACTGCTGAGATCGCAGAGCCCCTTTTCAAGGATAAGCCATCAGGGCTCTGAGCTGCACTCGGTGCTAGGACTACAGCCTTGGTCCAGTGGGAGCAATACGTACTGGCCACAAGTGGTGCGTGGGTGATGGAGGACTCAAGGATAATGACAGGCTGAAGCCGAGGGGACAGGGGCCCCCCGGATTCGTGCTGCTCCAAGCCAGCTGGTATGAACATGGACGAGTGGGTGCCCGTGAGGACGGGCCCGTTCAGCACAGGCATCCGGTGCGCCAAGCCAGAGAGGGAGCGGCGGTCTGCGTCACCCTGCAGAGAGAACGGAGTCCGTCAGCAGCGTACCAGGGCAGTGGTAGAGGAGCAGACTGGCAAGGGACTAGGGTCTGGAAGGGGCACTGGGCACAGTCCAGAGGAAAGGAACCCACCCCCAGTTCTGTGTCCCCAGGTGAGGGGGCCTATGGGGCTGCATCGCATCATGCTGCTCAATGACCTGCATGTCAGTGGCGTAGCTACAGGTGGGCCTGGGTGGGCCACGGCCCCCTCACTTTGAAAGCAGGCCCACCCAAGCAGATTTTAAGCAGCTCATCCCGCATTCGTATCAGCCTCTGTTTCACTTGTGACACGAGGCTTGTGCCCACTCGTGTCAACCACAGGGCCCTGCCCAAAAATCCGTTCTGGCTACGCCTCTGCCGCACGTGCAGCGGTTCTGGTCCTCGGGAGGGGAGTCGGGTTCCCTCTGCCTTGCGGGAGCCTTCAGCAGGTGTCTGGAGTCCCTTGCGACCCGGCTACCTACCCTGGCACTGGCAGTAGCCGGCAGTCCCAGCGTGAGGGCCGGAAGGGAGGCCGTGCTCTGCAGGGCAAACTGGGCTAGCGAGCTCTCCTGCATCATCAGGCGCTGGGCGAGTGGCGCCTGCACCAAACAAAACACGTTAAGTCTCCAGGCCGGTACAAGAGCAGGAGGCGACAGGCCAGCCCCAGCTTTTTGGGGAGGAGGGGCTACAGGGCCAGTGCCAGAAAAGGGGGGCAATATGGACCCTAGCGGGGGGACAGCACCACCAACCAAAAGTGCCAGACAGGGAGCAGCGGGGGATCCGCAGTAGGGGGCCCATGACTAGCCGAGGGCGGTAGGGTTGAACTTTGGGGAGATGGGAGGGGGGGAAGCAGGGACCAGAAACACTGGCCGAGGCAGCGCGTCCGGGGCGCCTGGCTCCCGTGGACAGGACTGCAAGCTCCGTACCTCATGGGCCATGCTGGCCCCGGCGGGGAGGGCTCCGTGATCCGCTGGGAGGCTGTCGTTGGGGGAGCTGCAGCCAGACACAGGGGTGCTGCTACTGCTGGGCGAGGAGTCTGCGCAGGGAAGAGAAGTCAGACAGAGGAACGGCAGGGTGATGGGTCCAGGGGCACGAAGGGGCCTGGCACCTTCACCGCTGCATGCACACTGCTTCCTCCACACCCTTCCTCCCCCTCGGGTAGCCCGCATCCCCTTGCAGGGAGGCAGCCTGGCTCCCCGCTCACATGCGCTGCTTCTCCTCAGCTCACAGCTACACCAGCTCATTGCTGCCCCCCCTGGTTCCCGCTCAGGGCCCTTGCTCTGCCCTCGCCAGCCAGGTGAGGCTCGATTCCCTCCGGACTGACTGAACGCTCTCTCTGACTAGCTGCCTGAGCCCAGGGGGCGAGCAAGGATGGCCCATGCCCTGAGAGCGCATCCTCCAGGCAGCGTGCCCGCCTGAGCCAGCCGGCATCGCTGCAGGGACCGGACCTGTCTCTGCACCCAGCCTGAGACACAGCAGGGTAGCCCCTGGTGGGGCGATCCCTGGAGTCTGCCGCCATCTGCCCAGCTGTGCTAGCAGGAAGAGTACCCGCCTCCAGAACCAGAGCCACACACACGAATGTCCTGATGCTCCCGGGGTGGGGTCAAGCAGCCAGGCCGGGGGACTGGGCAGGCGCAGTTTGCTGGGATAGCTTAGGGCCCATGAACTCCTCGAGTCTCTGACGGGTCAGAGAAATCGCAGCACAGCCCATTGGCTGGGCCCGGCCCTGCATGGCACGAGGCTCCCTTACAGAGCATTGCTGCCACAGGACAGCGCCGAGCCCCCTTGCAGCTCTCTTGGCACGTCAGCCCTGCCCGGGGCCTCGGGTGCTGGTCTTGCACGGGGCCCTCCTGTGCAGCAGCAGCTCTCCCCGGGGGCCCACGCTCCTGCAGACCCAGGGGCTGTCGCCCCAAGAGACCCTCACCAATGGCCTCCGCTGGCCTCCTCTTAAGGGACGGGGGGGCGCTTTCCTTGCGAGTCAGCGGGTTCTTACGCCGGTCCACCGACTTCTTGGGCTTGTAGCGCACCTTCAGGTTGGGCTCAGACGCTGCAGGCAGACGAGGCGTTAGTGGTCTCCCTGCTCTATGGCACCGGCAACCTTCCCCGGAGTCACCCTGTGGTCACGCCCCGGCCCACGGGCACAGAGCCAGCACGGCAGGGCCTTACCTGTTTTCCGCAGAGGAAAGTGCTCCGGGGGATCTATGGAGCTGCTGGGGACTTGTGGCAGGAAGGGGCTGAGCACAGGGGGGGCAGGGACTTCAGCATCCAGGGGCTCCAGGGATCTGCAGGGAAGAAGCAGCTCGATTAGAGACCCTCCTTTGGAGGGCACGGTGGCCCTTGGTGCCAGGATTCTTCTCAGCCCTGGCATTTCCCTGGCAAAACCTGGTGCAGTCTGGCCTCACCATGCCACTAAGATTGCCCCCATCTTCCAGGCACTCACACTCCCATCAGCCCAACAAAGGGCATCTCCCCTCCCCTGGTGCCTCCAGATTCCCTCTGGCTAAACACAATCCCGACTCCTGGTATTGGCAGTGTCCTTCCCCAGGTTCCCCCGGTTCAGAGCAACCCCCTTCCCTGGCGTTGGGCCTGCCCCTAGGCTCCCCAGACCAGCACAGCCCCCTGCCTTTGTGCTGGGTTAGCCCGCACATTGCCCCCAGGCCAGCGCAGCCCCGTCCCTTTCTCTGGGACTGCCCTTCTCAAGATTTCACTGGTCCAGCACAGTCTCCCGCCCCTGGCACGGATTTGCCCCAGCCTGGCCTGTTCCCCTGGGAAAGGGGCACGTGGGCATCCCTCTGCCAGAGGTTTTCTCCCCTGTCTGTACAGGAAGCGCCGCCCCACCCAGTGCGGATGCAAGGCACAGGCGCTCCCGTCCCAGAGGCGGCCCGTCGGAGTGTGGGCAGTGGGCGAAGCCTTTTGCGTGCGGCCCGGTTCCCACGAAGAGCAGACCAGGTTTGGCCGCTAGAGGGAGCTCCCTGGTTGCCGCAAACCACAGTAAAATCCAGCACCGGGGAGGCTGCGGGGTGAAGCCAGCACAACCCCAAGGGGAACGAGAGCTGCGGAGTCCGATGGGCCCTAAGTGAACAGGGTCCCTGCACCCACCACCGTGCTCCACAGAGAGAGACCCTGGGCGAGTCCCTGCCCCACACACAGATGCAGGCCTTCTCCCCCACACAGCCCCCTCGGGAGAGAGGCTCTCCCACTGAACGCCCAGTATCTCTGCCTCACCTGTACAGGTGGGGGGGGAGATGCTCAAGTGTCTCTGTCTCACCTGTACGGCATGAGGGAGGGGTTAGGGGTTCTCAGGTGTCTCTATCTCGCCTTCTGGGGGGGAGGGTTAGGTATGCCGAAGTGTCTCCATCGCACCTATATGGTGGGGGGGTGAGTGGGAGCAGACGTTGGGTCTGCTCAGTTGTCTCTAACTCCCCCGTAAATTGTGGAGTGGGGACGTTGGGGATGCTGAGGTCTCTCTAGCTCACCTGTACGGCAGGGGGGTGGGGTCAGGGATGCTCAGGTGTTTCTATCTCACCTGTACGGCAGGGGGTGGCCACTGGGGTGGCTGGTCCTTTCCAAAGCCGCCTGCTGTTTCTTCAGGATGACTTCAGCCAGCTTCTGTTTCACCACCGTGCTTGCCACAGCACCTGCAGGGAGAGAGGGAATGACCATCCTACAGGGCTCCCAGCACAACACGGGCAGCCTCCCCACCATGTCCAACGGACTTCCTGTTCAGGGGCACCTGTGGGGCCTGCCGCAGAGCTGAGTGGCCAATGCCCAGGGCACAGTGAATGGCCCAAAGGTCCAAGAGCTGGGCCCCTCTAGCACATTCCCATCAAGCCTTGCTCTGATGCCCTGAGTTTCTCAGTCAATCCCCCACCTCCATCAGCCCCTACTGCTCTGTACTGTAGAAGGCCTGGGGAAGGCTTAATACAAGACCGCTCTTGACCTCACGAAGGGCTATTGGCAAATCCCCTTGGCACATGACTCCAAAGAGCTAACTGCATCTGCCACGATGGGATCGCTCCTGGAACCTTCTCTCGGACTCCAGGATGCTCCTGGAACATTTCAGAGACTCCTGGACAAAGTACGTCTGAATGTCATCACTGCAGACTCCACTCCACCACCCGGGCAGAGCCGTTATGGGCCCGCAGAGCCACAGGTGGCAAACCTTGGCCTAAGGAGAAGCCCAGGCAGATGTTGGGAATCAGCAGATCCAGCTGAGCCAAGATCCTGAGACAGCTGAGAAATCATTTTCTGTAATGTATACCGTTGTCTGGGCATAGCAATGTCATCTTTCTTTAAAAGTTACTGGACGGAGATCATTCCCACCATCACCTATATATATAATTTTTGTATATTTTACTCCTTGCTGTACCTTTTTATCTACAAATTCTTCCAACACTTTTCTTTTGCGGAGGGTTTTAGGGCCCTCTGCACAATGAGGAGTGTGAAAATTCGGCACAGCGCCACTGCAAGTTGCAGGGTTTTGAAAACACTTCATCAAGCACTTCATGAAAGTTAGCAGCTTTTAATATCCAGTCAATAAATACCATATTAGAATCTGAAATTATTATACAATCACAGAAAGCTTTGTTCTTGCCAATAAAGTCTAAAAGCACTCTCATTCCTGTAGTGAAAGGAATTGTTATAGTTTTCATCTCATCTTCATTTACTCTACTATCTCCCCAATATCTGAAGACTCTGGTCATGTATTCTGTCCAATGTCCTTTTTGATACGAGCTTCTTAGTTTGTTAGGCAGTTTTTCCTAAGCAGCACATTTCACAATCCAGGCGTCACTGTTTTCATCTGTGACTGTATAGTCCAAGTCAAAAACCAGAAGAAACTTCATGGCTGTTAGGTAAGAATATATTTACTAGTCTTTGCTGACACAAACTCAATCTTGCATTCCTTAAACAGCATTGTTTAAACTTCTGGGCAGCTGAGAGCCCTGTAGCATCAAGCCAGCATGGGATTACCACTGCCATTACGCTTCCACATTTTTTGCATTTGTGTAAGAGAAGCAGAAAAGAGCCTGAAAGCTATAACATTGGTGGACAGACCTACCGGACTACAGGCAGCCTCCGCAATTCCACAGGCCCATGTCACTCACAGATCTCTGCCTGGCCCGCTATGGCTGTGCACACACGATAAGAGTCTGAGCCATGCAAACAACGTGGCAGAGGACTAGGGGAGGGTGCAGAGGAGCTATCTGAAACATTGGAGAACCTGGCCGCTGGTGTGGGCCAGAGCTACCCGCAGGGTATGAAGTACTACTGAGAGCTCCCAGAGATCTCCATGCCCGATTGCACTGGATTTCCATACGATCTCTTACCTGAGGACACACAGCTCTACCTATCTGCCTTCACAACATATGACCACACAACCACCACCACCCGGATGATGAGTGCCTAAACGAGATCAGCTCATGCACGTAAAAAAGCTGGCTGATGCTGAATCCAAGCCAGACAGAGGCAATGCTGTCGGGCAGAAGAAAGCGCTTGGGGAATTTGAAGCCATGGTGAACTCTTCCATGGTCAAAGAGCCGCATGTTCCCAGTTGACCAATTCAGTCTGTAGCTTGAGGCTCCTGGATTCCTTGCCTCTCTCGCAGCATCCATAAGTCATGCTTTCTACCGTCTCCATTTAGCTAGGAGACTCCGTCCCATCCTGGCCTCAGTTACACACTCACTTGTCATCTTCTTCGTCTGGATTACAGCAAGACCTGGCCAGGAAGCCATCCGAAATTAGGAAACGCCAACTGGTACAGAACGCTGCAGCATGGCCCCTCAGCAGCATGGGATAGCACGAGTGCATCACACCTTTTCTCCATGCCCCATGTTGGCCTCCCACAGAAAAAAGTCAAGTTCAAGGTCTCGGTCCTGATCTTCGAGGTGGGTGTTCCGTGGCCAGGGTATCTAGAAGAGCCGAAAGCTCCGGGATGAGGTCTAGAGTTGATAGCTCCGTTTCTCAGGCTCAGTGTAACTTTCTATCACAAGGGTAAAGCTCAGAGCTTCCCCGGAGGCTTATTCCAGATGGTAGAAAAAAGTCCCGAGGCAACCCAGGAAAACCCCAGCACTCCCCACCCCATGCTCCAAATACCAGGCGCTGCCCCGACCTGCCTCTGCTGATGTAAACAGGGATCTGGGCAGACATTAGAAAAATAAAAACAAACAAAGCACCCTACCAAAACAGCCCCCCTCTGCAATCCTCCCCTGGGGTGAGAGGGAGAGAGAGAAAAAGCCGCACGTGACAACTGTTAGCCACGTCACACAAGGCATGATCGGAAGGCGCCCAGATGCTGCAGCGATGGGGGTGGAGAAAGA
Organism: Mesoclemmys tuberculata; assembly: GCA_007922155.1. Classification (NCBI taxonomy): domain Eukaryota; kingdom Metazoa; phylum Chordata; order Testudines; family Chelidae; genus Mesoclemmys; species Mesoclemmys tuberculata. The sequence goes on from ML675652.1 coordinate 7,364,767, forward strand.
ACCTCCTGCCACATCCTGTCCATCCAAAAACCAGGCCAATTCGCCCTTCCTGCTGCAGGTCCCAAATTCCCCCCCCATACGCCAGGACCGACTGCTGCTCTGTCAGCTCCATGTAGGCCAATGAGCCACCAGCTCGGTGCAGGCCGTCTGGAGGGTGCTAGACATTGCAGTCCCATTTCTCCCCCAAGCTCCCAGGACCCTGGCAGCTGCTTTCCCACGCCCTGCTCCTCCTTTCAGGCCATGTCTGCACTGGAGCTGGCAGTGTAATTCCCAGCTGGAGGAGCCATACCTGCCCTCGCGCTGATCAAGCCTGCGTGCTAAAAACAGAAGTGTATTTGTGGTGGCAGGAGGGTGGGACGGGCACTAGATGGGCACTGGCTTCATGTATGAAGGCCTGTGCTCATGCGAGCATGGAGCTCAGGGGCACCTGCTCCCCACTGGTTCTGGTTCTGTGCTGGGAGCTGTGCCCATTGGTCCTGGCTGTTTCAGTCCTGGTCCTTCCCGCTGCTCTCAGCAGACAGAAGGGACGGGATGACGGAGAGCTGCAAGGAAACTTGCACACGTCTGCCTGTGGCACCACGGCTCCTGTCCTGTGCCAGAGTCTTACAGGTGGATTCCAGCCACTCCCCGTGGCCTGGGCTCCAGCAGCAATGGTTCCCGAAACATCAGCTAGTTCATCCTGACCCGGACCATCCCACTGCCTGGGGCTCTGAACGGGGAGGGATCCTGGCGTGCTTTGCTGCCACCTGAACACTAAAGGACAGAAGCAGCAGAGGCAGGCAGGGGCCGAACCTGCTCCAGCAGCCTCCAGCGTGTGGGCAGCGGGCGGGGCCGGGCACTCGCCTAGGTGGGGTGCGGGCACCACGCAGGATATTTGCATTTTGCAAAGGCCCTTAGTGGAGAAGCCGAGCGTGAGCGCATCCTTACCAGGAGCACCCCGCAGGGACATGGGAGGCCTGAGCCAGGGCGTGGTGCCCCGCTGCGGCCGGGCTGTACTCAACAGGGTCCAAGCACTTGCAGGGAGCACCCACGTGGGAGCCAGCCCCTCCCCACCAACCGGGCGGGGGGCCGGAGGCACTTCCCCTCCTTCCCTGACTTCCCAGGCTGAGCCATGGCACCCAACCCACTGCAGACAGACAGACAGACTCTTACTTCGTTTGCTCTTGTCCTTATTGAGAAGCTGCCGCAGCTCTTGCTCCTGCTGCCCAACCTCTGCCTCACGCTGAGGGGAGTCCATGTTCACCTGCGCGGGGGACGGAGAACATAAACATCACAGCAACAGAGCCCTGCCCCAGCCAGTGCCCTATGGGGGAAGAAAGCGGGGAGCCCTGCCCCAGCCTGGGCCCTTTTGGGAGGGCCAGGGACAGGGGAGCCCTATCCCAGCCCAGTCCCTGCGGGGGAGATAAGGGGGGAGCTCTGCCCCGGCCAGGCTAGTGGGAGGGGACCCCACTCCAGCCAGACCCTGGAGGTGAGGGGGGAGCCCCAAATGAGCAGCACCTTGTGAGGAGAGGCTGCTGGCACCCGAATGGCTCATACTCCGTGAGCTCGTCCATTTAGCGGCGCCCCAGTGCTGGGGGAGAGAGGGTGATTGCAGAGGCGCAGCGGCAAAGCACAGAGCAAGGCCCGAGCCCCTCAGCCCTGAGTCACGGAGACACGAAGGAGTGACAGGACTGCAGGGCGCGTGTTGCCCTGTGGGCTCTCAATAGATGGGGACTCTTGAGAGTCACGGGGTGTTAGGCCCTTGGGGTGGGCGGAGTGCCAGTGGTCCCCCTGAAACAGGGATGGGGAGGGACAAAGGGGCCCCTCCTGGTGCTTCATGGTCCCGGGAAAAGGGAAGAGAGGTGAGGGACGCGCCTGCCAGTCTTAGGGCTGCTCTCGATAAGCAATCGAGCTGGGGTGATGCGAAAGCCAGGACCGGTCGCCCCAGCACGGCGGAGCCGTCGCTCGGGGAGGAGAGTGAGGTGGAGTCCCAGGGACCAGGCACTGAAAGCAGATTTGCCACTGAGCCCCTGTGGGGCGGCAGGCACCCCGATGAGACTGTTGGGGTGCAAGTGTGGGATTTACGGGCTGCGCTGGGCTCCGGAACGAGGCAGCTGGAAGCTGTGTCCGCTGCTGAGCGCCCCTTGGGCTCTCCGTCCCTTTGCTCCAGTGACAGATGCTGGACTGTCCAGCCAGCCTGGAGAGGGGGACTTAGAGAACAGGGCCTCTGGCTGTGACGTCTTCCTGGAACCAGCGGAAGGGACCAATTCTGGGGCTCCAGAGATGGACTGGCCCTGCCTACAGCACCATATTTCCCATAGGCTCTGGAAGGCTTGTCCCAGCCTTCATGGACGTGGTCATGGCCAGGATGGAGAGCAGAGACCTGGTGAGGCAACCTTTGCGGAATGGCCTGGGGAATCGATCTGGCTTGTCAGCTTGGCTCTGCTCTGGACACGACTCTTGGCTCTGCACCATCTGAGCCAGTCTCAGCCCTTCCCTGGGCCACATTTCAGGACTGCCCATTTCCTTGCTCCTTATTCTCAAGCAGCTGGGGCTGCCATTGCTGGAAACGGGATGGGAGGGTCACTGCTGGGCAATGCCTCCTAGAGACCCGGAGAGGTGTGTTCACATAGGCCCGGACTATAGACTTCTCAGCCCTTGACAGGGGAAAGCGCTGCTAATCATGGAGCAACCACTGGCCTCCCTGATTCCGGCAAAAAGCCAGATCAGAAGGTGGCTTCCTGCTTTTTGCCGCCAACGGTCACACTGCACGGGCCCGGCGCTGAGCCACGCGAAGCTACGTGCAACACAGGAGGCGCCGGGGCCACCGTGCACAGGGCAGGGCAAAAAGCTAATTACAGTGGATGACTCTGCGCCTGCCGGGATAAAAGGTGTAAGAAGAAAGAGGGGCACCCAGGGTGGAGCGTGCTAGAGAGCAGAGCGTGCCGAAGCGGCAGATAGGGCAGAGTGGCTGAGACCCAGAGGCTGACAGGACTAGCCCTGTAACTCCCCCCATTTTATTTGGGATGATTCGCTCCAGCCTCGGAGACAAGAGGAAGAACCTCTGACATCCGAGGAGAGGCAGGGGCCCAGGGTATCTGCCCAGGGCGCTGCCAGGAGCTGCCTGGCAAGTCAGACAGAGCCCCTGCCCCTCGTACTCCCTCGAGCTCTGATTACCCACAGCGGCTTCGTCCTCCTGGGCTGTGGGGCCGCCTGCTCCCCGGCACTGCTGTGCTCAGAGCCGGCTCCACTCCCCCTGTGCCGACTGGCTACGGCTGGCTTGGCAAGCGCCTTTCCAATTCGCCGCAAGGGCTGCTGGCGCCATGTGCCCCCATAACCTGGAGCTAGCCTTGGCCTGTGACCCCCCCCCAGAGACCCGGGAGCATGTTCCTACCCGCATGTGCTGGTGGGTGAACTGCTCCACCTGCTGCTGGTGCAAGCTGGCCAAGAAGAGCTGGTGCTGCAGCTGCTGCGTCTGCTTGAGAGCTAACAATGTGGTGTCGGAGCCGGGCTTGACGAAGCGCTGTCCGATCCGCAGGTCCATGGGGACAGCCTGAGGCACCCGCAGGGAGACGCACAGGTTCACAGCAGCTGGCAAGAAAAAAGCAGGGAGAATCTAGCTGCTGCCTGGTCTGGCATCCCCCATGTGTCCCCACTGGCTGCTGGAGTGAGCCGAGGCCCCAACAGGCTGCTCATGCCACCACGCTGGGACCCTTGACCCGACTCCCCAGGGACCAGGCCACTGGCATGGCACCCCTTCACTCCAGGGGCATTGAGCACCCCTGAGCAATGAGAAGGGCTGAAGGAGAACACAGAGAAGCTGCTCACCCCGTGCAGTCGTGTGCTTGAGAGGGCCCCAGCCAGTCGTGTCTGACCTGATGCAGATCCAGCTAGATGGGAATGAAGGACTGGATCCAGAGATCCAGGTCAGGCCCATCCTCACTGCACAACGCTCAGACCAGAAACCTGACACAGACGCACCCGCATCTTCTGCACTCAACAGTTCTGGAGCCCTGGCAGCCGGCCTCTTATGAACTCCAATCCAGCGCGCTGAGCTTAGCGCTAGCTAGGGGCTGGTTCTCTGCCTGCTGGCCTGGCAGGGTCTGTCTACACTGCAATTAAAGATCCACAGCTGGCCCGTGCCAGCTGTCTTGGGTTTGTGGTATAGATGTTCAGGCTCAAGCTGGAGCCTGGGCTCTAGGACCTTGGGAGTTGGGCGAGTCCCATAGCTCGGGCTACAGCCCAAGCCCAAATGTCTACACCACAATTAAACAGCTGCTTGGCCCAAGCCCCTCGGCCTAAGTCAGCTGGCACAGCCAGCCGCAGGTGTTTAATTGCAGCGTAGAGATACCCGCAGAGTCCCCCTGGGAGCGGAGAAGCCCTCTGTGCTCTTTCCATATGTATCCGCTCTGTCACAAAGGTCCTGCTCCTGGAACGGACTCGCATCTCTCTAGCCAGGCTGCCTCCTGCAGGGCTAAAACCCTTGAAGGGCGTCTCTGCCAGAGCACGTTGCACCAGCGGAGTTCAGGTGCACTTTTAAACAGATTGTGTTCAATCAGCTCTGGAATCAATTGAAGCTAAACTGAATTAAGCCTGGTTTAAACCAATCTAAAATCCAATTTAAGTGAACCCAGTGCAGCTCCTGTGTATAGACAAGGGGTCAGGCACTGAACCCAGGAGATCTGTCTCTGAACCGTGACAGGAACTGCTTGGCAAGACAGTGTCACTCTCTGAAACTATAACCCCACTTAACAAGGGAAACCACTAAAAAAAAAATCATTAGAGGCCCTTCCTCAAATCCCTCCCCCCATCTGCCCACCACACACACCACAAAACTACTTGGCAATTGAAACCCAGGGACCAGACTGAAAATGTTCAAGTTTATCTGGAGAATGCTCCTCCCCTTCAGACATCCCCCATGTTGAAGGATAAATTCCTCCAGTGCATGCAGTTGTTGACAGCTTTCATGCTCTTACTGCAATTCTCATGACATTTGGTGCACTTCTTAAAGCCTCAGCTACTGAAGTCGGATGACCACGAGACAGAATCTCAATTTTCATTTTTAAAAAAAAGGTAAGTTTCCAGTTCACAAAATCATAGAAGATGAGGGTTGGAAGGGACCCCAGGAGGTCATCTAATCCAACCCCCTGCTCAAAACAGGACCAACCCCAACTAAATCATCCCAGCCAGGGCTTTGTCAAACCTTCAAAACCTCTAAGGATGGAGATTCCAAGACCTCCCTAGGTAACCCATTCCAGTGCTTCAGCAACCCCTCATGAAAAAGTTTTTCCTAACGTCCAACCTAGACCTGCCCCACTGCAACTTGAGACCATTGATCCTAGTTCTATCATCTGCCACCACTGAGAACAGCCTAGCTCCATCCTCCCTGGAACCCCCTTTCAGGTAGTTAAAGGCTGCTATCAAATCCCCCCTCATTCTTCTCTTCTGCAGGCTAAACAAGCCTAGTTCCCTCACCCTCTCCTCATAAGTCATGTTCTCCAGCCCCCTCATCATTTTTGTTGCCTTCCTCTGGGCTCTGTCCAATTTGTTCACATCCTTCCTGTAGCGGAGAGCCCAAACTGGACACAATACTCCAAATGCGGCCTCACCAGTGCCAAATAGAGGGGAATAATCACGTCCCGCAATCTGCTGGCAATGCTCCTACCAATGCAGTGCTTATGATTGTACAGAAAAGCTTGAGAAAGACTCAGAAAGTAGGAGGCAAATAAGCAGCACCCGAAAGTCATTAAAAGCTCATGGTTTTTAAGACAATTTCATGACGGGAGGGAACGGGACAGGGATGCTAAATGCTCGGGGTTGGCAGCATGGCATCTATCCAAGCAAGCGCAGAAGCACGTGTGTCACCAGCAACACGCGCAGAACCATTCTGCAGTACCCTCTTAATCACAACAGGTCTCCCAGTGGGCCCAAGGGATACCTGCTGGCAGGCTCCACATTGCCGGAGGTGCCCCAGGGTGCTGGCTCCTCCTCTGTGATTCCAGCTCGTCAGTTGGAGTAAATCAAGCTAACGATGCATGCAGAACTTTCTCATGTTAGCAACCACTGCAGTTCTGTGAGGGTGGCCTGCGCCCCACGGGGCTGGGCACTGCGCAGCCACAGCACGAGGGCCAGTCCCTGCCCCGAGGATCTTGCACGCTGAACAGTCAGGGAGGATTGTCAACCCCCTTTGGAGTTGGGAAGCTTAGGTCCCGAGAGATTCATGGTCAGAAGAAAGTGAGGACTCTCTCAGGCTCCTTGGAAAACCTCAGCCCGGATGACTTGCTCAAGCTCTCAGTCTGTATCGGAGCCAGGAACTGAACAGTCTTGAATCCTAGCCCAGAACCTCCCCAGTGAGACCAGCCTTCCATGGCATGATGCCTCTGTGAAACCATATTCTACACACTACGAAGAAGTTTGCAAGCCCCTTTCCTAGCCGGCAAGGAACACCCCAAACACATGTGGAAACCAAACTGGAATCCACCTTGGCCAACAAAAGCACTAATCCCATCGTCACCCTCCAGACATCAAGAGCAAACCTGAAAACCCCCAGCAACCAGTGCTTTGCTTTCTTTGCAGCGGGTGATGAAATCTGGCAATTGGGACTAAACGGCTATAATCCAAGGCCGAAGAGCTGAGGAAACAACCTAAGGAAAACCATGTATCAGTGACCCAAGTGTCAGATCAAAACCAACCACAGAAGGAAGGTGTCAGCGACCCTGACGCTATGGGTCTCTCTTGCTGAACCCCATTAAGAATTCCAGTTTCAAGTGCTCTAAAATCCACATGCATGCTCAGATTGAAAAATGTTATGCCTCACTGGGGCCCAGGTTAGGTTATTGGTGCAAATCTGGGGGGGTTACCAAGAAACAGGCCCTGCCTCCAAAAAATGAACGACCTTTACCTATTTTCAGTGTTTTGATCACTCTTTCTACTTCATCTGCGGTGAAGGGCAGGAAGTCTTCTTCGGTTTCAGGTCCGCACTATAGTTATTTCTTTTTCACCTCCCCTTCAAACTTGCTTGGCCACTGCCGCATTCGCATGACACAAGCCATCCCTGCCTCTGCCGGTGTGAACTCCACATGCAGAAATATTAGCTAATAAAACCTGTACCAAACATGGCCACATTTAAAATGCCCAGCTCCCTGCTGAGTATTACAGATTAATTCTAATTTTTTGGTAAGTTAAATGATAATGCAATAACCTACATTCAATTCCATGTAAGATTACACAAAATGGAATAAAAATTACAACGCAGCTCAGAACTTTCTCAATAAAATACAATGTTCATTTGCCAACAATGTGACTATATAAATACAGTTAGACTTGCTAGCAAGAAGCAGATTGTCTGATGTGCCTAATTTACAGAGTTTCATAACCCTTTAACTGCGTCTGTACTTTTGCTCACCCCGGGCCTCCTTCAGAAGTTTTATTCTTGAGGAACTCAGCGTACATCTTTTTGCATTGCCCTGTTAAATTGACACACATCTGGAGCTCTGCTTTCATGCTGTCTACATCCAGCCTATTCACTTCATTTCTCCAAGCTGTGGTCATCACAGAGAAAACCCTCTCGAGGTGAACATTGGTGCACAGTACCGAAAAGATGTAAGAGCTGATTTTCTTCAAGTTCTGGAAGTTGCCCTGTGCTTTGGTGAAAAATTTCTCCTCAATAGTCAGACATTTAATGCAGGAGAAGAGCAAGAGCAAATTCAAGCTGCAAGCGTACCAGCTTCAGAAAAATTCTTCAAAGCTGTTGTGTTTTTCAAGACTTAAATTGCACACTTTGTTGTGGAGGCTGTCTTCAGAGAAGTCATAGCTATCATGCAGAATCGTCTTTGCTCTTTCATTAAAAGGTCATTAAGTCCTTTTCACACCTTCAAGCAATATCTTGAGTAACCTCCTTGATCTTAGAATTCACTGTGTAGCCAAAGAACTTCTCCCTAATCCGTCTCTCCAGTTTCATATTCAGTCCATTCAAGACCTCGCTCACTGAAAGAACACTAAAACACGTGGTCTCTAAAGCCTCACTGCAATCCTTGAATAGCTTCAGAGCACAGCTCAGAAAGAGAAAATATCGTTCAGCGACCTCATTGGCAGCCTTTCCAAATGAAGCTCTGGAAATGGCTAGTTAGTGGTTTCCAGAAATTCTGTAACCTATTAACTGCCTGGTGTGACGGAAACAGGCATTGTACTGTGATGGGGACAGGCAATGCAAGGAGGGTCTGGGGGAGGAACAGGTTTCTCTGCAGGATAATTGTGCATCTTTTTTTCATTAGTTTTAATCACGTTCAAAACAAACTCGGAAAGCAGCAAAAGAAAAAGAAATGGGAGCAAGTGTGCTGGTGGGACAGGCAAATGGCCAGAGGTGACTATCCAGAAGAACAACTTGCAATCCCTCCCTGCTTCCCTTAGCCAGGAAAAAGGCTGTGAGCATCCATGCAGCCAAGAGGCTCTGTTTACGGGGGAGAGAGCTGCTGCTGATTGGTTGCTGGGGTGGGCCTTAGACAGCAGGACTGTCCTCCTTGCAAAGTTTCCCCAGCAGCCGGTCACTCTTGCTGTGTGTTAACTCTGCAAGGGACTTTGCCAGCCATCTCCCCTCCTGGAGCTTTCTGCCAGCCACTGCCCCTCCCAGCCACACCCACTGGGCTCTGCTCCTGGTCCCCAGGACCAGGCCGGGGGAGAAGCTGGCTCCAAACTCTCAACTCAATGGGCAAAAAGCTTAGCCCCCGCCCAAAGAGTCACGGGGAGCAGAGCAGTAACTGGATAGAACAGGGCTCAGGCAGGAGCGAGAGCTCCCCAGGCACACGCGTGTGTGACTTTGCAGCTCCACTGCACAGAGAGGGTGGGCCCTTCAGTGAGCCCTTTGGCACAAAGGCACGTCTGCGAGCACTAGTCAGTGCTGCCTTTGGGGACGGGCCCAATGGCCAGGGACTCCAAGGCCAAGGCAGCGTTGGCTGGCTGCAGCCATCCCAGCGACAGACCAAAGGGATGGCTGCAGGTACAGCTTTCGAAGTGAAGAGAAACGGCCGCTATCGGAGTAACGCCAGGAGGCGGGGGGGTGGGGGGGAGCCCTTTCCAGCCATGTCTGAAAGTATTTAACAAACAGGGGCTGCCTTGCCCCACGTCCCACCCTCCACCCGGTGCTGGGGAGGGACAGGACTGCCCCGCTCCCGTGGCCAGTTGGGAAGAGAGGTAGAAAGGGAAATCAGGCCTCCTGCTTCCAGGCCGGAGCCATCCCTGTCATCTTCTGGACCCATGGCCCTGCCTCAGTGCAGCAGAAGTCCCCTTACCATTCCAGCCAGGGCTCCCCAGCGCTGGTTCCCGTATGGGCCCTTCCTGCCCAGGGAGCTGTTTGTTTCTGCCGTGACTTCCTGCTGCAGTTTGAATTGATTTGGGGGTTTGAATCTGGGTCTTCCACCAAGAGTTACAGTAAATAACTCCTCTTCCCCCACCACCTCCTGAGGCTCACACAGGATTCAACGGGCAGCCCCTTGGGTGCACATATGATTCCTTCCCTCCTCGCCTGGGACAGGAACATGTCCGGAAACAGCGTCAAGGCTGCTCCCATCCCGCTGCGGTCTGCAATGCTCTAAAGAGGCTGCAAGGCTGAGCCAGGCAACCCTCATCTCCCCTGCAGTGCTGAGCTATGGCGTTCCTCCACCCCATGGCTGCTGGCCCATCCATGGCCATTAGGTTTTGCCTAGGTCCTCAGCACAGGCTGAGGGAGAGCAAGCCCGGAGAGATCTCACATCAGCCTAGGTTTGACTGTGGCAGAAACGAGAGGCAATCCATGGCGAGCAGAATAAAGTCTCAGCCCTTCTGAGGGTTGGCACCAACCCACCCTGAGGACATGGAGTCCATTCGACCTGCCCACCCGCTGGGGCAAGAGGGTCGGGTTTAAATGAGAGGCACGTAAAATGTCTGCTGTTCTAATGAAGCAGGGTGAATCCAGCTGTGAGAGCACTGGGGCAGGCCAGGAGGCTGCCAGGCTGCCAGGCTGGGAACAATTCCTCCCTTCTTTGTTTGCTTTCCGGCAATGTTCCCGCCAGCGAATGCTAGTTCACAAGAACATTTGGGGGGCTGGGCACTTGTGCCCATCTGTGTGTTCACACAACTGGTCACGCTGCAAAAACTTCAGCAGCCGCCACGCAACCAGGGGGCAGAACATGACCCCGACTTGGGGGACTGCTGACTGCACGATGGATGGCGAGACTCAGAGCAAACTGCCTGCGAGCACCCCAGGGCCTGAGATCTTCTGACATTCACAGGACATGGCTGACCAAGGAGCACACCCAGCTCTGGCTGCAGATTATCCTCAACGCTCAGACAAGGCCACGCCCCCTGAATAAACTGCTCCTAGCCGACTTGCTCTGCGCCAGTCGTTCCGAACGTCCTAATGGAACGCAGAGATCTGGGCTGGTAGAGAATCAATTTATCCCCCTCATCCGCTCTCCTGGGGGGTCTGGCAGTGGGGGGATAGGCTTTCGGTTATGGAACTAGACCAGGTGGCAGAGGCACTGGGGCCCATTCCCATCTTTGCCCCAGACTCACTGCACGTGCCTGGAAAAACCATTTTCGCTCTGTGCCTTAGTTTCCCTGGTGCGTACAATGGAGATAAAGCTATGCAGTTATTTAGCAAGTCATCAGGACAGGGAGGCATGAGAGGAGGCTCAGTGTATACCCCCAAACTACTCAGATGAGCTGCCCTGACAGCTCTGCTGCAGGGAAAAGAGAGAGATTTCCCAAAGGAGCTGAATCAATTCCACGTAATTCCATGCATTTGGCAGCCAGGGAGCAGCCCCCCCCAGTGCACCCTCTGCATTCGGCAGCTGCTTCTGCTCAAAGCCATCCTTAGTGGGGAGGCTGCAACCTAGCACCCCCTGCCCAAGGAGCGTCAGTGCGGACTCGCTCCCTGGCATGGCCTGGGAAAGCCCTTTGGCGGCACAGACAAGAATGCAGACTCTGTGCTCAGCAACGCAAGATGGCTTACAAACATTTTCCAGCTTGCTCACTCTCTCAGGGGGCCTGGCCTATTCCTCAGCCTGGCACTGCATGGAGAAAACAGCATTCTTTGCATGTCCGGGAGGAGGTGGGGGCGGAGGGGAGAAGAGAGGAGAGGGGACAGTCTGGCCAGCGGCTGCAGACGCTTGGTGCCCAGGGGGTGGGGGAAAAAAGACTCTTCGGTCTGAGTCAGGCATCGACGGCATTACTGGACATGAAAGCAACTGACCATGGGCACAGCTTAGCCATCCCTCTCCTGTGTGCTACAGTTGGAGAAGTCAGTACAGGCAAAGGATGGTGCGGGGAGAAAGGAGCGAGTCAGGGACAGTCCATGCGAAGCAAATGTTAAAACTGTGCAATGAAAATCAAATCAAAAGCAGGAAAGTTCAGGTTTGTGCAGCACAGAAACACGGATACCATTAGCTAGCCTGCTCCAACCAGGCCATCGAGCCCCGCGTCCTGTCCCCAGCCTCAGCGACGGTGGTAGAAAGGCCACATCCTGCCTTCTGGGACAGTTTTTTCTGAACTCCCTGTAGGGGGAGAAGTGCTGCCCCTTCTGAAACTTGCGGGTTGGTTTTTAATTCTTATCGTTTTCAATAGTTATCCGTATAAATGTCCCATCCCTGCTGGAATGCTGCTCAGTTCTTGCCATCAGTGAGAACCGGTGGCATCCCATTTCACAGCCTAACTGTGCTGTGAGTCCTTTATCAGTGGTACATTTGCTGTCTTTCAGTTTCAATCTCTGCCCATCTACAGAATATTTTCTAACCCTGTTTTTGTTGCCAAAGTATAGTTTATTATAAGGCTGTTCACGTCACACCAGGGACACCATCCCACCCCAGGGAGGGTCCGTGCCCAAAGCAGGAGCTGCAGAAACCTTTGCTTTGCTGAGTTAGCATGGTACAAGCTCACCGGCTGATAGTGCAAAAGCTCCATCATTGTGATGGGGGGAAAACTCCCAGGAATCTTAATTTGCAGAATATTAAAGAATGCAGCACAAACTGCAAAAAGACCCGAAAAATCACAGGAGCTGAAGCTTTCTCCACAACCCCTGTTCTTCCCCCATTTCAGATATTAAGTCAGGCTGGGTTTTCCGCAGGTCTGGATTTTGCTGTGGCTGTTTTAATGAGACATTTATTATCTCTCACATGCCCATAATCCCACCAGCAACCCCGGGATCTGTCGGGCTCAGTGTGGAATCAGGCTAGTGAACATGCTTCCAAAGGGATTTTTCAATCATTTAAAATTGCTTTTCCACCTCATTCTTCAGCACATCTTGGTTACCTGCTAAAGGTTCAAAGTTTGGCTGGTTGCAAGTACTGTGTGATTTTAAAAAATGCCCCCTTTTTTAATTCTTGTGTTATAAAAGGAAAGTGTCTTCTTCAGAGCCATGCAAAACGAACAAAACTTAACTATAGGGATTTCGTTCAAATTAAAAATGTTGATAAATAAAACAGCAAAAAAAGCAATGTTAAAAGAACAGTAAAATTGCAAAGTCGAGCACTCAAAATTGGGAAATGCTAGAGCAACAGCTCCCTCTACAACTTTATTTTGGCCACTTTATGCTCTGCTTTATAATACTATTGTTAATTACGTGGTTACAGGACCAACCCCAACTAAATCAACCCAGACAGGGCTTCGTCAAGCTGGGCCTTAAAAACCTCTAAGGATAGAGATTTAGGGCATTAAACTTCATCTGTGTGAGGGACCTTCACAAACGGGCGTTCCCAAATACACAATCCATGGCAGCAGCCACCAATGGAGACGCTTCCGGCTGGGATCGGTGTGCCCCCTTGTTTGAATGAAGAGTAAATAGAGCTGTAACTGCTCCAGCCGTTCCCCAAAGGCAGCCAGGTGCCCCTGGGAAAGGAGACAACACCTTCCTCATGCAGGATGTTGTCTGACACATCAGTGCAGCAGGATGCAGCCCCAGTGCCAAGGGAAGCAGAAGAAAGATCAAAGGATAATATGAGCCTCTCCTCAATTAACAGCTATTTGCATAAGTGGAGGAGAACATTCCAAACCGGTTTGGATGGAATGTTAATGGGCCAGTCAGCACATTCGGGCTGCGCTGGAGTGCCATGCTCTGGCCTGCAGCTTGTCTAGGTACCACTGCATTAGCATACACCCTGCCTCCACCATGCCTAAGTGCCCTCATACAGCTCACTACGCACGAACCAGCACACGCTCTGTCCCCCGCTTGTGTCCCCCACTTGTCACCCTGCACCATGCATGCACGGGTACATACGCCACCTTAGGCACTAAAGCTTCTTGCTCCTATTTGCCCTGCAAGTCCAAAAATAGTCCCAACGGGGGGGCTGGATTCTATTTTGTCTTGGGCACAATAAACCAAAGAATAATTTACACCGGTGACACCTTCGCAGACCTACTTAAGACTCATAGACTCATAGGTCAGAAGGGACCAATATGATCATC
>ML675652.1:7378579-7459072 GCA_007922155.1 Mesoclemmys tuberculata
ACTTATCTGCCGATAATCCAAAATCAATTGCTCAAATTAAACTATCGACCACTGGTGTCACCAAGGGCATAATTCGACCTGTGTAATCTTTATTACCATGCACAATACAGCAAGAACCCAGCTTGACTCTCAGATCCCAGGGGCGAAGCACAGGCTTCAGAGGTGGCACTCTATTTGATCTGCAGTCATTGAAAGACAATTGGGTCCCACAATGCCACTTGCAGCGAGTAACCCCTCAGGGCGGACCTGCCCATTAAGAGGAGACTTCATGGATGCTGTGGGAAAGGAACCCATTCCAGTGCGTGTTGCAGAAGGGTGCAAAGGCCAGGCCAGAAGGCAGTGCTAGCAGAATGCTGACAGAAGCATGGAAAATGAACTGCAATGGAGCTGGGCAGACAAGAAGGGACGGAACATCAGCACTAGGAGATACCATCCCAGGAAGAGACAGGCACAGTTTGAGGTCTTCTTCGAGATTTACAGTGTCTCAGTAAGCTGGCACTCAGATACCATGGTGATGGGCACCCTTACAGAAATGTAGACAGATAGGCAGGTTGCAACAGGCAGCCATGCAGTATTTCCAAAGCACTTATTACAGAAGCTGCAGTACAGAGTGAAGTCATAGCGGGAACTGGCTCAATTTCTTATTCATTACTATTATTAACAGACAAATCTGGAGTTCCACCTGTGTCCTGACGCCCCAAGCACCGTGGCTATCGTTGCAGATTTGGAGCAGCTGCACCTAAAAGTCCCCACAATCATACATTAGCCAGACAAATTCCAAGCCAACAGCCAAGGGATTTCTCTGCTCTGTTAATGACCCCTCCAGACATTGCAAGTAGCAGGGCTCTGACCCGCTCCATTCAGATCAGCATGAGCAGAAATGCCGCACACCCACACCTCACACTGGTTCCAGCCTTTGCAAATTTGGGGACGGGATTTGAGAAGAGTTCAGCTCCCATTTAAGCACTGAAATAAATGGCCAGATTTCCCAAAGAGCTCAGCGCACTGGGTGCCAAGCATTTAAAAAAATCTGACTCCCATTGTGGGCTTGGGGCAGGTGCAAATCTGGTCCCTCGACGCTGTCTTGTGTGCACGCAACTGTGTATTACAACTTGGCCTCAACCTGGCAAACCTGACCATCCCAGCCTCAGGCCAAAGTTTTCAAAGCCTTCCAATTTTCCCTGGAAGCCGAACCCCACGCCCTTTGCAGACACTGATCGCCTTGAGTTTAGCAACTTCACTATGGCAGGCATGGGGCCCAATCCCTCCCTGAGTGAAGTTAATGGGAATTCTGTGAACTGGAACAAGTTGACACTCCTGCCTCTCCTTGGTTCCATCTACAAGGAACGATGCCATTGCATCATTTGGAGTCTCACTGGTGAGGCACTACCCAAACAAACAACTTCAAGCAGAGCCGGCCAACGCCCTCTGTGCACGCTCTCCCACTGAAAGCCTTAAAATGCACCAGGGCTTCCCCTGATGAGCTGACTAGCTTAGGCCAACCTGTCTGGCTCCCAGGAAGTGGGTCTTAGTGGTCCAGGCTTGCAACGTGCTTCTATTTCCCACCCTCCAGGAGAGCTGTGACTTACACCAGCAGTGCCAACTCCCGCTTAAAACTGCAGGCATGTGCCTCTCTGATATTCCGTTTCAAGGGAGTCCCTCATTTTAGTCCCAAAGTTACAGACCATCTGGCTGAGTTCAGTGTCGCCTGCCAGCTAGTGCTGAAGATTACCGACACCCAGTGCAGAGCAAGAGAGCTATTTATAGCAGAGGAAGGAAGCCCACAACATTTTCAGTTTCCTGCTTGAATAATTTTTTGGTGTCTGTCATTGTGGGTCTTTGTCACACAGCATCTCCTGCATCTGGGCCCTTGAGAGACGGCTGGGGTCATGTATGGCTTTGCCTGAAGGTCTGCACCCACACAGCTATGTTGGCCACAGATTAATGAAATTGGGACCGATCCCCAGTACAGAGAAGGCATGAGCACACACAGGGAATTGCCAGGCTTTTGGAAGCCGCCACCACAGGGAAGCCATGCAGAGTCACAGTAGTTCCTAGGTTAGGTATGGTTATGGACGTGTCGTGGCTATTCTGAGCCTCTGACCTACATGCAGTGCCAGCTCTGTGCAAGGGGAAGGGCCCTTGAAAACAAGAAAATGCTGCACAGGATTTGCAAATGAGTCTACTCAGAGAAGGGGGCCATGGACAGGGCTCAGCTCACCAGTGGGTTGCAGGACTCTCACTGCCTGGGGTTGT
This sequence comes from Mesoclemmys tuberculata, assembly GCA_007922155.1. Classification (NCBI taxonomy): domain Eukaryota; kingdom Metazoa; phylum Chordata; order Testudines; family Chelidae; genus Mesoclemmys; species Mesoclemmys tuberculata. The sequence continues at coordinate 7,380,836 of ML675652.1, forward strand.
TTTCAGGATGTCAGAAGTCTGCTCTCCCCCAGTCTGGTTTTACCAGTGAAACTGGCAGCCACATGCCAAAGGCGGAAGGCCAGAGGTGCGTGCAGCAGGGCAATCCATAGTCCAGCGGTTCCAGGAGAAAGGAGTGTTGGCAGGTAACTAGGGATCTTTAGACACCGAAAGAACAGACAGAAGTGGTTGGAAGATAGGACTCTTGGGTGCTATTCCCAATCAGAAGGCCATCCCCTGCAATCTCCCTGGGGAACCCATGTTCCTTTTGTATCTCAGTCTTCTGAACGCACTGGGTGGGGATCTGATGAGCCTAGCACCCAGTTGGATCCCACTGGGGCTGAATGAAGCCAGGAGGACGTAGGGAGCTTTGGATCCAGGCCCCTGCAGGAGTCACATGCAGAGTGGGGTACAAATGAGTGAAGCGGGTGTTCCTGGAGAAGGAACCAAGGGGTGTGGCAGGGCGTGTGAGCATGGGGAGCTGCCATGTAGCAACGCCCCGGAGCGCCAGGTAGTTCCGCCCAGCACGCAGGGGCAGAGAAGCTACAGAAAAGGAGGTGCTGGCTCGAGCCACCGTACGGCTCGCCCCCAGAAAGGAAAGCAAGCTGACCAGAGAGAAGTGCAGCGGGGAATCAGGCTCAAAGGGTCTCACTGGGATTTCAAGGCGCTCAGCTTTTCACAGAACCAGCGTCAATGCCGGAAAGCCACAATTAAGCAGAATTCCACCCACAGAAATAACAGGCCCTCAGAGCCACCACCTGGGCTCCCTAGGGCTGTTCCAGCTAGGCGAAGAGGTGGTTTGTGTCAGCCGGGCCAGCTGATACAGCTAACCCCTAACGCCCAGCGGCCTGCTGCTTTTTTACATGTTAAACATCAGACTTAGAAATAGCCCGGCCAATGACCACAGTGCGGGTCATTTGCACATTGCAAGCCAATGGGTTAAAACGCGGAGTCGCGCCGACGTCTGTGACGTCCTAGCCCTGCAACGGTGTTCTAGCCAAGTCACTGGGTTGGCGCTCTCCCATCTGCTGGCAGTAGGGTTCATCTACTGCTGGAAAGGTCCCAGCTATGCTACAAGGCCTGTCCACAGTGTCCCAGCCACACTAAACCTTCTGACCATGTTGTAACAAGGTCAGGGGACTGACCATGGAGCCCCAGCTGGCTTACTCAGAGAGGCAATATTAGACAAAGCCATACCACCTACAGGCCACCGAATCCTACTGCATACCTGCAAACACCCCCCAACACAGGGCGGTGATGCTTCAAGGACTGCACTTGTGAACACCTCCAGCACCAACCTGGGTCCTTCGACGAGCCCAGCCCAGCCCAGGGTCTTGCATATAGCTCTGAACAGCATCATATCAGCCCAAAAGTAAAGGCAACCTTCCCAGCGGGGGCATAGCTACGGTCACCTAATCGGATTTTAAGGAGTTCATCCCACGTTTTTAATCGGCCTGTTTCACTTATGAAACTTCGGACCGTTCCGGCTATGCCTCTGCTTCCCAGCCCCCCTGGTTTTAGATCATGGAGTCCATCGCAGTGCCTCTGTCTGGCCATGGTGCAGCCACTGTTACAGCATGAAGGTCTGAGACGGGAGAGGAAAAAGTCTCACACTGTGCCACAATGGCGAAGGGACACAGACAGCCAGGGAGTTGCTGAGCTACGTCCGCCACTCTGCGACCAGCCTGGCAGATCAGAAATGGACAGGCAGCCACTGAGCCGAGCTGGGATGTTGCTCAGCCAAGAGGTGCTTCTTCTGAGCAACCTATCGCCTTATACGGCCTGCAGCGGCCCCATCCCTTTCCTTCCGGGTTAATCCAGATCCCACAGCAGTCACCCAGGGGAGAGGAGTTCTGAGTTTTGGTTACGGTATTTAAGATAATTCGCCCCCTTCCAGAACCCCTCCCCACCAGCCTCTAGTCTTCCATAAGCCAGGGGCAGCTGAAGTATGGCCAAGGATGGGGCTGGGCTTCCTAGCTTGAGGAGGAATCTATAGGGTCAATGTCTGCACTGGCTCATTTGCAATTGCTTCCTCTGCTGGCAATGCCCACAAGTAGTCCTAGCTGCAATAGGCAGACCTGTTCCACAGCGAGCTGGACTGTGGCCCCCAAACTCCTTTCACACGGAACTCAAACATCCAGACAGCAGCTTCCTTCCAGCTCTGTTGAGCTGAGGTGGCTTGGAAGCGGTACCCTAAAGGTAAAAGGTTCAGGATCTCGGTTTCCAGCCCCTTTAAGCCAGCCAGTTCCCCCACCGAGGCAAGCTTAAAGCCAGAGCCCTAGAAATGAAAGACTCCAAATTCCATTCCTATATCAAGTCTGCCCGTTCCCCTTTAAAACGTACTGTCCATCGAAACAAGAGTGACTAGAAAGAGGTCTGTCTCGGAGCAGTTCCCTGTAGACTGTGCAACGATGCTATGCATTCCTGTGCTGATAGCGCCAGGGCGTTGGATCCCCCCTCTAGCCAAACCCTTCAACTGGGGCCTGGCTGGCAGTGACCCCCCGCGCATGAGAAAGAGCACTAGTGTCAGTGATTTGCAGATCTTCCAACACGTGCAGGGCCAGGTGTGGCGAGAGCTGCTGTTGTGTGCTCACCACACCCTCGCCGTTCTCACGGGCAATTACAGACTTTAGCAAAAATGTTCGCCTCTGCTGGCAAGGAGCCCACTCAAGCCACAGTCAATGCAATTAAATTAAAGTGTGCTTTTCACCCCTTCTTTCCGGGATGTTGCTTTTACACAAAACAAACTGTCACGGTTTGTGTGGGCAGCAGGCAGAGGGCTGCCACTTGAGCCACATGCACTCCATGCAGGTAGATAACCCAGGTTCTCATTCAGAAAACCAAAGGCTGGGTGAATCAACAGGCGAGCCCAGCAGTGGTTCCAGTGGTTCTCAGACACTTGAACTGGGTCCACAGACACAGACGCTCCCAAAACCCACTTGCCTGAACCTGGCCAAATGAGCAGCTAGAAAAGCCATTGAAAAAAACAACGTAAGAAACGTCCTGTGGCATCTTTGCCTCTGCTTTGCTAGCGCAGTACATTGTCTCTTGCATTCATGTGCTGAATTAAGACGATGCTGTGGCTGGGGCTACACACCAAAGGGCACCAGTTTAACTAAAGGGGTGATGTTGCACTGATTTAGTCAAGCTGGTGAAGTGTTACGTGCGGACACTATAAAGCAGTTTAAATCTAGCTTATGGCAGTTTAGCTGAGCTGTGGCTAACCCAGTGTTAAATCGACACAGGTCATGCGTTTGGAAGCTGATGTTGCTTGTGTACAGGAGCCCTGGGGGTCCTTAGCTTGGATAAAACATACAGGTAGTTGAAGGGATAGAAATGCACAGGAGTAGCTGTGTTCGCATGTGGTTTCCCATTCCTGTGTGCACCTAGGCAATATGGCTGAGAAGCACATTAATGCATGCCAAGATTTCATGGGTATCTTCTGATGTGACCTCTAGAAAACTTTCTTGGAGGTATTCCCCAATTCTCTGCCTCAGGTTCCTGGGCAGAGCAGCTGTGTTTCTTCCCCCATTGTACAACACTGTCCTGCACCAACTGTTAATCACTTGAGTGGGAACCAAAGCAGTGCACAGTCGTGCAGCATAGGGACCTTATTGGAAGCAACTGGCATGGAGGAGATGCGTCCTAGCATTCTTGCTGACTCTAAGGAGAGAGATATCTGCTTCTATGACACCAGCCTGTGGAGAATGGTGGAGGAATTTTTAAATTTGTTTTTCCTATGCACCTGGACTCTTGCCCAAAGCGAGCACCCACCCATCCAGGGCCCAGAACTTTGACGTACTTGAATGGCTCCCCCCCCAACTCACCATTCCCAGGCTGATCAAGGAGCTGTACTCTGCGCAGGGGGACAGTGAGAATGAGGTGTGTTTCACAGTGATTCATGTACGCAGTTAGGGCACTTACAATAATGCTTCTGTTCATTGTTTCTTGTTCTTACACAGATGTGACCTTTGCAACCAAGGTCCCTAGGCCAGCTGACTGCCTCCGGCTGATAAGGAAGCGACCACGAAGAAGCAAGAAGGAGATTTGCAGGACCTCCTCCCGTCCTCTGAGGCATCCAAAAGAGAGAAAACGACTTTGTGACAATCAATGTCAGAATCTCAAAAGATGGAGAGACAGGAACGGAAGGCGAACCAAGAACAAATTTTAGCTGGCCATGCGCACATGATCAAATCCATGGAGGAGCAGACAGAGCTGCTAAAGAAAATAGTGTCACGGCAGACAGAGTTAATGCAAGTTTATCCTCCCCTTCAGCCACAACAGAACTTCTTTCCCTGCACCCCCCCAACACGTTCCTTCCAAACTCACGGAGCATCTCGCTACCCCCTTCATTCCACCCCTTCAGACAGCTATGAGAACGACAGCTAGACTTACACGCAACTGTGATATCTCGCACTACGCCCGCTACCTTTCCCCCTCCAGGTTTTGTTTTTTTTTTTTTGAGTTGTAAACTGTTTTGTGTTTAATAATAAAAGTCAGTTCTGAGAACAACATTCACTCTTTATTTCTGTGCTGCACGTGACATTTGCACCCACCACCGACACACACCTACGGCTTCATAGCAGTCATACGTCACAGCGCTGTTTCAAAACACACCTTATGGGTTATCATGGTCAAAGTGGGCCCTCAATGCCTCCCTTATCCCGATGGCCCCCTGTTGTACCCCCTAATATCCCTGGCATCTGGCTGCTCATATGCAGATGAAAGGTGATTCGCCTCTGCCGTCCACCCAGGGGCAAACTTTTCGCCCTTAGCTTCACATAAATTATGGAGCGCACAGCAGGCAGCAATAACCACAGGAATAGTGTCCTCATTTTAAGTCCAGCCGGCCGTAAAGGCACCTTCAGCACACCTTTAACTTGCCAAATGCACATTCAACAGTCATTTGGCAGCTGCTCAGCCTGTTATTGAAGAGCTCCTTCCTGCTATCCAGGTTGCCTGTGTAAGGCTTCATGAGCCATGGCCTTAGTGGGTAGGCTGGGTCTCTCGGGATCACTGTGGGCCGATTCTCAACATCCCCGATTTGAATCTTTTGGTCTGGGAAAAAAGTGCCTGCTTGTAGCTTCTGGTACAGGCCAGTATTCCTGAAGATACGAGCATCACGAACCTTTCCTGACCAACCCGTGTTGGTATCAGTGAAACGCCCACGGTGATTCCCAAGCGCCTGCAATACCTTAGAGAAGTACCCCTTTCTGTTGATATACTCTGTCGTGAGATGGTCTGGGGCCAAAATTGAGATATGCAGCCTATTTATTGCCCTCCCCACAGTTAGGGAATCCCATCGCTGCAAATCCTTCCACTATTTCACACACATTGCTCGGGGTTACGGTCCTTCACAGCAGAATGTGATTAACGGCCCTGTGCACTTGTGATAACACCGTTCCATCAGAGGACATTCCGACCTAAACTGATTAGCGACCTGCCGGTAGCACTCTGGAGTTGCCAGCTTCCACACGGTGATCGCGACAGGTTCCTCCACCTAGAGGGCAGCTCTCATTCTGGTGTCCTTGGGCCGCAAGGCAGGAGCCAGCTCTGCATAGAGGTCCATGAAGGTGGCTTTGCGCTTTTGAAAATTCTGTAGCCACTGCTCGTCATCCCTGAGCTGCATAACAATGCCATGCCACTACTCAGTGCTCGTCTCATGCGCCCAGGAGCGGTGGTTCACTGCGTGCAAAGGTTCCATGAATGAGAGCGGTAACGCGGTGCTGTTTGTCACTCAGCAAGTCAGGATCCTCGGATTCTTGTTCCGATTCGGAGCTCATGATATACTGCACGACCAGCAGCTATGCATTCAGAACGCTGAAAGCAACAGTGGAAAGTAACACAGGATCCATCTTTTCGGATACAGACGGCGGGTGCACAGGAAACGGTGAGGAGCTATTGGAAAAATGATGCCATTTGCTGCCAGCAAGGCAATGACTGATGGTACGAAAACACAATGCACCATGGGGCACTGAGCCATCACCCATGCTGCTCTGAGCTCCTCTCCCCCCCGCCCCACAATTCCTAGCGGCAGAAGGTGCCGAGCTGCACGGTGGGATAGCTGCCCACGATGCACTGCTCTCACTGTCGATACTTCAGCAAAAAGTGTGGACGCTTTTTGGCGACAAAATAAGTTGTGTGTGGATGGGCGCGAGTGCTGTTACTATAGTGCTTTTTTATCACTGATGTAATTATCATCGACACTTTCTAGTGTAGACAAGGCCTAGGTTTCTTGCACTTCCAGTGATAGACCCCTCATTGGTGGAGTCATAGAACCACAGAATATTAGAGTTGGAAGGGACCTCAGGAGGTATCTAGTCCAACCCCGGCTCACAATGGTTAGTTCTCTCTCCAGTTCTATGCAGCCACTAAGAGAACTGAAGAGACGACATGGACTCAAGTACCGGCAATTTACAGATGACTCAGCTCTACCTACCCTTCACCACGTATGACCACACGACCACCACCCAGATGACCAGTACCTCGACAAGATCAGCTCATGCATGAAGAATAGCTGGCTGAAGCTGACCCAGCCAGATCTGATGCTGCGAGGCAAAGGAAAGCACTTCAAGTTGTTTGCAGCCATGGTGCAGTCTCCTTTGGTCAAAGACACCCACCCACAATTGGTCAATTCAGATTGTAGTTTAGGAGGCTCCTGGAATCCTTGCCAATGCTGAACTCTCACACAACAGCAACCACAAGTAACACCTTCCACCATCTCCACTTGGCTAGGAGGCTCTGTCCCATTCTGGCAGACGACGACCTGGCCTCAGTTACACACTCCTTTGTCACCTTCTCTCTGGACTGCAGCAATATGATAGACTTGGGCTGGAAGCCATCAGCCCATAGGAAACTCCAACTAGTACAGAATGCTGTCGCACAGCTCATCAGCAACACGGGATATCGCATGAACATCACACCAGTTCTCTACTCTCTATGTTGGCATCCCATAGAATAGAGAGTTAAATTGAAGGCCTCAGTCCTGATCTCAAGGTTCCCCAAGGCTGGGGCCAAGGGCATCTATTTGTAGAAAACCGATCAGGGAAGTTAAGAGACACAAGGAGAAAATCATGGCCAGCAGAGTTAAGGACAAGAAAAAGTTTTTAAAATATATTAGGAACAAAAAGAATTCTGACAATGATATTGGTCAATTACCAGAGGGAAATGAGGGAATTGACAAGAATGCAGACAAGGCAGAAATACTCAACAAATACTTATGTTCTGTATCTGGTGGGGGAAAAAACAGATGACGCTGTCTCATCATATGGTCAGGATAACATTCTTTCCATTCCAGAAGTATCTCTGGAGGATGTTATACAAAAGCTACTACAGTTAGACATTTCTAAATCAGCAGGTCCAGATAACTGCATCCAAAAATTATAAAAAAGCTGGCTGAGGAGCTTGCTGGAGCATTAATGTTGATTTTCAATAAGTCTTGGAGCACTGAGGAAGTTCCAGAAGACAGGAAGAAAGCTAATGGTGTGCCAGTTTTTAGAAAGGGTAAATGGGATGATACATTGGTTCTGGGCAAGATAATGGAGTACCTGATAGGGGACTCATTTAATAAAGAATTATAGAAGGGTAATGCAATTTATACAAATCAACATAAGTTCATGGAAAACAGATCCTATAAAACTAACTTGATATATTTTTTTATGCGATTACAAATTTGGTTGATAAAGGTAATAGCGCTGACATAATATACTTAGACATTTGTAAGGCATTTGACTTGGTATCACACAATAGTTTGATTAAAAAACTAGAACAATTAAAATGGCCCACATAAATGCATTAAAAACTGGCTGACTGATAGGTCTCAAAATGTAACTGTAAACAAGGAAATATCAATGAGTGGATTTGTTTTTAGTGGTGTCCTGTAGAGATCAGTTCTTGGCCCTACACTATTTAACATTATCATCAATAACATGGAAGAAAACATAAAATTTTAAACATAAACTGATAAAGTTTGCAGATGACACAAAAACTGTGGGAGTGGTAAATAATGAAGAGGACAGGTCACTGATTCAAAGCCATGTGGATAGTTTGGAAAACTGGGCACAAGCAAACAATATGCATTTTAATATAGCTAAATGTAAATGTGTAAATCTAGGAACAAAGACTGCAGGTCATACTAAGCGGATGGGGGGCTCTACCCTAGGAAGCAGTGTTTCTGAAAAGATTTGTGGGTTGTGGTGGATAATCAGCTGCACATTAGCTCCCAGTGCAACACTGTGGCCAAAAGGGCTAATGCAATCTTGGGATTCATAAACGGGAATCTCAAGTGGGAGTAGAGAGGTTATTTTACCTCTGTATTTGTCATTGGTGGAATATGGTGTCCAGTTCTCATGTTCACAATTCAAGAAGGATGTTACTAAATTGGAGAGGATTATGGGAATAGCCACAAGAATGGTTAAAGGATTAGAAAACATGCATCATGGTGATAAATAGAGGAGATGCTCTTTGAGTTTATCTTAACAAAGCGAAGGATACAGTGATGATTACAGAGTATACGTGGTGAACAAATATTAAATAACAACCACTTCAATGTAGCAGAGAAAGGTATAACACAATTCAATGCCTGGAAGTTGAATGGCTTGTGAGCTTAAACACATAGAGGAAGTTTACAGGACGTGGAAGCTTGGACAGACAATTAGGGAGGAGCATAAAGATACTGCTCAAGCATGCAGGAGTGAAATCAGGAAGGCCAAAGCACAACTGGAGCTGCAATTAGCAAGGGACGTGAAGGGTAACAAAAGGGTTTCTACAGGTATGTTAGCAACAAGAAGGTGATCAGGGAAAGTGCAAGCCCCTTATTGAATGGGGGAGGCCACCTAGTGACAGAGGATGGAGAAAAAGCTGAAATGCTCAATGCTTTTTTGCCTCAGTCATCACAAGGTCAGTTCCCAGACCACTGAACTAGGCAGCACAGAATGGGGAGGAGGTGAGCAGCCCTCAGTGGTGAAAGAACAGGTTCAGGGCTATTTAGAAAAGCTGGACATGCACAAGTCCATGGGGCCGGATGCAGTGCATGCAAAGGTGCTGAGGAAGTTGGCTGATGTGACTGCAGACCCATTGGCCATTATCTTTGAAAACTCATGGCGACTGGGGGAGGTCCTGGATGACTGGGAAAAGGCAAATATAGTGCCCATCTTCAAAAAAGGAAGGAAGGTTGGAGTGGAACCATTTAAACAGTACAAGTTGACTGATGTTTTAAACAAAGTCACTCCCCTCAATTGGTGGAAATCATTAGCCAGGCACCCTGAAACCGAGTTCCTTCAGTTGCTAAGCCAACTTTTCACAGCAGTAGCTTCCTCTGCAGGCACAGAGAATATTTTCATCGTTTGGTATTATTCACTCAAAGCTAAGACATCAACTGGGAGTTGAAAAAGCAGGAAAACTCATATTTCTCTTTCAGTCTCTGAATAAAAATGACAGTGGGAGTGGGGAAGATGTGAGCTAGTTATGGTAGTTTTAAGGACAGCGTATGTTTAATATTGTGATGATTTGTCGGAGTTAATAAAATTTGAAAATTAAAAAAAAAAAAAAATATAGGTTCAAGCCATCAGCTGACAACAGCGGAGATTGCTACAATTGCAAATGTGAAACATTTATGTAACATTTGAGATTTCGTTTAATAAAATATACGTGCTATCGTGTTTGTGTGTCTGATTTAGTTGTTACCACTTGTAATGTATTGCTGCTGCGTCTGCAGCTTGACACAGGTAACGAGCATTATGTACTACTTCCTGAATTAATAAAAATCAAGTTATCTAAAAAATTACACAAAGGATATCTCCTAGATGCTGTACGGAGTTGTAAATTAACATGTTTTAGTGATCAGGTTTGCACCGTTGTTTAAGAAATATGTGAAGAAGGATCAGTGGGAAACTTGATTTAAATCAATGGTTTTCTTGGTGAGTTAAAGCAACGATTTAAATCGCCTTGATTTAAATCAATCCACCCTGGAGGGAAGTGATTATTCCCCTCTATTCAGCACTGGTGAGGCCACATCTGGAGCATTATGTCCGGTTTTGGGCCTCCCCCACTACAAAAAGGAGAGAATCCAGCAGAGGGCAATGAAAATGATTAGGGAGCACATGACTTATGAGGAGACGCTGAGGGTACTGGGTTTATTTAGTTTGAACAAAAGAACAGAAGAGTGAGAGGGGATTTGATAGCAGCCTTCAACTACTTGAGGAGGGGTCCAGGGAGGATGGAGCTAGGCTGTTCTCAGTGGTGGCAGATGATAGAACTAGGAGCAAAAGTTGCAGTGGGGGAGATCTAGGTTGGATATTAGGAAAAGCCTTTTCCCTAGGAGGGTGGTGAAGCCCTGGAATGAGTTACCTAGGGAGGTGGTGGAATCTCCATCCATAGAGGTTTTTAAGGTGTGGCTTGACAAAGCCCTGGGTGGGATGATTTAGTTGGGGTTGGTCCCTTCGAATGCTAATCTTCTATGATTCTCTGAAGTTGAAGGTAGGCAAACAGACTAGAAATAAGGCTCTCTTTATCTATCTATCTATCTATCTATAAATAAATGGTGAGCGTAATTGACCACTAGAACACCAAGGGTTGTGGTGGATTCTCCATGACTGACAATTTTTAAATCCAGACTGCATGCTTTTCTAAAACATCTGCTCTAGGAATTATTTCGGGGAAATTCTCTGGCCTGTATTATACAGGAGATAAGATGAGATGCTCTCAATGGTCCTTTCTGGCCTTGGAATCTACTCATCTAAAAGAACTGACAGCTCGGAGACTAGAACAAAGCTCCTCTGGAACGTATGCCCCCCTGGCAGCTACCTGCTCTAACATACTCAGCTGGAGGGCACCTCAGCCCATGGAGGAAAGCGACAGACTCAAGACACACAACCAGGAGCGGCCAAAGATGAGGGGCCAGCACCATCCCAGGTCCATGCAAGTACACGCCCATCCATCCCCATCTCCCACAGCATCCAGTTGCCTTTCCCTCAGCCAGTGACGCTTGGGAATTCAGCTCCTGGAGCCACCCTAGTTCAATACGAACACCAGAACATGGATCACAGCCAACCAGGAGTACCTGGAACAGCACATAAACTGTTCACGCAGGGGGTAGATGCCATGGGACCGGGCTGAGCACTGCATTACACTGTTCCTGGCGCTGTTAAACTCAGCCCTGATCACGCTGGGTAAAGCTGCAACCACACGGCAGAGCATCAGAGCAGAGGGTCCCGTCAGGTGTGCCCTAGCAGGAGAGATCAGAAACTCTGGAGCCCATGTGGGGCTGTGCTCTAAATGCTCCCTCACGCGGGCATCCAGGCAGAGTTCCAGTGAGCTCTGTCTGGGCAGAGGGCACTGCCCGGGGTCCTCCTCTGGCACTCTTGTAATGACCTGTAACCTCAGCTGGTGTGTGGCACCTGCCCTTTCTGGAGGAAGGCTCTTGCTGTGTCTCAAAGGTATCCTGTCTCCTCCAAGGAAAGGTCACACAGCCTGGCCCATTCGAAGAAGGAACAGAACATGCTAGAGCATATATAATGCTAGGTGAGAACACAGGAAATCGGCCTGCCTTGGCTACTGCAGAGAAATCCTTCGACCTGCACGTTAACAACAGCAGAATGTCTTCCCCTGGCCACTGCTCCTGCAGACAGCATTGTGTGCAACATCTGAACAGGAGGGCGGATCATCCACTACACAGTGCGGCTCAGGAAACTGAGGCAAGAGAGAGGCAGGGGCTCGGTGAGTCAAGTGGCAGAGATGGGAAGTCCTGATTCCCAAGCAGTGCCCCTGTCACTATAGCACACTGCCTCTAGCGGTGCAAGCGTCCAACAGGTAAAAGTGAATGATCCCAACAGATCGAGCTGCCGTTTTCTTGCAAACACCCGAATAGAAAAACCACCAGTGATCTCTGCAGTTAGACGTCAGCCCAGCCTAAACTTCCCCATCCAGGCTCACATCCTGCTGCCTCAGCAGAGAAGGTGGGGCTCCAGCTGACCGTGGTTCCTGGAAAGGGGACCTTTCTGCGCGCTCTGTCTGTCTTTCCATGAAAGTGTTTGCACTCACTAACGCAGGAGCCTGGCTCCCCACCCAGCTGGGATGTTTGTCTAGATCCAATTTCACTTTGTTTTCTCAGAAAATAGCTTGGGAGACAAAAGGAATGCATCGGGTTGCTTCCCGAGCGCCAGGTCAGAACACGGGCTTTCGCAATCCTCAGCCCTAAGGGGGAAAACTGAACAGGGGATGGGGGCAGGGGCAGTTCTTGACCTGCCGATGTCCCACTCACAGATCCAAGGGACTGAATCTCCCAGGAGTTTCCCAGTGCTCTCTAGCGCTCTTTATTTTTAACTAGAAAGTGACTTTTGTTCCTTTACTGAAAGCCTCAGACAGCGCCACCTCAAGGCGCCAAGACAGCCTTTCTAAGCATTTCTGGTGCTTGGCAGACAAGTCTGGAAGTGACAAATCAGCCGGAAAAGCAGGGAAGAAGTCAGTTTGTTTTGCTATGCATTGTGGATCCACTCTCTGAAGCTCACAGTCCCTGCTCATCTGATCACACACCAAATGGTCTGAGGCTTTCCAGCAACATCCACAGGCTGCTCTGGCCCACTGCTCTACACCTATGTTGCATGGACAAAGCGAGATCCTCACCTCCGTACAGACCTATGCATAACCCCAAAAGCATTTGATCAGAGGACTGCTGACCAGTCAGTGATGAAGGGTGAAGACAGTCAGACGCTTGGGGTTCAGGTCTTTGCACAAAGCAAAAGAAATGGAGGTACCCCTCCATGGGAGGGCAAGGAGGAGGAAGAACTGAAGGAACTGACGGGTCCATTTGCAAACGGCCTTGGAACACTAATGCCACGGAGTCTCCGCCCCCTACCCCATACTGCACCACAAACTCTCTTTCCGTTGACTAATGGTGGGAAATGCATGTGTGAATATACACATATGCAGGTACACCTGGCAGACATATAGAAGTACATAACTGAGCGAAGAACCACACCCATGAGAGAATGAGGAAACCAAGGAAAAGAACTGCACTAATTCACAGGTAGCCATGCAGTTACCTGAGCCAAGGGGGTCCTGGAAAAGCACGGCAGAGTATGTGACCACAGAATTTCCAGGGTCTCTCATACCCAGTTACATTCTCAGGCTTTATCATTTCCTATGCAGTTAGGTCTGCCCCTTGGCACATTCACCCATGCGCACCACCCAGTGGGCGTTACGGCGGTGGTGCATCCTATTAAACACTGCCAGCTTCTTGAAATGCAGCACGTGGAGGCCATTTTCTTCCTCCATGGCTTCTTCTCAGCCAGCCCTGTGTGCATCTCCGCTGGCATGTCACTGTAAATTCAATGCCAGATGTCTCTGTGCTGAGCTAGTGCGCTTGGAAACATATGACGCTTTCAGCAGATTAATTGGAAACACAGCCTGGATGTTGCAATCCACGAATGACTCCAACCTCAGGAGCAAATGTTTTCATCTTAAACTGGAAGCAGTGACCCAAGTGGAAAGGCACATTCTTGTTGCTGTAGCTCACCCCTCTCCCGGTGAGAGAGAAGCCGGAGGAGAGCTTCATCTCCTCCCAGCAGAACCGTAGGGATTTCACAGCCACACCCTGTGCGGCGCAGCAGGAACAGATGCAGGACAGTTTGCGTCAGCAGAGGAGGAGCGGCTGCTGCAGGGGTTCCTGATGTTCACACCCACGGCTGGATGGAAAAGTAGGAAAATGGTCTGCAAGAGAATTCCTATTTTCAAAATTTGATTTCAGCTGAGGTTTTCCAGCCAGCTTTACCTCAGGCAGAGGGAGTCTGAGGGCGAGGGCTCCTTCCACAGCAAGGAACAGATACAAAGGAGGGTCTGATGGCTCCAGGTCTGGACTGGGGCTCAAAAGCTCTGCATTCAGAATTCAGCTCTGTCCCCCGCAGGGGGACCCTAGGACAGTCACATGGGACCTGGTTTTCAGACGTGCTCAGCTCTTGTTGGCATGTTTATGGGCAGGTTTTCCAAGGGCCCAGCCCCAAAGTGTTGCACTCTGGAAAACTAGCCCTGACTGGACCTCCATTTTCTTGTTGCTCGATGGCCCCTTTACGTGAGCTGAGCTGGTTCAAAAGGACCACAGTACAGGTTTATGCCCTCCTCCCGCAGACCTGGTTATGCCCCAGCAAACCCCTATAAGAACTACAGAGCCAGCCCCCGAAGCCCCTGATTACAGGAGACACAAGCCACCTACCCTCGACCCTTGCATCTGTGCCAGCACACCTGCTTTTTAAAGTCTGTGCGCTCTGCATGCCCATCCATGAAAGGGAAAGCAACGTGTCCCTGTCTCCGGGGTTTGGAGGAGAGACCTCTTTCTAGTTTTGTTTAGAGCTCAGCTCCCAAGTGATACAATCCACAGACTCCAGCAGGACACGTGAGACCCGACTCCCAGGCCCTACAGCCAACAAGGAGACAGCTCAGAGGATTGATCTTCTCTTGCAACACCAGAATGCACGAACATGCCCTGCCGGTGCTTCCACCAGCAGTGGCAATACCGTAGACACGCTGCTCGGAGTGGGTCTAGAGAGCGTGATGTTCAAACACTGGCACTTTCCAGCTCGGCGGTTCCCGCTGTTAATCCCACCGGCTTCCCAGAACCAGGCACACACTTTTTAGGGAGATAAAAGCTTCCTGTAGCCAAGTGGTTACACTGTAGCGCTCTCTGCACAGGCTGCTCCCGAGGTTACCAGACAGACCCAGCCCGCTGGCCAGTCCGGCAGCGAGGGCAGGAGGAGCCGATGTTCACGTGAAAGCTTCGATAAAGGAGTCTAGAGGTTGGCAGTGGGAAAGCCCCTGACGATCAGCCAGCTGCCAGGAAGCAGGGCCCCGCACCAAGGCCAGTCGCCAGTAAACCTAACCGACGCAGCTGGCCTGCCGAAGGCTGCACCACGTGATTTGCGGGGAGCCGCTGCAGCAGCTCCGCAGCAGGCCTGCAGCCACTCAAAACATTTGCCCGTGGCTCCTGTTCCCAGCCTTGGTCCAGTCCCGCTAACGCCTTGGACCTAGCCCTGCTCCTGCCAGGCCTCCCACCAGGTAACTGGGCTCTGATCCTGGGCTATGCGTCCTGACTACCAACTCCTGCTCCCACCACTAGGCCTCAGCGCTCATGCCCTGGTCCCGTGCTGCCAGCCAAGGGGTGGCTCTCCCCTTCTACTGCTCTTTTCAGTGGAACTATAAAGGTCCCCAGGAGCGGGGTTCCCTCCTCCTGAGTACAGATTCCACAGCTGACACCAGGCAGCGAGCTGGCTATTCCCCCGAACGTTTCCACTTCATCCCATTCCTCCCAGCCCACCACAGAAGCACGCGTCCCCCTTAACCACCCCAGCCCACGGCCAAGCATAGGGCACCGAAGACCAGCCCTGTCCCTGGAGCCCGGAGTGGCGAGGACTATTTGCACACCAGGACGTGAGAGGGCTTGAAAGTCCCTCCCACGCCCAAGGGAAGGAGCTACTAAGCCCAGGACTTAACTGATTACAGGGGACAGCAAATGGAAAAACCAGGAGCAGGCGTGAAGGTCAGAGGGTTAAACAGGGAACCTGAAGGGGACACTGAGCAGAGAACCCTGGACGGCACCCACGGCTCCAAGGAGCCACAGATGCAGCACCTAGTTGCACAGATGACTTCCTGGTGCCCCAGTAGTGTGCCTGGGTCTGTGGGTGGCACAGCCTGTGATGCTCGGGCCCACCAGGCTCACAGCCCCTCGATCGCTGCTCTGCCAGGGCTGCCGAGGGCAGCGTGGGGATTACTCTGGAGTCACCAGATCAAGTTCTAGCCCCGTGGATCCCGTACAGCTGCCGGTTCCAGGTGTGGGCTGTGGAAGGGCATGTCCCTCCATCTGGGGGACCGGCCCAGGATGCAGCCAGGGCACTTGGCCCCTCGGTGCCTGCTGCACATGAGGAGCAGCCAGAGTCCAGATCAAAGACTGATGCTGGGGGGCTGGTGCTAATGACAGAGGTGTAAGAGTGATTTCAGGGGAATGCTTGCCTCCCCAGAGGCTGTATGAAGGTCTCCCCCAACGGCAAGGGGTGGGGCTTGGAATTACCAACATGAGCACCCCCTCATCACCACCACCACATGAGCGAGGCAGAACAAAATCCATCCCTTCGGGCCCCTAATCAATTTGGCTGTTCTCAACACAGCTCCCGGCGCTTTGGCCACTTTGACTCTGGTGCCTACAACCAAATGTGGCCTCTCTGGGGCCAGGGAGGTTATGTCACCACCCTGTTCCGGGAGGAAAAATTTTGGCACACGCTGCTGTGAACTGCACTAGCCTGTTCTGGAACCGTATCACATTTCAAATGCAGTTCATCACGGCCGTGCTCCTTGTACAAAACATCACCGTTCTGGTTGGGGATCTGGCACTAGCGCAAGGCAATGGTGAACGAGGCCTCATGCTGCACTCTCTAGCTTCTTAGCACGGCTGCTGCCCAAGGTTTCTCTCTGCCTTTCGGAATTTTCCCTAGATACA
Source organism: Mesoclemmys tuberculata (assembly GCA_007922155.1). NCBI lineage: Eukaryota > Metazoa > Chordata > Testudines > Chelidae > Mesoclemmys > Mesoclemmys tuberculata. The sequence continues at coordinate 7,397,313 of ML675652.1, forward strand.
TAAACTGCATTTTTCCAGCCAAATCTCACTGTGCTGATTTCTGCCTATTTTTCTAGTCTCCCCAAGATTATTAATCTGTCTTTAGCATTCCTAATTCCTCTGCATTTAGGATCATCTGTTGGTTTCATCAAGGTGTTTTTATCTCCCTCTTGCAGATCATTAGGTATATTAAACAACACCAGTCTCGAAAAGCCATGCTTTTCCGTTAATCATTACCCTCTGAGCCAGCTTTCACTCCACATGACAGAGTTCCCATCTAAGCCAATTTGAATGAAATTTTTGGTTAAGATTCCTAGAGACGCTGCACCAAATATTTTCCTAAATTCAAAATACACTGGGCTAAACTACCCTGGTGTAATTTCCTGATCTCCAACACCAGCTTATCTACAGTCCTAATTTTGTGAGTCTATCAAAATAAAGCAATCAGGTTTAAGAATTCGATGTATTTAGGGGTTTGTGGTAGCCTGGAGGGAGGTTTGGGTTATGAACTGAGAGCTCCCACTCTCTTCAACTGGGAGATTCCTTGTGCTGATGCTAAGTGAGGCCCTATCTACACTCACCTTGGAGATTCGGTGGCAGTCGACCGGAGTTATGCAAGCTACGCAAAAAACCTGCCTAACTCCCGTCGACTTCTGGGCTTCTCTTCCACGCACCGTCTTCACTGCCCTGCGCCAAAGGGAACCGCGTTCCCATCGACGCAGCACTACGCCACTTGAGAAGGTGGTCTTAATACGTCGATTTCTGGATCAGCTGAGCGGGTCTTCACTGACCGATCAGTCGATCCAGAGAGGCCGAGCTGACGGCAGCGAATTTGCTGCCGTCAGTGAAGACATAGCCTGAAAAGGTGAGTCACAGCATATTGGGGCTGAAAGCGGTTTGTTTTATTTGGAACTCAACAGTCGCTAGCCCCACCTTATCTGCCTGGATTCCAGATTCCCGGCCCCATATTTAGCAGAAGGAACGGCCAGGCTGCGTGCTGTCCATTTGATTTAGTTCACCTGGGTCCCTGCCCAGATTCATCTTCTGTGGACTCTGTAAGGTTTTCCCTTTGCTTCATGAGATGTTACAGGATAATACAAGTCCCAGTGTCCAAAATTCACAGATCGCTCTGGAGTGGACCACTCGGCTCCGTACTGACAGGCTGCCATCTCATTGCACGCACCTCTCCTTTGAATTGACCTCAGCTCAGGAACCTGTTCTGGAGAAAGGAATGGCAGCAGGTGCCTGCCTCTTGCATACTGTTCCTAGGATTCCTCCACACCTCAGCCCACCATCCCCAGCCACGTTTTGGTGTAGATGGCCCACGCCCAGGCCCAGCTGTCAACTCTTGGCTTTGCTCAGTTGAGGGGTCCTTTGGAACTGCTCTGCTGAAGCCAAGGAGAAAGTACAGCGCAGAGAGGTGATGGCGCTTGCTGTTTGGAGGCTAGTGGGGGACAGGAAGCCTGAGAGACAGCTCAGCTGTGTACAGATTCCTTCTAGGCGTCCCAGGCATCAGAGATTAGCTGTGGAAACATCCTGTTATTGCAGTTCAGTTTACGGGGCTGAGATATGAATACTGACATGGCATGCTGCCCACTGCTGCTGCGTGAAGCATGCAGGGTAATGCACACGGATTGCGTACAAGGGTGGATTCTGGCCTTCGGGTTTTGAGTGGAGGTATACACAGGGCACCCTTCGATGGAGTATCTGAGCAGCAACAGATGGAGTGCAGAACGAACAAGTATTTCCCATCGCAGATTCCTGGAATTGAGCACTACCCAGCCGTCTGCTGGGCAAATGAAAACTGTACCGTTCTACACGCAATCAGCAGTCCCCTCCACCAGAGTCCAGCAAGGAGGAGAGCCCTCCGTCACCATGAGCCAATGGGGGGGAAGGTCAAAATGAAGGAGCGAAACGCTAGAGACAGAGAAGGCCCAAAGAGCAAATAAACCCAACCTACAAATCCTTCCTGCAAACCTCTCCTCATCACTCCCTTTCTTCATCCCACAGAACGGCTAAACCCCCACCTCTTTCACAAACTCAGAGTTCGAAGCCAGAAAGGACCCTTATGGGCACCGAGTTCCCGGAGCTCTTGCATAGCACAACTCAGGAGAGATTCACGCAGCAAACACTGCATTGCGCACAATAACTGGTGGTTGAGCTCAAGTGACCAAGACACCCAATCTTGATTTAATGACTCAAAGTAACTGATAACTCACCACATCAGGCTTTACAGTGATAGCTCTTTGAGTCTATTTATTTTATCGAAGAGACACTTAAGGACTGACTTGATCCTAATCTGTAAGTGCCTCCACAGGGAACAACGATTTGATAATGGGCCCTTCAATCTAGCAGACAAAGGTCTAACAAGATCCAGTAGCTGGACAAAGCTAAATGAATTCAGACTGGAAATAAGGAATAATTTTTTAACAGCGAGGGTAATTCACCATTTAAACAAGTCATTAAGGGCTGCGGTGGATTCTCCCATCACTGTCAATTTTTAAATCCAGATTTTATTTTATTTTTTAAAAATGCTCTAATTCCAAAGGAATTATTTTGAGGACATTCTCTGGTCTGTGTCACACAGGAGCTCAGAATAGAATATCACAATGGTCCCTTCTGGCCTTGGAAATTATCAATCTATGGTTATCAACCAGGTAAGTGGTTCCAATTAGAGCTGGAAAAATAATGGAATTTTTGGTTCATTGGCAATTCTGAAAAGTGAAAAATAATTGTTTCAAGATTGAGTGAAGTGTTATGTTTAGATTTCAAGCACTTAATTTTTTTAATTAAAATTTCAAAATGAAAAGTATTTGAACAGAAAATATAAAATGTTTTTAAAATGTTATAATGTTCAGATTTTTTGCTGTTCTTCTAAATGAACAAGCTGGTGAATGAATGCATGAAGTGCTTCAGTGTCAACAATTTTTTTTTTCTGAAAAATGTTTCAGTTGAAAGTTTTTTCCCAGCTCTTGTTCAGAAGGTTAATTCTCCCCACTGCTAAAAAATCTGCAGCTCAAAAAACACCAAAAGAAATCAATTAATAATTAATCAATCAAAACTAATAAAACACTCCTACAATCAAAGCCTTTATATCCCCAATGAGAAGGAGAGCCAGAGAGTCTAAAAAGTCCACTACGGACTTCACTGTTGCTACCTGATTTTATATGGAGGGCACTCAGCTGGTATGGCGATGGGCAACAGTTAAGACTCTCAGACAAACAGAGAGATAATTTCCAATTTGTATTTGTCAAGTGTCAGTTTTCAGCCTTATTCTTTGTCTACTAGACTGAAGAACCATTTATTGGAAATCTTACCATATAAGTACTTTATAGACCTTGATCAAGTCAGCTCTTAGCCTTCTCTTTGCTAAACTAAATAGATTGACCTTCTCTAATCTCTCTCTGCCCCGTTTTCCAGACCTCAAATCATTCTTCTAGCTCTTCTCTGAACCCTTTCCCATTTGTCAATGTCCTTTTCGAAGGGCAGACACTAGAACTGAACCCAATATCCCCGTAAGAGTCTCACTCGTGCTTAACGCCCCCTGCATTCTCTTACTTGATATCCCTGCATTTATAGATCAGAGGATTGTGTTAGCCCGCTTAGTCGTGACATTGAACTGGGAGTTCACATTCAGTTAGTTTCCACTGTGACCCCGAAACCATCTTCTGAGTCCCTGTCTCCAGAATGCACTCCCTATCCTGTAAATGAATGACATTCTTTGTATCTTAGGCCAGTATACACTACAAACTTCTGGGGGCACAGGTCGGTTGGGGGGTACAGTGGTGGGATCCCTAACCGACAGACCTAGGCTGGCAATAGCCCCTAGCGCAGAGTAGTTATGCCAGTAAAGGTGCATAGTTCCTGATATAGCCTATTTCGTTGGATGGGGAGGAGGAAAGGTTGGGTGCACAGAATAAACTATACTAGAAGAAGAGCAGTTCTGCCGATATAAGCTGGGTCCACATTAGGAATGTTTTGGCAGCATAGTAGATCAGTACATTATACCAGGATAGGATACCAATATGGTTTACCACTACAGTGCACCAGTAAATTTAGAACATACTGTATCCTCAAGGCTTTCATAGAATCAAAGATGATGAGGGTTGGAAGGGACCTCAGGAGGTCATCTAGTCCAACCCCCTGCTCAAAAAAATCCCAACTAAATCATCCCAGCCAGGGCTTTGTCAAGCCAGGCCTTAAAAACCTCTAAGGATGGAGATTCCACCACCTCCCTAGGTAACCTATTCCAGTGTTCCTCACTCTCCTAGTGAAATTTTTTTCCCTAATATCCAACCTAGACCTCCCGTACTGCAACTAGCTCCTAGTTCTGTCATCTACCACCACTGAGAACAACCTAGCTCCATCCTTCTTGGAACCCCCTTTCAGGGAGTTAAAGGCTGCTATCAAATCCTCCCTCACTCTTCTCTTCTGCAGACTTTCACTTCCATCTCCACCAAGACAATGCGTACCCTAGCTTCTTCCAACTCACACTTCAATCCACAACCTTAACAGTGATCTCAGCAACATTCTGGCAGAACAGCTTCCTCAACGTGTGACAGCCAGATCTGCTGGTAAGAGCTTATGAGGTTACCATTAAGGTTTTGCATTAGAGTGAATGTGATTAACTTAGGGAAACCCTTGTATTTCAGTGCCTCATGCTGTAATTTTCAGATGATCATGGCTGAAATTTTTTTAAAAAGCACCACCTGTTTAGTCCCATTCCCACACACAGGTCATCTGGAACCAGCTTTAGAGATCCCCAGTTGTGAATGCTACCTCTTGAGCTACAGGAGAACTTGTGAGCCTCTCTGGACCAGTCCGTAGACAGGATGTGACATTTCCTTTTTGCTATCTGCTAGAGGGGGGGCAGGTGTTGTTGGTCATTGCTCACACTTAACTGCCTTTCTAGGGGTCGGGTCACGGCCTTGGTTGGTAATGAAGTGTATGGAAATATAAACGAGTCAGTAGAGGTGAGATTTGAACTGAGGGTGTCTTAGTCTTGGCTCACGGATGGCATCCCTCAGCTCCAGGGTATTTGATGGGCTCTGATGTCAGTTGCAAATGGAGACACTGTGTCCTCCCATGCAGACACTACATGTTCTGAACTGTGACTAGTGTAGACAAATAACATGTCAGTTTGAGAAGTTCCATCTTTAAATAAGCAAACTGTAAACAAGTGGTAAACAGAAGAGGGTCACCAACTCCTAAATGGCGCGATCTGAATTAGCAGATGCTGAGTGAGTGAGAGGCAAAAATCCAATTCCTTGGAAATTTATGGAAAGCGCATACATTTTTTTTTTCCAAAAAGAGATTCAGAAAAGGTGAGAAACCCCAGCCAAAACTTTCAAAAAGTAGTCATTTCTGACTTCTTCATATTCTCATATATCAATGCAATGGCACCAAACCAACCCCAGCTGGCACCAACCCAACGTGAAGAGTTCAAATACTAGGTCAGTTTTTATTCTTGTGCTTTGTTTTTTACCAATTCCACAATATTTCTGAACAGTAAAAGGTTAACCCTTTAACCCTTATACAAATTACTTAATTTTTTGTAATAAAAAATTCTGAACTTTTAAAGGCAGCAATCAGAAATTTGAATGCTGAATTCAAGACAGATATAGGCTCACTTTCATAACTTAAACCCCATAGCTCCCCTTGCTAAGAGGTCCAGCTTAACCAACTTTTACCCTTGGGGAAACTAAGGCACAGGAAGGCGCATGAACCTTGCTCAAGGTCACTTGCAAAGCCACTATAGAACTCTAGTCTCCAGTCTTACAACCCTAGGCTTTACCCAGCACACCAGACTCCCTCCCTAGTCCCTGAGCAAAAGCTATATCGCCCCTTAGGGGAAGGGTTGGTGCAGTAGATTGGTTTGATCCATCCTATGGCAGCAGAAACAGCCCAATGGGAGTGGGGGTGAAAGCAGTGGAGGCCCTTTTGGGACACCCTTTGGTGAAGAGTTGCACTTGACATCATGGCAAAATGCAGCCAACAAGGCTCCATCTTTAAAGGGAAACGTACTGGGTCAGTGCCCACTCCTTGAGCAACCCCTGGATCCGCCCATGGCCGGGGCGGGGGCACAGCCCATGCCAACATCTTCTTTCGATGTTTAGTTTGAGGCTGTGCTCAGACTCTGGCCAAAATACGTCAGGATGGCTCCTGCGCCTTTGAAGCAGTGCTGACGACATTTTGATGCTGCTTGTGCACAGCGTGAGCACGTGGCTGTTGGGGAGGGGGTATAAGTGAGTACACCTCAGTGTGGACATGCCTGCATTTGCTTTTGTGACTGTCTTTCTGCCTGTACGTGCAATTTAGCACACACAGCTAGAATTCAGGATGTGACGGAGAGCCTGTCGAGGCTCATCAGCCCTCGGACCGCTACCCCGTCCCATTTCTCCACGTGGGCACCAATGACACTGCCAAGAATGATCTTGAGCAGATCACTGCAGACCACATGGCTCTGGGGATAAGGAGTTTGAGGCGCACGTGGTGTTCTCGGCCCTCCGCCCTGTTGAAGGAAAAGGCCCAGGTAGGGACCATCGAATTGTGGAAGTAAATGTCTGATTACGCAGGCGGTGCGGGAGAGAGGGCTTTGGATTCTTCAACCATGGGATGGATTGCTAGGAAAAAATGAGATCCACCTAACAAAAGAGAGGGAAGAGCATCTTCGCAGACAGACTTGCTTAACTAGTGAGGAGCGCTCTAAACTAGGTTCCCTGGGGGATAGAGACCTAAGCCTGCAGATAAGTGGGGAATTGAGATACTGGGATGAAGCACAAGGAGGAGGGTGCAACAGGGGACGCCTCATGATTCATACTGAGAAAGCAGGGCAATCGACTAGTTTAGGTGCCTGTACCTAAATGCAAGAAGCCTGGGAAGCAAGCAGGAAGAATTGGAAATTTTGGCAAAGTCAAGGAACTATGATGTGATTTGAATAACAGAGACTTGGTGGGGTAACTCACACGACTGGAGTACAGGCAAGGGAGAAAAGGTGGAGGAGTTGCATTGTGTATAAGAGAGCACTGTGACTGCTTAGAGCTCCAGTATGAAACCGGAGAAAAACCTGTTGAGAGTCTCTGGGTTAAGTTTCGAGGTGACAGCAACCAGGGTGATGTTGTGGTGGGTGTCTGCTAAAGACCACCACACCAGGAGCATGAGGTAGATGAGGCTTTCTTCAGACAACTAACAAAAGATTCCAGACCGTACACCCTGGTTCACATGGGGGACTTTAATCACCCTGACATCTGCTGGAAGAGCAATAGAGCAGTGCACAGACAATCTAGGACATTTTTGGAGATTGTTGGGGACAATTTCCTGATGTGAGTGCTGGAGGAACCTACGAGGGGCCATGCTCCTCTTGACCTGCTGCTCACAAATGGGGAAGAATTGGTAGGGGATGTAGAAGCCGATGGCAACCTCAGCAGCAGGGACCATGAGATGGTCAAGTTCAGGATCCTGACAAAAGGAAGAAAGAAGAGCAGCAGAACACGGACCCTCGACTTCAGAAAAGCAAATTTTGACTCCCTCAGGGAGCTGGTGGGTGGGATCTCCTGGGAGGATAATATGAGAGCAAAAGGAGTCCAGGACAGCTGGCTGCATTTTCAAGAAACCCTACTGAGGGTGCAGGAACAAAGCGCCCCGCTGAGCACAAAAAATAGCAAATATGATAGGCAAAAAGCTTGGCTTAACAGATAACTTTTTGGTGAGATTAAGCATAAAAAGAAAGCTTACCAAAACTGGAAGCTTGGACAGATGACAAGGAGGTTCAACTACCTGAAGGGGGGGGTCCAGGGAGGGTGAGGCTAGGCTGTTCTCGGTGAGAGCAGATGACAGAACAAGGAGCAATGGTCTCAAGTTGCAGTGGGAGAGGTCTAGGTTGGATATTAGGAAAAGCCTTTCCCCGGAAGGGTGGTGAAACACTGGAATTGATTACTAGGGAGGTGGTGGAATCTCCATTCTTAGAGGTTTTTAAGGTGCAGCTTGACAAAGCCCTGGCTGGGATGATTGAGTTGGGGTTGGTCCTACTTTGAGCAGGGGGTTGGACTAGATGCCTCCTGAGGTCCCTTCCAACCCTCACCTTCTATGATTCTATGATATCTGGGTGTGTATCTGTCAGGGTATTTGCATGTCTCCCTGGGAATGCGGCTGCACGTGCTCATTTACCTTCAGGCCCGTCTGAGTTTGCCTGTCTCTCTGTGCATTGAGGCGTGTGCACCTGCGGAGCTGTGTTGATCGGTTTTGGGCGTGCACCAGCTCTGCCCTCCATGTGTTCATGTCGTCACTCTACCTATTAACACATTCTGGGGATGGATTATCTCCCAAGCTTCCCTTCTGGGTCTCCCATGCCTCCCTCCCCCACAGACCCGCGTCCCTTTTGCCAAGCCCCCCCATCTGGCTCTGCGTTCCCTTGGCCAGTGCCAGCTACATCAGGCCTGAAAAAGCCATTATGGATTCCAGTAATATGGAGATAAATACCCAATCTGCTCACTGGCTGGTTGAGCCCAAATCAGGAGGGACCCCGTCCTGCTACACCAGCAGAAACGTCTGCAGGGCTCACCGGGGCTGGATTTCATGTTGTTCCAACCATGCAGGGAGCAATGGGGAAGGAGTGAATGTCCACAAGGTAGAAGGTAGGTCTGGGTGATGGAAGCTCACTCTCTGGGTCTAAATAACAATCCTAGCTTTTGCCTCTCTTGCCTACCCCCATTCCCACTGCCTCTCACATCTGGAGCCATCATGTCAGCCTCCCGGCCCATTCTCTAGGGTATCTGGGACACGTCCATGCTGCAAAGGGACACGACAGCACTGCAGTTGGATTCCTGCCCAGCCCTGTCAGGATTGATCTGGGGAGCCAACCATTGACAAGTCACCTAGGGCTAATATTCAGGAAAAAGAACCGGATTCAAGGGATTCCAAATGCCAGGACTAGCACCAACTGTGCTCCCTCTGTGCCAAGAGTCCCTGGGCAAACCGACACGTATCCCCATCAGCCTGGGGTCACTCACACCAAGAGCTTTGCTCCCCTAGGTGACAGCCTCTGCTGACTGCATGACACAGCCAGCCAGAGCTACGGCAGAACTCTGCCTTCGAGCCCCTGCACGCCCCAGGCTGACACTTCCCAGCTCTCAGCCCTTCTGACCATCTCTTCACAGGGAAATGAAGAGAATATGTTCATGGGGCTCTGGCATGGCTCCCAAGTGACGGCAGTTGGGATGCTCATTGCCTCAGATCCGCTCTGGCTCCTGCAGTTTGCCCAGGAACCCTGATCTCTTCTGCAGACGAGTTCAGTTGTCATGGCTATGGGGAACCTCTGCTTGGGAAACACAGCATTTAAAATGATGACGCAACTCAAGGGAACATTAGCTGTTTTAAGGGGAAGTAGCAGCTTAGCCAGCCTGGTTTTGGAGTTGATGATTGGTGCAGACAGCCATGGTCAGCAGGCTGGACAGTGTAGCCTATGTGAGCTGTAACCCAATATCCCTCCCCCACAGCCCAAATCCCATCGCTCACAGGGCCTGGGCAGCTCTTTTGCTGGCCCTCTCCAGCTCCCACTCTCTGTTTTGCATGGCTTTCTGCCACCATCTGGGCTCCATTTAGGGAAAGCTGATGTTTTTCCCAGGACTGTGTAATCTAAACTTCAGTATTGAGTTTACATCTCACATACCAGCATCTCACTGCCAACCCGAACACGTGGAGGGGGTGGCTCTCAAACTTATCCGGTCTTAGCCCACAGCAGGAGGATCCAACATCCAGTCCGTCAAAAGCTCAATGCACCTGGGAATCATTCTGCCTACACACCCGCATCCTGGGAGAAGCGGCAGTGCACCAGCCCCTCATGGTGCATTATTGAGCATCTCTCTCTGCTAATGAAATGCAGGGCTGGAAAAGTTGAGGGGCTGCAGACCACAATGCAGCTTTTCCTGGCCAACCTGTGACTGGGGAATCCAGGCTGGAAAAATGGGGAGCAGGGTTTCTGGTCAGAATTGAGGTGCTAGACTTAGCATTAACAACTGGTTATTTTTATGAGTAGAAAATTGACTCCCAAATCTAAGTTAAGACAGATGGAATCTTCATTCAAGCACCTGCCGAGTCTTTGAAGGAAAACTTTTTCTCCCTTAAGCATTTCTTACAGTGGGTCAAGATCAGAGACGGAGCCTGGGCTTTGAAGGGTTTCTGGCACACGGATGTGGGGTGCAAAGGCACAGGGCTGTTACTAGCAGGCATTTCAGAGGATGAAACTAACACGCCAGGGGCTGACAGCTGGACTGCTCGTCTTCCCCTAAAGGCATTGGCTAACGTGGCTTGGAGCTCAGTTGGAAACAGACAGATCCGCAGTCTCCCACCCAGTGTGATTTTAATTGAGCTCTGTGCTGTTCTGGAAGGCCTGGGCAGCCCATTGACATCATACTGCTTCCTTCGGCGTTTGGCACATCAGCCATTCAAACCAGGCTCCTGGAGCGCGGCTTCCTGGGCGCAGAGACCTCGGCAAACACAACCACTCGCACAGAAGAGGAAACGAGCTGCTCAGAGTCCCACAACAGGCCAGGAGCAACGCCTGATCTTCCAATCCAGTGTCTGATCCACTAGCCCAATGTTTCTCAAACTGGGGATCCTGACCCAAAAAGGGGTTGCAAAATTATCGTAGGGGATTGTGAAAAGAGCAGCTACTGGCCGTGTGCCCAGCTCTGAAGCCAGCAGCAGTCAGGGTGGCCTGGCATGGGGGCGGGGGTTGTCACAACCTGAAACATTTTCAAAGGGGATCCCAGCAAAGAACATTTGAGAACCCCTGCTCTAGCCCCCAGTCCTACGTCTGTCCCCACAACATCAGCACCTCTGTCCTCCCCAGCCCAGAGTGTTCGATCTTTTGTACTGGCACCCCCTCCTCCCTCTTCATGCACCTGCGCCCCCAATCTGCTGCACCCCTAAGGGCAGCAGTGGGTGTCAGGAGGGAAGCCTGCTCTGCTGTTGCCCATGATGTCCATGCCAATCTGGTGCCTTTCATCGGCACTAGATTCTCGCTAAAAATGCATTGTCAGGGTGCTGCCCAACGGGGCCTTCCGCACCCTGCGACGTTCTAGAAAGTAGGACTGCAAAACGCCCGCCCTCAAGCGATCGAGAACAGGGAAAGGCTCGGTTAAGGTCTCCTCACATCTCCCCAAGAAATGCTAGTGCTACAAGAGAGCAAACCACAGACTTACGAAAACCAGGAAATGCACTTAAGGTGCTGCAACCTAAACCAGCAGCACAGTTCTACCATTATGCAGAGCCACGTAATCCACCCTCGCCATGCAGGGGTACGTCTCAGCAGCAGGGCTCAAACAAGAGACTTCAGATCCACAGCCCTGCTTTGACAGTGGCTGCCACGCCCACTCGCGAGACGCCGTTAGAACATCGGGATCAATTCTTGTGTTCTAGGCCTAGCTTTGGGAGGGAGTGTTACCTAGTGGTTTGCACTGGGAGGGGTGTACACCCAGGATAGCCGAGACCGTATAGTTAGCCTAGCCCTTTTAAAGTGCTTTGGTGACGTGGCTGAACATTTGGTCTACACCCTGTCAGAGAGAAAAGTTCTAGTCCTAGGTCTGGGAGAAGTAACTATCTGATCTCTAAAACTGGCAGAAATGCCTGACTGCCCCATTCCTAGGGCAGGCGTACAGGGGCTTCGTTAACAATGAAGGGTGACAGTTGTATTCATTATGATTAAAATGCTGAGGTTACAGAAAGGTCCTTTGAGAGGAGGTTGGGGGCTGCACATGAACTGCAACTTTCCACCACAAACTCTACTCTGGCCCTGGTGCTCACAAACCAGTTTCCAGCTTTCAGAGAGGATGAAAAAGTCAGCTTTAAACTGACGCTGGGTTGCAACTTTAACTATGGAGCCCTTGTCGCTGCCCCATAACCTCAACTTTAAATTCCCTGTACACTTGTTCGATCTTTTCCTTTTTACATGGCTGACGGACTTTGCCTCCCAGCTGCTCACTTTCAGGAACAGCTTCTTCCCTACACCCCAGTCCCAGAGCTCAGAATGAAACCTCCCCATGGCTCCTGGGGGGTTTACAGAAAGGAAGCGGCATTCAACTCAAGTTTCCTTTGTCTGCTTTTATTGCCATGGTGATCTCCATCTCCTTCCCCCATCTCTACTCCCAGTCCTAAGCTGGGAGCCTCCAGGACAATGACTCTTGGCCAGATAACACCAGGCCTTTGATGGGTGAGACCAGAAGCCACATGTCTTCCTGCCCAAATTAGAAACTCACCCTTGGGAGGTGAAATAATTACCCAGTTCTGCAACAGCAAAGAAGGAAAGCCACAGGCTCGCAGTGAAGGACTCCATGCTTGTAGCAGAAAGTGAGAGCGTGAGGCCTGAGGCCGAGCATAACCAGCCAAGGCGTAAGGCCTAAGCTAAAAGAATGGTCCAGTCTGTTATAAAGCCACGTTAGCAGGAGTCAGGCTGTGAACGTGCAACCCCACAGAAACTGGCAAGACGACAGCTGATACTGCAAACACACAGATTTCCAAAACATTACTGAGTTCAAGAATTTAAAAATACATATCGGAGACAGAAGATACCAGAACATCCTAACACCAAAGAGATAACAAGGGCCATCTGATCCCCCTCAAATGACATTTTAATGGATAGAAATGTCTTTTAATAAGCCAAAGAAAGATGTTTTGCCCAAACCATCCAGTGCAAGGTAATGGGTAATATCCGACTACGTCAAGAGGGTGGCGACTACTCGCATCAAAGGGGCAGAACGAAACTTGTCTGTAACAGTGTATAAACGAGTGTCAGAGGGAACGACTTTGTCCAGTCGAGAGGATAATGGAGAGTCCAGCCGTTAACTGAGCCGTTCCATTATAAAGGAGCACTTGTACTTGAAGTGTACTTGTAAGAGATAGGGCGCTTCTCACTGTGCTTCACGCATAAACCTGGCCAGGTACCTTCGTTGCTCAGCCGATCCATGGCTGTGTCAACTCATTCCATCGTGGCCATGCAGGAGATCAGACTAGATCATCATGATGGTCCCTTCTGACCTTAAAGTCCATGAGTCTATGAGCTGCTGCATCTTCACTTCATTCCTGGCACCCACCCCAACAGGCCAGTTGGCTCAAGCTTAAAGCACCACTTTACTCCGGCCAGAGATTGTGTGTGGACAGGAGTTTGGTTAGGGGCAAAACTCATTAATCCTTGAGCTAACACTGCAGTGAAGCCCAGCCCATAGTAGAAACACATGTGCCATTTCAGCCACTGCTATTTCTCTCCCTCTAGAGGACCACAAAAGCCTTTGTACCCAGGAACCACGGTAATCAAGTGTGCCCTGCATGAAGGAGCATAAGCCGCTGCAGCTGACCCGTGCTGCAATCCAGTTTAGAAACCATCCTGTAGGCCAAGCCTATATCCAGGCACCAGCCGATCCTGGTCGCAGCACCACAATCAAATGTGGGTGGGGCGGAAAGCCATTCCCTTTTCTCCAGAATCCATTCCTCGTCATATGTAATGCAGGTCCTCCAAGCCTCTTCATTCCAACAGGCATGGTGCATGACAGAGAAAGGTGGTGTTTGCCCATTGCTTCAGCAGGATGCTGAATGAAGCACATTTATGTGCCTCTGATGAGGCAGGAGGTTACCCTGGCAAACTCTTTTCGGTCTCAGTAAATAATGGGTGGGCTAGCGGTTATGGTAGGGTAAAGGCGATCAGGACACCCAGCTTCTTTTCTTGGCTTCAACTAGTAATTTAAGGATACAGATATGGGAAGGAGGCTTAATTACCAAAAACTGTGCCATTGCTCCACAGTCTGAGATAGATCTGCGGACACCCTCTGGCCCCCAGCACCGCAGTAGAGGAGTGCTTTCATCAGCCACAGAAGAGCCTGCAGTTCTCACTGAAATCTCTGGAGAACGTACCTGAAGACTGACAGGCTCTGTGCAGCTATTCGCTGCAAAAAGGGAAATTGCAACAGATCAGAATTCGTTTGCTTCCAATTTGGTCACGCGCAAGCCAACTTCTTGTTCCCGTCCACTGTGAAGCCTGAGTGCAGCCGTTCCTGCTCGCTCATTTGGTGGCGAACACGTGGTACAGAGTTGGCAGAAGGGCTGGGCAGTACCCAGTGGGCCTTTGCCTTACCCAAGTCCCAAGCTTCTCCAGATTCTTGGTTTCCATGCAGTCTCTGCATTTATGGCTGTGAATAAACCGTGAGCAGAGTATATAACAAATGCAGAGCTGTCTAATCTGATGGGAACCTGGATGAATGCCCCATTCATCTCAGTGAGGTATTAACTCACACATACAGTGATAAATGTCAAAATTCTTAGCTATTACCTTGCTCAATGCAAGAAAGGAGATGGCTGGCGAGTGGTTGCAGGGGGGCTGTGGATTACAGATCTACACAATTTACTGTGTACTTCTCATTTTGTGCCACAAGTGGGTGGTGTATGGGAAATTCCACCACTTGCCCCCAGAAAAGTGGATGCAGAAGGCGCAGGGACAGGTAGATTAAATTAACTTTAATAAAGAACAGCAACCACATATAGTCAGTCTTTGAAAACTGGACCTCAGTTGTCTCAGGCTTGAAGCCTTCCATCCATTTATTATGATTTCATATTTACAGAATACCTTAGGTGTACAAGGGACTTTCTGCTTCCACAGAAAATCTGGAGTAACTGCTCAAGTGAATGGAGTTATTCCAGATTTACACTGCGCTTCTGAGATCAGAATATAGCCCAGGATTTCTGCCCAGAGAAAGTCACTCAGACGATGCACAGCAACGCAAAAGCAAGGTAGCCTTGGGTCACTGGCAGGGAGAAGCGTTCTGTGATTTAGAGGCTTCGTTCTTGTCTACACTTGGGAGCAGCCATGATGTAGCAATTGGTGCTGATCCTTAAGCAATGCACTGTGCCAGAAAGAGAGTGTCCCTAACCCAGTGGTTTGGACATTCACTTAGCAGCAGGGCACTTAAAAGTTAGGCTGTCTACGCTACAGCCTATGCTAGCAAAACTTACGTCTCTCAGGGTGCGAATGCTCCACCCTCCTGAGCAGTATAAGTTACACTAACATAAGCGCTCGTGTGCAGCGTCTCCTGCCGACCTAGCTTACGCCGCTCACAGAAGTGGGGTTTTTTTATGCCAGTGGGACAGCTCTCTCCCGTTGGCAAAGAGCATCTTCACCACATGTGCCGCAGCAGCGCAGCTGTACCAGTACGGAGGAGACAGACGGAAGCAGAGAAAGGCCCAGAATGAGGGATCTTGACCAAAGCTGGGTGCCTAACAGTAGAGTCCCCTCCCTGCTGGCATGACGAAGGTGCAGACAGGCCAAACACAAGTGGCACTGCAACCCTGTGCACCTCCTTGGCCTCCCAGACGTTTGCAGTCCTTCCAGCACCAATATGCACCCCCAGACTGCCAGGGACCAAGCAGAGCAGCGGCACCAGGCACCTCCAGACTCCTGGGAAGATGGGAGGATTGGATCCAGGCTTTAGTGCTCCTTGGGGAAGCAGAAATGCAGGAGGATGGGGTCTGGGACTCCCAAAAGTGCTCGGCCCCTAATGGGGATGGTGCTCTTCAGCCTGACTGCTTCATTGGGCTGGGTATGGGACGGGAAGAGCGTGGGGCTGGGTCGGGGCAGGGACAACAGGGGTAGGGACTAGGGAAAGCATGGGGTAACATGGAGCAAGAGCATGGGGCTGGGCGAACTCGAAGCTCGGTGGCAGGGCAATATGGAGGGAAGGGTGCTGGACAGAGGGGGTGAGGAAGAGCTCAGGGCTTTGTGCAGATCAGGGAGAGCTCACAGCTTGGTGTGGGGTGGAGAGAGCATGGAGCTGGATGAAGAGGCAGCGTGAGAGGGCAGGGCAGAGTGTGGGGGAACAGCAGGGTGAGCGGGCAGGGCTGGGGATGGGGGAGAGCTCTGGGCCTCATCCTTAGGAAAATTCTGGCTCTGCTCCTGGAAAAAGGCAGAGAGCAAGGAATATTCTGGATCACTGCACGTGGCAACCTCGCCTTTCCCAACCCAGGGCTGGCAATGAACTGCATTAACAGAGAGTGGGAGGCTCGGGGGTGAAATTCTCTGCCGCTTGCATTTTTTTGTGGATTTTAAAACCGGTGGGGTAGGGAAGCCAGGCAGTGGTGGGTCTCAGGTAGGCAGGGAAGGCTTCTTGGGGGCAGGGATTTTGGACCTTGAATGGTTGTGGGTGTTTGCAGATTCTCAGCCTGGGAGTGTCAGGGAGACAGGGGCAGGGCTGAGGGAGGCGGTTTTGAGCTGCAGAGAGGTCAGGGAGGAAGAGGAAGAAGCAGAGGGATGTGGGAGAGGGGCGGTATTTTTCAGTAGCTGTAGGTTGGGTTGGAGGGAGCTGTGGATTCCTGGTATGTTTGAGCTGGGAGGATGGGTGAGGTTGAGTGCAGAGAGGAACGGAGTCAACAGGTGAACGAGGTAGGGTGGGGGGAGCTTGTGGTGAGCAGAGGAGACGGTAAGATAAGAGCCAGAGCATACGACGAAGACTGGGACTAGGAGAGCGCACTGACAGAGACCTAAGTAACCTCTTGTCCCCTGACCCGTTACAGTAGAGCCCCCCGGATTGCATTCTGGGAGCTAGAGCCAGAAGAGGGAAAAGAAGAGGGCTTCCCACCCCAAGGAAAGGCTTCACCTCGGAGTTTGAGTGTTGGACCCCTGAGATTCAAAAACACAGTTCAGTCAGACCCAGAGAGCTCCAGCAGGATCTGCTCTGAACCCAGCAAGCACCAACACTGCACGCCAAAGCCATCAAATGGCATGGAACTCGGCCTGAGCTCACTGGACAAGTGACCCTCAGCAAGTCTTCCAACGCAGCTAGTTGGAGTCGGTAATGAGAACTAAAATCCAGTCGGGAATGTGCCAAAAGCATTTTTCACAGCTCCCATTTTCACGCACCATGAAAAAAGCCATGCAGTATAAACACTAAGCCTCTCACCAGGGGAGAAAAGGTGGTGGAGTTGCACTGTATGTAAGAGCAGTATGACCGCTCAGAGCTCCGGTATGAAACTGGAGAAAAACCTGTTGAGAGTCTCTGGGTTAAGTTTACAGGCGAGAACAACCAGAGTAATGTCATGGTGGGCATCTGTTATAGACCACCAGACCAGGAAGATGAGATAGACGAGACTTTCTTCAGACAACAAATGGAAGTTTCCAGGTCACAGGCCCTGGTTCTTATGGGGGACTTCAGTCACCCTGACATCTGCTGGGAGAGCAATACAGCAGAGGACAGACAATCCAGGAATCTTTGGAGAGTGCTGAGGATAACTTCATGGTGCAAGTCTGGAGAAACCAACTAGGGGCCGTGCTCCTCTTAACCTGCTGCTCACAAACAGGGAAGATTTGGTAGGGGAAGTAGACGTGGATTACAACCGGAGCAGCAGTGACCATGAGATGGTCGAGTTCAGAATCCTGACAAAAGGAAGAAAGGAGAACAGCAGAATACAGCCATGGATTTCAGAAAAGCAGACTGACTCCCTCAGGGAACAGACGGGCAGGATCCCCAAGAGGCTAATATGAGACTCAGACTCCATGGTCAGAAGGGACCAATATGATCATCTAGTCTGACCTCCTGCACGACGGCAGGCCACAGAACCTCACCCTCCCAACTCCTGTAATAAATCTCTAACCTATGACTGAGTTATTAAAGTCCTCAAATCATTGTTTGAAGACTTTAAAGTACAGAGAATCCACCAGGGAGAAAGGAGTCCAAGAGAGCTGGCTGTATTTTAAATAAACCTTATTGAGGATGCAGGAACAAACCATCCCGATGTGCAGAAAGAATAGCAAATATGGCAGGCAACCAGTTTTTTTTTTTTTCTTTTAAACAGAGAACTGTTTGGTGAGCTTAAACACAAAAAGAGCAGTTTACAAGAAGTTAAAGCTTGGACAGATGACTAGGGAGGAATTTAAAAATATTGCTCAAGCATGCAGGGGTGAAATCAGGAAGGCCAAAGCACAACTGGAGTTACAGCTAGCAAGGAATGTGAAGGGTAACAGGAAAGGTTTCTACAGGTATGTTATCAACAAGAAGGTCAGGGAAAGCGTGGGCCCCTTACAGAATGGGGGAGGAAACCTAGCGACAGATGCTGTGGAAAAAGCTGAAGTACTCAATGCTTTTTTTTGCCAACATCTTCAGAGACAAGGTCAGCTTCCAAACTACTACACTGGGCAGCACAGCATAGGAAGAAGGCGAGCGGCCCTCAGTGCTGAAAGAACAGGTTCAGGCCTATTTAGAAAAACCAGACATGCACAAGTCCATGGGGCTGGATGCAGTGCATCCGAGGGTGCTGAGGGAGTTGGATGATGTGGTTGCAGAGCCATTGGCTATTTTCTTTGAAAACTCATGGCGATCAGGAGAGGTCCCACACAACTGGAAAAAGGCAAATCTAGTGCCCATCTTTAAAAAAAGGAAAGAGGATCTGGGGAACGACACGCTGGTCAGCCTCATCTCAGTCTCTGGAAAAATCATGGAGCAGGTCCTCAAGGGATCCATTTTGAAGCATTTGGCAGAGAGGAAGGTGATCAGGAACTGTCAGCATGGATTCACCAAGGGCAAGTCATGTCTGACCAACCTGATTGCCTTCTATGAGATGATTAGCTCTGTGGATGTGGGGAAAGTGACGAACGTGATATGCCTTGACTTTAGCAAAGCTTTTGATACAGTCTCCCACAGTATTCTTACCAGCAAGTTAAAGATGTATGGGTTGGATGAATGGACTATAAGGGGGATAGAAAGCTGGCTAGATCATCAGGCTCAATGGGTAGTGATCAATGGCTCGATATCTAGTTGGCAGCCGGTAACAAGCGAGTGTCCCAGGGTTCAATCATTGTGCTGGTTGTGTTCAACCTCTTCATTAATGATCTGGAGGATGGGGTGGATTGCACCCTCAGCAAGTTTTCAGATGACAATGAGATGGGGAAAGTGGTAGATATGCTGGAGGGTGGGGATAGGATACAGCGTGACCTAGACAAATTGGAGGACTGGGCCAAAAGAAATCTGATGAGGTTCAACAAGGACAAGTGCAGAGTCCTGAACTTAGGACAGAAGAATCCCATGCACTGCTACAGAGTAAGGACTGACTGGCTAAGCAGCAGTTCTCCAGAAAAAGGCCGCTACCAAATCCCCCCTCACTCTTCTCTTCTACAGACTAAACAAGCCTAGTTCCCTCAGCCTCTCCTCATAAATCTTGTGCTCCATTTTTGTTGCCCTCCACTGGACTCTCTCCAATTTGTCCACATCCTTCTTGTAGTACGGGGCCCAAAACTGACAACAGTACTCTAAATGCAGCCTCACCAGTGCAGAATAGAAGGGAATAATCATTTCCCTCGATCTGCTGGCAATGCTCCCACTAATGCAGCCCAATATGCCATTAGCCTTCTCGGCAATAAGGGCACACTGTTGACTCATATCCAGCTCCTTGTCCACTGTAACCCCCAGGTCCTTTTCTGCAGAACTGCTGCCTAGCCAGTTGGTCCCCGATCCTCCTGTTCTCCCCTTCCAGATTTCCCTCCTGCATGGGCTCCCATCTCAAGCTGTGGCCCTCTAGGTGTTACTGCAATACAAATAAGATGAACACATACATTTATCATATGAGGGTTTCATACATAAGGGTTGGCTTCAAAATGGGAAGCGACTCGCCACCTGCTGAAAAGCCTTTCTGGTGCAGATTCCCACCTGCAGAAAAACAGCTTTCCACATAAAAGAGAACAGGCCGGAGTGTGTGTACAGAAGTCCCCCCCGTAGCCCCAGTGCTCCAACAGTCTGAAAGAGGGAGTGGAGCTCACTCCCGCTACTTCACACTTTTGTTACTGGAAGGAAACGTGTTAAAAGAAGTTTGAACAACAGAGCCTCTTCCCACAGCCCCTTCAGAGCGGCACTCTGCCTCCTTGCTCGGCTGGTCTACCATGGAAATAAAGCCTCTTTTATCCCTTCCCACTTGCCATGGGGGCACACACAAGACTCCAGAAGAAGCAGTTCTGTATTGAGAAACAGAGCCCAAGGCGCTTGGGAGGAAATAGGCAGGGAACGCCTTCAAAGATGACCTTTGACAGATGGCCTTTGACACTGCTTTTTGGTGGCTTTGATCTCTGATGGGCTCCAAACTCTCCGGCTTCCAGTGAAAGAATTTCAACTGCAGTAAACTGTGCATTTGAAGCCTGCTGTAGGGGGCTGGACTCGCTATTGATCTTATCGAATACTCGGAGATTCACTGTCAAGACCCTTAAGAAACACAGCCCATGGGATCTGTCGCACCAGCCCCACGGGAACACTTAGAGAAGTTTTATATCTTTGAGTTTAGGAGGGCACAACTCCCATTTAGGCACCAAAATAGGTTTTTTTAAAAGAGCCCATTCACAGTTGCTGAGCGCCTGAAAAACCTGGCCCAGAGCAGAGCAGCAATGCCAGAGCAGCCCTAAAGAACAGATTTTACAACAAATGTGTGTGGAACAGGTTAATCAACTGTGAGAAAAGCAGTTTGGCTCCTCTGGCTCCTGGCAGGGGCCTTCCTCCAAATCATCAACACCTGCCTCCAAACCAGAGTCAAACCTCCAAAGAAAGAACTTCCTGTGCCAGAAGTTAGCATGGCTCACAAATGTGATCTCTTTAACATGGCTCACAAATGTGATCTCTTACCCCCGTACCTTGATTCAGTCTCCCGTGCACAGAACGCCTGCCTGCGTACGTCATGGGCAGAAGGAGCACTTTCAGACAGGTCGTGTGTCACCAACCCTGTGGGGTATGTAGCCATGCCAGAGCAGGGAAGTCACACATGCTACCCATCCAGGAACACACTTCCAGTGACAGAGATCACCAATGGGGCAAATATCCTGAGCCTTGGTGCAAACTCCTGCCTCGAACAACATGCAGCTGGTCCCACACTCCCGGGAACCTGTCGTTCATCCCCCACATCCAGTACGGCTCCCATCATGTCATGCACACATCCAGTCATTGCTCCAGCAGCACGACCACATCTGAGAGGATCAGATCGTTCAGAAGCGACAGACCATTCAGCAAAGCGTGTCACATACTCTTGGGTCATTTTGCCTGTGTCCTAACCAGTCAGTTTACTCAGACTACACACCAGCCTCCGTGGCTCTGATTTCATACTTAGGTGATTGTGGTTCTACCTGAAAGAGCACAATGTTGGCATGTTTGAGATTGCTGGGTAGGGATATGCACGCACTTCAATTTAAAGCTGCTATGAAATTTAAGCAAAAATTTTGTATGGGGCATAATTCACCATCCTTTCTCCCTACAGTTTTGAATGCCTGACTATTGAGTAATGTGGCTTGCTCAACTAACCAGCGAGCTAAGAATAGAAGCTGTTTATGAAACAAAACCTGCCAGGATTGGCAGCTATTTCAGGCACATTTGGCTGGTGGGACAGAATGACATAACAGGACATGAGGAGGAAGCTGTATGCGACACATCTGCAACCTCACTAAGAGCCATGAACAGTCTTAGGTACGATGTGGTGGAGCTGGTGCCATCGTGTGTGCTCCCCACACACACAAGCATTGCAGGGACTGGGTGTGAGATGTGTCGTGACAGAATGACACCTCAGGAGGAAGTCATGGGCCTGGATCTGAAACCATGGCCACGCTACAGGAAATATACTAGCACAGCTACAGCACTGTAGCTATGCCAACATAGCCACGCAGCCTAGACACAGCCTACAGCGATGGAAGGGGTTTTTCCATCACTGTAGGAACACCACCTTCCCAAGCAATGGTAGCTAGGTCAACGAAAGCCTTCTTCCACCTACCTAGCTGTGTCTATGCCTGGGGTTACATCAGCAAAACTATGACGCTCTGGGATTTTTCACACCCATGAGCTCCATAGCTATGACGACCTACATTTTAAGTGTAGTCCAGGCCTGACCTTGGGTTGATTTCAGGAAAAAAAATCCAGCACTGGATTCAAGGCACAGGAACAGTCAGTGAAGGTTGGGGGTGGTCCTGCTTTGAGCAGGGGGGTTGGACTAGATGACCTCCTGAGGTCCCTTCCAACCCTCATCTTCTACAAGGGGCATAAGGTCTCTCCATTATCGCGTTAGATACACACAGCGCCCTTCTAGCAGAGCCTTTTCTCCTCAGCACAACGGACAAAGTAGCAAAAGGTGCAGGAGAGGGCAAAACGTGGGGGAGGCCAGGACTGCGAAACCTGTAACTCTTCAATGCAGCACCACAAAACGCACTGAAGCCAGGAAGGGACTGGCCGTGCCTATAGCAGAATAGCAAACACTAGGCCCTTTCCTTCCAATCCCCAACTCATCCCATGAGTTTCCAAGGGACCCAACCGCGGTCTCCAGGCCAGTTTTGTTTGGAAACAATGCAAGCAGCACGACAGGTCCTGGAAGTGAGCGCACACAGCCACAGTTTTGGACGGTTTGCTATATAATGTTTTAAGCTAATGAGTTCTACTTTAGGTGTGCAAATGATGATTTTTCGTGGTTTATAACTCAGTCCAGTCCGGGATTATTTTCACAGGAACAAGGAAAGACGCTTCTCTGGCTTAAACTGAGCCGCCATCCCCCTCCAGCTGTCAAGTAGCCACTTTTCAGTCACCCCCCTATGTTACAACATCCCAGCCTCCCTGCCACCACTGATCCTGGAGACTTGGACTCCTGCTCTCTCCCGCAGTGTGGGGAAATGGAGGAATATTCCTCCAAAGAGGGAGGCAGGGAGAGAAGGAGAAAGAAAAGAGAAAATTCCCAAAGATGGGGGGAATGTGGGGTGAGGGTCATAAAGTGTTGGGAAAGAGAGGAAGAACATCACGGGGGAAGGGAGCCCCTGACAGGGCAGAGGAAGGGAAAGATCATACAGCCATGTACTCTGACACCATCTTTATCCACAAGAGCTTGGCTGGGGAGGCCCATTCTACAGCAGGACAAGTCCACACTGCTAGCCTTGTGCCAGCGAGCTCTCTATTCCCCAGCTCAGAGAAAGGACATGCAGCCTTCACACAAAACAAGTGAGATACCCCAGGTCCTTCACATGGTCCGTGCAACAGCCCCAGTAACATGCTTTAGTAGCAGAAGAAAAATACAACTGATTAAGTTATTTATTATTTGTATTACAGCAGCACCTAACAGCACTGGTCATGGACCAGGACCCATTCTACTGGGTGCTGCACAAACGCAGAAAAGAAAGCTGCTGCCCCACAGAGCTTGGCCGGTCTGTCCCTCCCACTCCCTAGATGAAGAGCTTCCACACTGATGGCAAGATTAGGGACTTTGATAGATCCACGAGAAGGGAGCACTACGTGAGAATGATGGTAGCTAAAATTCACTTGCCAGTGGCTGTTGAAGGGATGAATATCTCACCCTATGCATAATATGCAACGAGAAAACTTGGAAAGGAGTTGGCTGGATTGAACACATCACCTAGAACTGGACCCAGTACTAAATCAGCCACTACCACTTGGAGGAGTCACTGAACCAGGTCCTAAAGCCGCTTGTGGCTCATTAACTTGAGAAAGTTCCATCGCTGAGACCCAAGTGTAATGCTAGCTCCGTTCTTGCCCGTTACTGTGAACGTACAGGCAGGCTCACAGCCTGACGCCTGTTAATTTTGCTTTCTAACAGCAGGGCTTGATCATTATGTTAGTTCAGGGCTCAGGCCGGAAACACGAGGCCTAGTGTAACAGGCCAGGTTTGAGGTTCTCACCTTCTGCTACAACAAGATTACAGACCTGACCCGGTTGCACCAAAGGACAACACTCCTGGGCAAAAATGAGGTCCTGTGGTTTGGATGGACTTTGACGGCAGAGGTTGCAGTGGCTGGGGAGCATGGCTTCTTAGGGTTGAGAGCTAGGAGTCAGGCTAAAGGAGAACAAGTTGCTAACCAGCCCCCTCCACAGAAGGGAGAAGATGGTTTGTTTTGTTGTAAATTGTAACTCAGATGGGTTTAGCAAACAAATCAGTCAGGCAGAAGGAACCTGCGTGGAGAGCTGGTGGCCCCAGCAGAGAGCGGGATCTGATGATAAGTTTTACAAGCCAAGACTGGCCCTCTCACTGCTCCACACTAGCACGGAGAATGCACGAACTGCACTGTGCAGCTGCGGTTCACCCAAAATGAACTTTGCTCTGCTCAGCTTCGAACTTGCAAGGCCTTTGGAAGGAGCCCACTAGGTCCTAGAAGGGCCAACTCTGTCCAGTTTGTGGGGCAAGGGAGAGATCTCCTGCCTATACGGATCCTGAGCAGAGATGTCTAAACAGACACAGGGCCATGCAATATGCAGAAATAGACTCCGGGGCACTTGAGCATCTACAACATGCTGTGCAGTACAACCTATGGTGACAGATGCCCAAGAGAGCATCTTTCCTGGATATCCTCCTACCTCATGAGAGCTCTCAAAACAACTGTGTGTATTCCTGCTCTGCCTTCATTACCACAGCTCCCTCCACGAGGCAACTGATTTTCACAGGCCCTCTGAATGGCCACTTAAGACAATCAAAGTTAGAAGAAAGGTCCAGTGGCGGAAACAGTCCTTATGGAGGTACAGGTTGGGAATAACCGATTTGTTGACAGGTCAATGTAAATATGTGGATGTCCTGGAAACCCCACAAGAGGAGTTTCCTTCACATCCAAGTTCCCTTCTAGTCACAGAGAGAGCCAGCCACCAGCTCCTCACAGCTGGAAGATTCAGCACCACAAACCACCCTGCACGGATTCTAACAACTCATTTCCGCGTCAAACACCATCACGAAGAAATTATTCTCCTGAGATCTGCCGACTGAATCCGCTGGGTTTCTGCCATGAGTGGAGCCAGAGTAGTAAGATCTTCAGGGCTAGGACCATGCTTGTAAAATGCCAGTGCCAACCAGTGGTGCTGAATAGCCAGCAACAATGACTGTGGGATGCCTAAAAGTTTGAAAACTAAAAACCACATCACCTCAGCAAATAAAGCAGCTTTTGTCAGGAGCCCCCGAGCAGAGGTGTTAAGCTTCCCCTTCTCTGCCGAAGTAAAGAACATTTGGAAATCAATGCAAATGCCCAACTCCACCCTCAGGGTATGCGCAGCTCCCATTACCGAATCCAACAGGAGTTCCTCTCGTGAGAGCCATCAGACCCCTAGATACACGCATCTTTTCTAAAACACTGTACACAGCCTCCCAGCTGCATTACGCCCACTCGGTGTCCTCTCTACTCCCATGCATTCATTCGCCCTCTCCCTTTTTTTCCCAGGTCCCTCATCTCCTTCTAGAATTCATACTCTCTCTCTTAAAAGACTCTGGGCCTGACTTGCTTATCCTGCACCATGTGAGATCATTTACACCAGTGCAAAGCAACAGAGGATTGGCTGCAAGACACCACCACGTCAGAACAGCTCATCCCAGCGGTGACCACACATTTTGCATTGTTCTGAATGCTTGTGAGATATTTGAAACCATCTCAGTACCGCTGTGCAATTTAACGGGTTTGAACGATGGCGATGGGTTTTACTTTAACACCATAAGGAGGAGCAGGGGGCAAGAGGACACACTGCTTTTAAGCAAAACCCTCATGTGCTACATTTTGACATGTTTTTAGATCCATCTACAAATGTCCTCTGTAGAGTCCCTCTCTGGGAAGCTGCACAAAGTATGGCAATGCCTATTTTGCATTGGGTGTGCTGTGCACCACCCTGCGCACTGGGGGCTGAGGCACGACTGGAATACCAATAATAAAAGTAAGATGAGGGAAAAGAAAAAGAGCCCCTTGGATAGCATTTGTATTAATATGAATTTGCATTATGGTAGCATCTAGAGGCACCAGCTGAGATCAGCAACCCTCTGCATCAGGTGCTCCCACAGGCAGCATGAGAGATACACAGCCAACTGTCAAGACAGACGGACAAAGGAGGGAAAGAGAGAATTGTGCTTGTGGATAAATGATGGTGCCCAGCCTCCCTAGTGCATAGGAAGGGATCAGACAGCGGATACCAGCGGGAGGAATTGTGAGGCTTCATCATTGAGAACTGCACCAGCCCTGCCTCTCCTGCTTCTAACAACTAGCCCCAGGCCAGGCCCTCCAGTGGTAACACTGCTTCAGCGTGTCTGGTGTTTGATCCCAACATCCATGGTGAGGAGAACTCAGGGAGAAAGAATCTGTAGGACTGTGGCCTGGGCGTCGGAGCCCTCAGTGCAGAACACAGGCAACCCAACCGCAACACTTCACACCAGCGAATTATTTACTGGTACTTCTGCCTCACCCTCTAACAGCCAGAGCAGATGCTGCCTCCAAACCCCATCCTGCCAAGGGTTAACTTGCTCTCGGCCACTGCCAACCCTCCAAGATGTGCTTGGGAATTTTCCAGGGCCAATTAACAGCCGGCCATCTGGGTTCCAGCTACTATTTATAACATGAATAATGGAACCAGCAGCCACCCAAGCATACCAGCTCCATAGGTAATGGCTAAACCTGAACCTCGGTGGCTGTGTCCTGCTTAATAAACAGAAGCTTCAAGTGCTCCCTAGCTCCCAATGCACCTTCAGTGTGGGGTTAGAAACTGCTGGAGAAGGCACTGCTGGGAAGTCTGGGAGACCAGTCCCCAGAGCAGAGCGAGCTCCCAGTTAGAGGCAGAAATAGTGAGACACCAGCAATCCCCTCCCCCGGGGGACTCTGCTCCGCTCTCCTCCCTGGGCTCCCATTTCTCTCTCTACCTTCCCATGAAGGAAACGTTTGTCTCACTCACCTGCTCTGTCTTGTTTTTTCAGGCCAGGCATACACTAGGAAATTAGGGAGACATGATTACATTGCTCCGGGCTGTGGAAATACACACCCCCGAGCAAAGCAGTTAAACCGACCTAACCCTCAGTGCAGACAGTGCTACGCTAACGGGAGAATTCTCCCACTGACACAGCTGCCACCTCTCAGGGAGGGGGGTTACCTATGCTGACAAGAGCAGCTCTCCTTTCGCTGTAGGTCGTGTCTTCACTGAAGCGCTACAGCGGCACCACAGCAGCCTTTTAAACACAGACCTACCATTAGAGTGTAAGCTCTTCTGGGAAGGGATTATTTTTTGCTGGAGCTTTATACAGCGCCTAGCACAATAGGCGCCAAAACGGCTAGCCTCTAGTTGTACCGCCATATGACTGTTAAATAAGCAGGACCCTAACCCCATTTCTCTGCACTTGGCTGAACAGAAGAAAATGTTTTAGGAAAAAAAGGAATGCAAAGCTCTTTCCCCCAAGTATTAGAGTCACAGGAGACATTCACAGACACGGCACCCCTGCTAGGGTCCCTGACACTTCCTCTACAGGCTGCATGTCCGCAGGGAACCATCAGGATGGTTTCACTCCCCACTGCCCCAGACAATGCACATACAAACCATGGCCTTCTTAGAGTGACACAGAACGCTCTAGACTCCAGGCCTAACTGCCACAGGATCTCCTGCCTATTAGCAGCAGGTCCAGCCAGCATTTGTGCATTGCTTTCGGTGGAGTGGGGTGGGATATCAGCAATCGTTAAGTCATAGAACATCCTTGCCCCCAAAGCTAATGTCACAGCAGCTCAATGGCAGCACCAGGATAGACCCACCACGTTTACCATGTGTCCTCTATTCGTAGAGAGGCTTGGCACTCTAATGCTATGGATGTGCCACATACAATTAACAGGCAACAGCTTCGCTTCTGGCTCCTCTTTATTGTTTTGGATGGGACTATCAGTGAGACAGGCCCAGGGCTGCGCTGTCCTCTTTCCCCTACGGAAGGCCAGTCAAACCCATTGTGAGGGAAGCTGAACATGCCGAACTGAATGTAATATGGTCTGGCAGCTTCGAGCCCCTTTGATTCTTCAGCCAAAGGCAGCCACACATTCTGAGGCAGGGCCACCCAGCTGTGATGAGGCTTTTCAGCCTCAGCCAGGCCAGGAAATTCTCGTTTAGCTTTTGCTCATCAACATGCACACAACAAACACGACCTGTGACAGGGAAAGAGGCATTCTTGACTAAGGACTTCAGGAAGCACAGCAAGATAATGAAACACAGACGCTGGGAAGTGCTCTGGACAGAAATGCTCAAACAAGTGACACCTACCCATCCTGCGCTGGCTGGCTCCCCTCTTGCTCCCCTGTGGCTGGAGCTGGACTGAACGCTCCAGTGATAGGGTGGCAGAGCTGAGAACAGAGACCAGCCACGTGGCCAGAGGGGAGCCCCACACCCCAATCTTCACCGAATCAGAGGAGAGACACCTTCCCTGCCCTCTTCACAGAGCAGAACAAGCCTCTCAAATTCAGAGGGGATACCAATGATGGTGTGTTATGAGACAGAGCAAGTGACAGCTGGTGTAAGGTACATGCCAGGGTGGTGGGAGGCAGAGGGTATAGCAGGGAAGGCAACCAACAGGAGGCAGCCAGGGTAACAAGGTGCAAGGTGCTGTTTTATCTTGCACTCAGCAATGCTGCCAACTCATGGGTTTGTTCACAAGACTCATGGATTTTGGTGTTTCTCCTGAAGCCCCATGCTGCATTCATGAGATTACCTGGGCATCTCCACTTTCATCTTTTTTTAAAAAAAAGTTTCTAGCCCTCCTGGTTACAGGAAAAAGCTGGAGTGTGTGACCCCCAAAGACTCTGGTATTTTAAAAAAAAAACATCTGATTTTTGGAGCCTGACTAACGATGTGTGAATTCTTGGGGTTGGTGATCACATCCTCCTGTGAGTCGCTCTTTGTGCTTCCCTCCTATATGTGTAAATTACACCAGCTTGCACCCACACTAAGTAACCAACAAGTGTTTAGCACCACCGTTCACATCTCCACGGACATTACCACCGGACTCAAGTCACCCAGCACCAAATGGCTTTGATTAGAGCAACTTCCGCGCCTTGACCGAGACAAGACCAAGTTCCCAATACCAAATACCAGACACAAATCTAGGGTTTTATTTTAAGCCACAGGCCGACTGAAATGTAAACATAAAATCGAGCGCCAAAAATCCAAGCACTGAGGCCTATGTTCTAGCAGCAAAACGGATCTAAATTCTCAGTCACCGCAAAAAGCACAATGCAAATCCAGACCCACACACTAAAGTGAGCAAAGAAGGCTCATTACTACAGGCTTGTCTACACTTACAGAGCTGCAGCTGCAGCCTTTCCCATTGGTGTAGGTAATCCACCTCTCCGAGAGGTGGTAACCATGTCAGTACATAAAACAGTGGGGATTACGTCAGTGTAACTGCACTGCTCGGGGTGTAGATTTCTAGCCTAGGTCTGGAGACTAGCTTGGAATTATTATGTAGCATCTGCATTCCAGAACCACTGAAAGGCTCCAGATCCGATCAGGACTCCATTGTGCTGGGCACTGTGCAAGCACACAGTAAGAGAGATAGTCCCTGCCCTGGGGAGCTTCCAGTCTAAATTCAGACAAGCTGCAACAAGCTGAGGTAAGCAACAAGTGGAAAGAGTGTACACACGCATGCACATGCATGGCCCCCAACCCCACCCCACCCCAGGATACCAGAGCCAGGAACATGTGGCTGCATGGACTGGCTTTGTGCCGTTTACACAATTGAAGCTTGTAAGATATTAACCCACAGGAGATATTAACAAGGTCAGAAATCCCTTCCGATAAGATCTAAACTGCCCTGACCCGTTTCCCTAGATTCAAACTGAAGCCCCAAACCTATTCTGACATGCAAACTATCTGACTGCTGTTTTGTTTTCACTCTCTCTTGCTTCCTACTCACATCAGGCAGCTGAATAGGAAATGCTGAAATCCCAGGAGTGGCTGAGCCCAAATCAGGAAGTACTGGAGATCTTCCAAGAAAGCCTGCGGTTTCCAGGCTGAAGAGCTCTGTACACATCTGGTCATAGGCATCACATTCTTATCTCCACAGAACTTGAGCCGCACCCTTCCCTGCCCAGACCTAGAAATAAAGTACACAGCTGGGACTAGACGGAAAGCACACCTGAAGGGCGGTCACTGCATCCTTTATACAACAGGACAGGCAGGAAGAAATCGGTCTACAGTATGTTCAGCTGTCCAGTGCTGCCCCATGCCCCAAGGGCTTGGGACGGCAGCGCCTCTGGCTCTCCCAAACTCAGAGAAGGGCACTGCTTTTCACACACGTGCAGTGATGTCGATTTCAGATATTTCTAAATCCCCAGGTGTTGGCGACTGGGTGGGAAGTCCCAAGAAACACTGCTCCCTCTTGGGGGCGATGCCCTTTCCTTCCCATGCAGCCAGTGCCTCTGACGTACAGCACATGGCATTGATGTTTCAGCTCTCAGAGAAGATGAGAGTTGTAAGGTGAGAGTTCTTAATATTACACTGATGCCTATGGGGTTCCTACTGCAAACTCCATTCTCTTCCTTCCCACCGCCCTGCACGCTGGGCAGATTTAGATCTCTAAGTAGAGTGGCCCCTATTCTTGCCCAGCACACACACGTCTGAGCCAAACCTTGCCCCAATGGCACAGGATCACCACTTTTGCAGAAGTCCCTGAACATATTCTAGTTACAGGGCTAAGCATTCTACACACTAAAGCCATGCTAACTTGGGAGGATCTGGAAGCTCAGCTTTTCTGGAGCACCAGTAGGGTCAAAACAGAGCCATATGCTGCTCCTGTCCATTTTCTTACAATACCACAGTGGCATCTCAAACGAAGTGTCTGAGCAAATAGCAGAATAGCTCTTCCCCCCCGCTTAAAGCTCCAGTTCCGGCAGTCATACAATTACATGAGAATTCCAGCTTTCACTTTAAAAAGAAAGTGTAAGTTTCTAGCCCTCATGGTTTTTGCAGAAACACTTGAAAATATGATTCCTGGAGGCTAAAGAACCCAGAAGGCAAATAAAGAGACAAGTTTACTGTTTTTTTAAATCGTGATTTTTTAGGTCCTCTTGACTGGTGGTGGGGGGTGTCTTACTCGTGATTTTTGAATGTTTGGATTGGCAATATTTGTGTGGCTAGGGAACTGAAATATCTCTGCCTTAGGGCTTGTCTACATGGGGACGCTCAGGAAATTTAAATGAACTAACTAAAGCTGTGAAGTTCAAACACATTAACTCCTGTGTGTGGATATTCTCACTCAGAAGTGGCCCTAGGTCACTGCAGCATTAGCCAGGAGTTTAATTCACTTTCACATCGCAGCTTATAGATTCATAGATTAAAAGGGCCCGTTGCGATCCTCTAGCCCGACCTCCTGTACAGCACACGCCGTAGAACTTTCCCATAGTCATTCCTAGAGCAGATCTTTTAGAAAAACTTGATTTCAAGCTTAATTTGTCTTAACTTTCCTGAGCATCCCCGTGTAGACAAGCCTTGGAGTTCTCCACGCCCTGTGATATCCATGAGGGTACTGAAGATGCACTGGGCTCACTTGGGATACTCCTTAACCGAGGCTGGGCATTCCCTTACATCTACATCCAATGCAGCTCCCAGTCAGGTGTACAAACGTCACCCTCCAGTTACTGGCATAACAGCCTTGTTTTAAGACCAGGAGATGCCATCACACACACAATCCTCAGCACATATCTGACACGGAGATAACAGTGCAATGGCCTCGCAGAGCATGGACAAGACACTCATCACACGCTGTATATCTCAGAACAAGACCCCAGCCCCTAACTCACACTAGCATCATGCGGTTTGGGACTCCATGATTCTGCAGTACCCTACCTCACATCCTGACCAACTTCACCTGTGGAAGACACAGGCCCTGCCTGGTGCCAGGGCTCTGGAGGACATACGCGCAACTAACAAACCTCCACACACCCCGCTCCTTAATTTCCAGATGGGTTAAACATCCTCCTAGTCTTGGTCTGGAGTCCTCAAATTCCCCCCCCCCCCATGTTTTGCTTTGCAGAGACTCACAAACGATCTCCATGCCCGGGCCTCTCTTGAAGCCACCTGCCAGACCTTCCGGTCCCTGGGCTCGGAGAACTGCTCCATGCTGGATTCACCGTCCCTAGGGGAACCCATCACTTGCCTCCCATCCACCGAGGCACTGGCCTTTTCCTTTACGCCAGCAGCTGAGATCCGTGGCAGGGCAGGCACCCCAACCCGACAGCCTGCCCCATTTCCAGGAGCACCCCAAGGAATCCCATCTCCCAGCTGCTTAAGGCCTCCCTCTCCAGCCAGGGGTGGGGGGGGAGGAAAAGAGGGGGTGTGGGGAGGAAAGGAAATCCCTGTGGCTGGCTGACTAAGTCCACTGCATGAGGCAGGGCCTAGTCATGTGAAGAGAGGTAAAAATAGCTCGGGCTCCTTTCTCGTTTCCCTTTTCTCCGCATCCCAAGCCCGGCCCCAGCCCTCCCCGCTCGCTCGCCCCCGGGCTCGCCTCTCTGCGCCGGGCCCGGCGGGGGGACACTTACAATTGCCGGAGGCGCTGCTCCCCGGGGCCAGGCTCACGCTCGCGTCTCCTCCCGTGCTGGCATCTGCAGACAAGACAGGATCCGACTCGTAAATGGGGCTGAGCCCTCGATGCAGCCCTGGCATGGGGCCGGCGGCCGGAGCCCCGGGGGGTCACTGGGGGCGCAGGGGCATGGCCAGCCGAGGCAGCGGGCGGCAGAGCCGGGCGGGGGCATCCAAGGAGCCCGCTTCAGCTGGAGGGGGCGAGGCAGGGCGCCGGGGCTCCCCTGGGGGCCATGCTCAGGAGGCAGCGAGCCGCGGCGCGCCGCCCATCCCCGTGCGCCCCGCCTGCAGCCCCGCTCCCGGCTCGGCCGCGGACCCAGCCACCTGCGGCGCCCGCCTCCCTCCCCGTCCCAGCCCGGGCCAGGCGCAGACGCGGCTCGGGGAGGGGCTGGCCCGGACCGGGGGGGGGGGGGGGGGGGAAAAAAAAAAAAATTGGTGGGGGTGTGCGCTGGGGGGTGGCCGGCCGGCGCCCACCGGGCCCCGGGGAAAGTTTGCAATGCAAGCCGGGCCCCCCCCCCCCGTGCAAAAACCACCCCCCCCCCGGGCTCCCCCCTGCATCCGCAGCGCCGCGCCGCTCCCCCCGGGGCCGCTGGCGCCGCGCGCCGCCCAGCTGGTTCCCACCTGTCCGCGGCGCGCGCTGGTTCCCAGGCCCGGGGGGGGCCCGCGCCGCGCAGAGCCGGGCGCTCCGCACCCACGTTGTGCAAGGCGGGGCGCGGCTCTGGTGCAACCTCCCCCCGGGCGGGGAGCGGGCAGCGGCTCGGCGGAAGGCAGCGGAGATGGGCTGGGGCCCGGGCCAGAGGCTCCCTGGGAGTCCAGCCTCCCGCCAGCGTCATGGCAGGCGCCAGGCTGACCCCCCCCCCCCCCCCCAAGAGCTGGTGCTCTGCTCAGAGACAGATGTGCTCCGCCAGCCGGGCCGCCCGGGGCCAGCGGGACACCCCCGCGCCCGAGGGAACGAGCCACCCCCGG
Organism: Mesoclemmys tuberculata; assembly: GCA_007922155.1. Classification (NCBI taxonomy): domain Eukaryota; kingdom Metazoa; phylum Chordata; order Testudines; family Chelidae; genus Mesoclemmys; species Mesoclemmys tuberculata. Next base: position 7,430,591 of record ML675652.1, read on the forward strand.
GGCAGGACCGGCTCCGAGCAAGCAGCAGGGCTTCTCCAGTCTCAGAGAACCCCAGCTGTCCTGACAGCCCCCGCTCCTGGAGTCAGGTGCTGACCCCGAGCCCCTCCGCCCTGCTGCAACTTTCCACCCGTGGGGGTTGCAAAGGGAAGCTTGAAAACGGGACCTCCCCCCGCAACGGTTCAACCTCGAGAAAGCAAATAAAATAATCTGAAAGGCTTGTTTTTTTAGGCCCAGCGTGAATTTTTGGGGGCCCAACCAGTGATGATATCCCAAATTTCCAATAACCAGTTCTATAAAGGCAGGTGATATTTAAGAACCTATTCTGAATAGGTTCTTAAACATCATGCATGCAACACCCGACACCCAGCACCCAGAACTTCAGGGCACCCTCCGCCGTGAAATTTACCCTCGCTGGTCAATTTCGGCGGCAGGGAGGATCGCAGCACGACTCCCCGCACTGAAATTTACCCTCCCTGCTCAATTTCGACGGTAGGGAGGACCGCACCACAGACACCCCGCACTCAAACTGAACCGGTGCGAACCGGTTGCATATCATCACTGGGCCCAACCCACAGCATTTGAACTCTTGGGACTGGCCGTTCTTTGAATCCCTACAGCCAGAGAGCAGAGCAGTAACCTGTCTCCCAGACCAAAGAGAATGATCCACTCAGGTACTCCCAGCGCACCAGTTGCAGGAGCTGGGGAAATCTAGTCAGGGCTATAAAAAGGTACCATTGTGCATTCTCAAAGTCACTCCCTACACAGGAGTGGGAAGGTCCCCTCCAGTGCCTTCTCTCAACCATTATTATTTACTGAGCACCAGTAGTGGGCTAGCTAGTGCAACAGAAACCTAACGAGACAGGCTTTGTGCCATAAAGAATATCTGAGAGACAGCCATTACAATACGTGTGCACGCACATGTGCACCATAACACGCCAGGTGATGGTAAGTGCTCACGAAGGTGCACAGATTTTGCAGTGATCATGCTTAAAAAGACTTTGCAGGAAGGATCTGAAGGAAAAGCCAAAGTGAGGGAGTATAAAACCCAGCATGGAGGTGAAAGAAGGGGAGGGAGACAAAGAGTCGGCTCAAGGGGAAGTTTTGGAGAAGGGATGCAGGCACAGAGGTATGGCTGAGGTAGAATTGGCAAGCTATCAAACGATGGGCCAAGTGGGCTAGGAAATAGAAGAAACCCAAGCATTACCTCAACTGACGTGAAAGGAAAAAATCATTTCTGAGGACAAATATTCCTGATTGATTCAACAATCTTGCCACCTCTGTGCACATCCTGGTTTCTTCCCAAAGTAGAAGTTGTTAGGATTTTCTCTAACATAGTTTTTCAGTTTAACACCTATCACCATAATAATGAACCCACAGAAGGCAAAACATATTACAAAAAATCTTCTATGGTCTGCATCACTTCAAACTATGACGACAGTATGCACACTCTGGCACTCTGCTTGTCAGCAGCCACATTTTGTTCAAAGACATGATCCAATCTCTAGCAAAGGAGATGTACATACTGTGCTTTCAAGTGGAAACTTTACTTTTGTTCTTTTTTGATGATTTCCTTAATCTGAAATAAATCACGTGACTGAAAGGACATTTGGCTCATGGTGTGCAAAGAATCACACACCTATTGAACTAAATCTCCAAATCTTTGGAGGTTTCCTCGTTGCCAGTTGTAATAATATGTTGTTAACCACACAGGACCACCAAAGAGACTCTCACAGGTCATCAGAAATATGACTCCCCCATCAGGAATGTGACCTATAGTATGCATAATCTCAGGCTTCTGCGTTATGCTTAGAAGAGAGTTAAGAAAATCACCCACGTGGTACTTTTTGCAGGTAGCAATTTGTACTTAGTGGAAATAATGAAATCGACACAGTCTGACGTCTGTGACCTGTATGACATCAGGTTCCTGGGACATAGTCCACTTCCCCGTGGACCAGTGTTCACAGCACAAAAACCACCATCGTGGACCAAGCACTGAAGGGGATCAAGAAGATGGGACTCCTGTCTCACCCACAGAGATGTCTCTCAAAGTCAGGGCTGAGAAATCTTGGCTGGAGATATTGTGTAGGGGAAGTTTCTGCTGCCACTGCCCGTGCTGTACTTGGGTGAATACAGAGGACAGAAATGCCCTGGGAGGGATATGGCAGCAAACAGCCTTGTTCACCAGGGGCATGACTCATAGATTCTAAAGTTGAAGGGACCAGTGTAATCATCTAATCTGACCTCCTGTATGGCCCAGGCCAGAGGACTTCCCCAAATTAATTCTTCGTGTAGATCTTTTAGAAAAACATCCAGTCTTGATCCTGTTCCTGCAGAGTCCAGCAGAGGGCAACAAAAATGATGAGGGGGCTGGAGCACAAGACTTAGGAGGAGAAGCTGAGGGAACTAGGCCTGTTTAGTCTGCAGAAGAGAAGAGTGAGGGGGGATTTGATAGCAGCCTTTAACTACCTGAAAGCGGGTTCCAGGGAGGATGGAGCGAGGCTGTTCTCAGTGGTGCCAGATGACAGAACCAGGAGCAACGGTCTCAAGTTGCAGTGGGGAAGGTCTAGGTTGGATATTAGGAAAAAGTTTTTCACTAGGAGGGTGGTGAGGCACTGGAATGGGTTACCTAGGGAGGTGGTGGCATCTCCATCTTTAGAGGTTTTTAAGCTGTGGCTTGACAAAACCCTCACTGGGATTGTTTAGCTGAGGTTAGTCCTGCTTTGAGCAGGGGGTTGGACTAGATACCTCTTGAGGTCCCTTCCAACTCTAATATTCTATGATTCCCAGGGAAGTCAGTAGAGAATTTACTATTGGCTTTCATGGGAGAAGAACTGAGCCCTAAAACACTCACTAGCACAAGCGGTTGTCCATCCCGATGATGTTTGACAAGCTTCCAGCATGTGCATGGCTGCAGCATTCTTTTCAGCCGGTAATGTGGAACTTATTAACCAGAGTGCACGTGTTCTTGCATGTCTGCGGCTATTACAGCTTGTCATAAATCCCTGAGCCAGGGGGGTGAAGGATATTTCAGGGTAAGGGTTGGTGAGATGTGGGAACTTAAGAAAATGGCCTGTTGCAGCAATGCTTTGCAGCTTTTTACTTTGTTTCCCAAACCTGCCTCCCTGAGCTGCCCTGCTCACACTAAAACAGTTACATGAAAGAGAGCTGAGCACGGGGACCGGAGTCTCAGGCTGGGCCTACACTAATGGCGGCAAATTCGCCGCCATCAGATCGATTGCTCTGGATCGACTGAGAGGTCTATATAGACGCACTCAGTCGGTCCAGCAAGCGCCGCAAGAAAACCACCCCGGTAAGTGGCGTAACGCTGCATCGAAGGGAGCGCTGTGAGAAAAAGAATAAATATTGCAAGATGAATCATAAAATCTCGAGCTCTCTCAACACTGAAAGAAAGTGTTAGAACTGGGTGAAGCAGACATCTTTTCCCCTAAATGGCAGCTTCTGGAGGGACAGTTGCAGTCATTCAAACTTTTTACAATGCTTTCATACATTCTTAGATTTCAGAGCCGAGAGGGCCCACTGGGATTCTCTACACTATGGACTTCCTGCCTAACATAGCACAGAAAACAGGTATCCTGTAGCTACAGCTGAACCTTTTCCCAGATGGCAGCTTGCTGGAATGAATCCCTGATTCCATACAGCTACACCTACCACAGTGGGGGACCGTGAGAGCATTGTACTAGACAGACAGCTCGGCGCAGAAAATGGCAAACGTCATTAGGGATAGGTCAGGTTTTGTTTGGCTTCTGGCCCTAGTACCAGCTCTGGGTGGCAGAGTTAAGGTTATGTGGGAGATATATTAACTCTTCATTTGCTGATTTGCAGAGGTTTAAGTTAGCCTCCTCGTTCCAGAAGAACACAAAGCAGCACAAGACAACCTTAGCTCTCTGGTAATGACAATTTTGGTTGTGAAGGTGAATAAAAATAGCTCTTGCAGGGTGGGATTTCAAGGGCATTCATGCCAACAGTCCCTTATTACAAGGGACGTCCCACATTTTTCATCTCTGTACAAGATCGGGATTGCTGACTGCTGCAGAAAGCAGCAAGAAATACCCCTGGCAAATGTAAATGAATTCTTCTTCTTGTTATTATTTTATTAATGATGACAGTAGTGGGAGGAGGGAAGAGGTGGTGGTGCTAAGAAAACAGTCCCTTATTTTTTACAGAAAATGTTGGCAACCTAAAGGCATAATCTGATCACCAGCTAGAGTTAGGACATGGGACAATATTACTTAGGGCTTGGCGACACTTGAAATGTTACAACGGCACAGCTGCAGTGTAGACGCTACCTAGGTCGACCGGAGGGATTCTCCTGTTGGCATAGGTAATACACCTCCCTGAGAGGCAGTAGCTAGGTCAACAGAAGAATTCTCAGGTTGTCCTAGCACTTCTACACTGGGGGCTACCTCTCTCAGGGAGGTGGATTTTTCACACTGCTGAGGGACATAGCTATGCTTATGTAAGTTCCCACTGTAAACCAGCCCTTTGTCAATTACATTATTGGTGACAAAAGTCCTCTGAAGCATCTCGCATTGTTTGCTGTCAGAGGGAGTATTAGACCAGTGGTTAGGGTGTCTGTCTAGCATTCACGAGATGTGGATTCAATTTCCTACTCTGCCACAAATGTCTTGTGTGACTTCGAACGAATCACTGATGCCGGGTTTGCACCTAAACAGAGGCTGACCTAGCTACATCACTCAGGGCTGGGGAAAATGGTACATGCTGTGCAAAGTGGTTAGGTCAACCTAACTCGTACGGTAGACTCAGCGAGGGCAAGAAAAGAATTCATCTATTAACCTGGCTAGTGGCTCTCATAGAAATAGATTACCTACATCAAAGGAAAAACCCCTTCCGTCAACGTAGGAAACATCTATGCTGCAGTCCCACAGCTGCAATGCCGTAGCTGTGCGGCTATAGTGTAGACATCCCTTTAGTCTCTCAGTTCCCCATCCTTAAAATGGGAATATTAACAGTTCCCTGCCTCACAGTGGTGTTGATTGGGAAGTGCTCAGATCCACACTAATGAAGTGCCTAGATAGACTGGATTGTTTTATGCTATTAATGGGTATATGTTCACAATGATGTGGGTGTTGCACACTGAAAATACAGTTTTGGGGGGTTTCTGTACAAAGAACACAGTTCACAGGGTCCACCAGGGAAACAACAATGGCCTGGCATCCCCTGACGAGCTCGCCAACACGCACAGATGGAGACAGGGAGGGCAGAGCTACAAACCTAGCCAGGAGAGTGAAAGAGACTTGGTACGGCAAGTTCAGTTCCAGTCCGAGCCTGGAGCCCCAGGGGAGAGCAAGGGGAAATGAAGAAGTGACAGCAACAGAAAGGGCTAAAATGCCACCTGGGAGCTGAGCTGACTGACAGTTCATGAGTCAAGATGCCACAGACAGAAGTTCTTACAGAGGTGGCAGTCAAAGGCCTGTGCTGTGGCCTAGCGTCAGCACTGAGAACCTGGAGAATTCAAACATCGTGAGTAAGGTTAAGATTTTGTCACGGGTATTTTTAGTAAAAGTCCTCGATGGATCCTGGGCAATGTACAGAAGCCTACGACTTGTCCCTGACTTCTACTAAAAATACTTTGAGTGGGGGGACTAACAGTTCAAGCCCTGCTGCTGAGGGCCCACTGTTCCAGCCGCCAGAGCTGCTCCGGACACGAGGTCTGACCCAGCTCCGGCAATTACTTCAGCCCTGGCCGCTGCTCCGGTAATGGGGGCTGCCCCAGTCCTGGGGATTGACCCAGCTCCGGCTGCTGCTCCGGTCCCAAAGACTGTTATGTTAAATCCTTGGAAAATCCTTGTATTCGGAGAGAAATCAGCACCGAACACACAGAGATGCAAACCCATGAAAAGTCTTCATTGAACTACGCTAAAAACCAGCCAGGACTGGCTGAGCTATCCCCTAATAGTCTAACTCTTTTGCTCTGGCAACAAGCTACGCGCTGTTGCTACAGCAACCTAGGCAATAAAGCAACACACAAAATACACAACCTATTCCTCCCCCCTTAATGAAAACACCCATTTCACAGAACAATCACTAAACTAGGGAATGAAGGTCGACGGCCTCATTTCCTGGCTAACCCCTGGGGATTATTCTGTCCCGTAACATGGGTTTGCCCTAGCTAAAGATCCAGCTGTCGAGGAGGCCTTCTCTCTGTAGGTGGATTACGGCGGACTTCTGGTGTTCTTGCACCAGAACGTGTTATTGCTGCGGGTCTAACAATGGGCTCAGGACTCGTAGCTCAAACAGGTGAGGATGTTGTATCTGCTCAAACAGGGGAGGGGGCTGTATCGGCTGCAAAGGTGGATGGAGAAAGGGAGTCAGGAACGTGTGACTTTTGATTCAATGATCTCACCTGTAATGGTGAGGTCAGGCAGTTCAACTGGAGATGTGTCCTTGGGACATTTATGACCTGGCAACAACTGATCTACATGCCGCCACCAGGTGAGATCATCTGCAGTCTGGACACTGTAGGAAACAGGGCTGGTTTGGGTGATGACAGTAGCAGGGACCAATTGAATTGCAGAAGCAAAGCTCCAAGCTAGTACAGACTGTCCAGGACTAAAGATTCAGTCTTTTGCTTTGTGTGCGCATCTGATGACTTGGTTTTGATGTTGACATTGCAAAACTTGTCATGCTTTGGCGGGTTTTAGCAGATCAAAGCAAGTGTGCAGCTGTCGTCCCATCATTAGAAAGGCCAGGGACGCTTTGGTTGTAGCATGAGGTGTGTTTCTGTAGGATAGTAAGAAAGTGTCCAGATGCTTTTGAATGAATGAATGTCCCCTCGCAGATCAAAGCTTTTTTCATGGTCTGCACAAACCTTTCATCTAATCCACTGGTGGATGGATGATACGGTGCTGAGGTGATGTGATTTATCCCATTTGCTTTTATAAAATTTTCAAACTCCTGAGAGATGAACTGTGGTCTGTTGTAGCTCACCTGTTGGTCAATGGTTGGTGAGAAGTGTGAAAAGCCATCCAAACAACAGGTACTGGTGAAATTTCTGAATTCAAAGACAATTCCCAGTGTTTCATATTCAATTTGGGCATAGCTAGTTTCTGCCTTGCTTAAGGTGCATTAGGCAAAAGCAGTGGGTCTCTCCTCTCCGGAAGGCATAATGTGTGACACGACCACTCTCACTCCATAAGGGGAGGCATCTCAGGCCAACTGTAGAGGTAAGGATGGATCAAAGTGCATCAGAGCCTCTGAATTAACAATGCATGGTTAGCCTTGTTAAATGCAACATCACAGGCTTCAGTCCACTTCCCGACCTTGTTCTGGCCAAGCAGTTCATTGAGTGGTTTTAGTCATGTTGCTAACTGTGGAATAAACTTTCCATAATAGTTCAGTAGCCCAAAAAGAGAGTGAAGTTGGCTTACATTTTGAGGAGGTGGAGCTTCCACGATAGCCTTAACTTTTGTAGGAGCCTTACGAAGGCCAGTAGCATCTATGATAGGTCCCAAATATTCTACAGAGGGCTGGAAGAATTCACATTTGTCTTTGTAGACTCGTAGGCCATACTCATCCAGTCTTTGTAAGGCAGCCTCCAAGTTCTTAAGGAGATCCTCCTCATTCTAGCCAGTGACCAAGATGTCATCAAGATAGCACTGGACTCCTGGCAAGCCACTCAAGATCTGGTCCATAGCACTCTGGAACAAAGCTGGAGCAGACACTATTCTGAAGGGCAAGCAACAGTTTAGGTACAGCCCTTTATGTGTCACAATAGTCAACAGCTCTTGGGACTTCTCATCGATGTGCATCTGTAAATACGCCTGACTCAGGTCAATTTTCCTGAACTTTTGGCCACCAGCCAGGCCAGCGTAAAGGTCATCGATGCGGGGAAGAGGGTATTGCTCTGTACACAACAGAAGGTTAACAGTGACCTTAAAATCCCCACAAATCCAAATGGAGACATCTTTCTTCAATACTGGAACGATTGGGGTTGCCCATAGGCTGTGGATAACTGGTACCAGGACTCCATTTTTGACCAGGCGCTTCAGGTCCACTTTACGTAAGAGAGCGCTATGATTGCTCTGAGCTCCAGTGTGAAACTGGAGATACGCCAAGTGAGAGTCTCTGAGCTAAGCTTAGAAGAAAGAACAATAAGGGTGATGTCGTGGTGGGTGTCTTAATAGACCACCAGACCAGGAGGATGAGGTAGATGAGGCTTTCAGTCAACTAGGGAAAGTTTCCAGTTCACAGGACCTGGTTCTCATGGGGGACTTCAATCACCCTGACATCTGCTGGAAGAGCAATACAATAGAGCACAAACAATCCAGGAAGTTTTTGGAGAGTGTTACGGACAACTTCCTGGCGTGAGTGCTGGAGCAACCAACTAGGGGCCGTGCTTCTCTTGAACTGCTGCTCACAAACAGGGAAGATTTGGTAGGGGATGTAGAAGCAGGTGACAATCTAGGCAGCAGTGACTATGAGAGGGTAGAGTTCAGGATCCTGACAAACGGAAGAAAGGAGAACAGCAGGATACTGTTTTCATGGACTTCAGAAAAGCAGACTTTGACTTGCTCAGGTAGCTGATGGGCAGGATCCCCTGGGAGGCTAATATAAGGGGGAAAGGAATCCAAGAGGGCTGGCTGTATTTTAAAAAAAAACCTTTTTGAGGGCCCAGGAACAAACCATCCCGATATGCAGAAAGAATAGTAAATATGGTAGGCGTCCAGTCTGGCTTAACAAAAAAGTCTTTGGTGATCTTAAACACAAAAAAGAAGCTTACAAGAAGTGGAATGATGGCTTGGTCAGATGACTAAGGAGGATTATAAAAACACTGCTCGAACATGCAGGAGTGAAATCAGGAAGGCCAAAGCGCAAATGGAGTTGCAGCTAGCAAGGGACATGAAAGGTCAAAAGAGGGGTTTCTACAGGTATGTTAGCAACAAGAGGAAGATTAGGGAAAGTGTGGGCCCCTTACAGAATGGGGCAGGCAACCTAGTGACAAAGGAGGTGGAGAAAGCTGAGGTACTCAATGCCTTTTTTGCCTCTGTCTTCACAAACAAGGTCAGCTCCCAGACTACTGCACTGGGCAGCACAGAATGGGGAGGGGGTGAACATCCTTCAGTGCTGAGGGAACAGGTCCAAGACTATTTAGAAAGATTGGACATACACAAGTCCCTGGGGCCAGATGCAATGCACCCGGGGGTGCTGAGGGAGTTGGCTGATGTGATTTCAGAGCCATTGGCTATTATCTTTGAAAGCTCGTGGCAATTGGGGGAGGTCCCTGATGACTGGAAAAAGGCAAATATAGTGCCCATCTTCAAGAAAGGGAAGAAAGAGGATCCAGGGAACTACAGACCTGTCAGCCTCACCTCAATCCCATTGAAAATCATGGAGCAGGTCCTCAAGGAATCCAATTTAAGGCACTTGGAGGAGAGGAAGGTGATCAGGAACTGTCAACATGGATTCACCAAGGGCAAGTCATGCCTGACCAACCTGATTGCCTTCTATGAAGAAGAGGTGACTGGCTCTGTGGATGTGGGGAAAGCGGTGGACGTGATATACCTTGACGTTAGCAAAGCTTTTGATACAGTCTGTCACAGTATTCTTATCAGCAAGTTAAAGTAGCATGGGTTGGTTGGATGAATGGACTATAAAATGGACAGAGAGGTCATTCCTTTTCTCTGGTTTGCCTGTTCAGTTTGACTCTTCTTTCTTTTGTTTGTAGGCACGCTCAGTGTTTCCCTTTTTGCCACATGGTCAACGCACTAGGTCTTTACACCCACATTCCGATGCATGGTGACCCGGCTTTCCACAGTGGTACCGTTCCAGGCTCCCCACTGTCTTGTGGGTAAGTTCTTGTGACACCTTAGGCACTCTGGTCTATGCCTTGAGCTGTTGGGCTTCCTTTGTGGCCAGCTCCATAAAGATTGCAATTTCAGTGGCCTCCTGCCAGGTGAGCTGGGCCTTTGTCAATAGGCGCTTCTGTATTGCTTCATTTTGCAGACCACACACTAACCTATCACTTAAGGTGTATTTAACACATCATTAAATTCACAGGGCTCAGCAAGCTTCTTCAGAGCTGCTACAAATTGCACAATTGTTTCACCTTCTTCTTGATTCCCTTTGTGGAACCTAAATCTCTCTGCAATTACCAGTTTTGGAAAAAAAAATGTGCCTCCAGAATTTTCACATTGTCACGGTAAGATTTTGTCTCTGGCTTATCAGGAGCTGCGCAATAAAGTATAGGTTTTACCTCCTACAATACTTAAGAAAATGGGCACTTTCTTTGCATTTGTAATTTCATTTGCAATAACAAAAAGGTGAAAACGCTCCGTATAGGAGTTCCATTCCTCTAGAGTGTCATCAAAAGGGCCCAGGCGCCCCATAAGGGTAGCTGTTGCTGCCCCTCTTTTTTTTTTTTTCTTTTTCTTGTCTTTTAGTGTCTTTTATTCATGTGTGTTGAGGTCGCTCACACACAGTTGCTGGTAATTTCCATTCACTAGCACTGCTTTTCCCCATTCCCAATCTGTGTGCTTCACTTCCACCAAAACAAAGCAGAGCCTGTTTTAGTTTCAGTTTGAACCATCAGTGTAAACAGCCCAGCCCCCAAAATAGCAAAAAGGATTTTTTTACATTGACTTTTACTTCTTTGCGGGTGCTGCACGGGTCGATCCCAGGCCTCCATCTCCACTTTTGTTATTTAAATCCTTAGAAAATACTTGTATTCAGAGAGAAATCAGCACGGACCACAGAGAGAGGCAAACCCATGAAAAGTCTTTATTGAACTGCATTAAAGACCAGCCAGGACTGGCTAAGTTATCCCCCAATAATCCAACTCTATTGCTAGGACAACACGGCAAGACACGAAATACACAACAGACTGACCCAGCCACGGCCGCTACTTTCATTCCAATGACTTACCCAGCCCCAGCCATTGCTCTGAACGTCAAGGCTGCTCCAGCCCCGGCTACTTTTCAGGCCACCCAGGCTGTTTTGGCTGGCTCCTGCATCGGGAGCTGGTCCTGCAGTCAGGGCTGAAGCCGAAGAAGTCATGGCGGTCCCTTTAGTCACGGGAATCCATGACCTCTGTGACCTCCGTGACAAAATTGTATCCTTAATCATGAGTCAGACCTACAAAGATCATGAGATTGTCTGAAAAATCATGAGTTTCCCCACAAGCCCTAATAAATCTCACTGGTTTTTGGTGCTTCCTGCTTGTTATTAACCCTGGGGGAAGCCCCATCACTCCCAATTTAAGTGAGATCAAATCAGATTTCTTCAGAATACTGTAGAAGCAGTTCCTGTGATTCCTTTTATATTTACTCACCTTTAATTCCATTTAATTTCCCCTTGTGTTATGTGATCAGACCTGCGAACAGTGTCCAGGTGCAGGCATTCCATTGATTTATACAGAGACATTATAATATTCCCCAAATTATTCTCTGTCCCATGCCCTATGCATCCTAAAATTTTGTTTCCTTTGCTGACCACAGCTGCACATTACACCGAGCTCTCCATGGAGCTGTCCACGGCGGCCAGGTCTTTCTGCTAATTGCTACAGCTAGTGGAGAACCCAGTCAGATGTATGCATAGTTCAAGTTATTCCCTCCAAATTACTTTGCGTTTGTCAATACTGAGTTCCATGTCCCTGCCCCTCGCCACATTTCTCTACACCCACAGTCTTGCATCTGCCCTCACAATTTCCCCTAGCCCCAGTTTCATTCACTGTACCTCTTTATTCAGCAGTCTCCTATTTGGGCCACAGATGATAAAAAAAAAGAGTGGCCATCATAACTGAGGGCACTCTGGCTTCAAGCTCTTTGAAAACAAGTTGGCCACCATTTTTGGTAAGGGCAAAAATCATGAGCGCCTTAGCTTTTCCTGAAGTCAGCTAGCGTCTGTATGGATGGAGGGGTCCATTATAGCTGCTCCCGACATAAGACTAGGACCTTAACATGTAAAATAAATAACTACTCTGATATAGCTGACATAGGATGGTGGCACGACTAGCAGATCTTGTTACAAAAGAATAAAAATCTCCCTGTCAATATGGCTAAAACTCCCTGCCAGATTTCCTTACTGAGTGTACAGTGAACAGTCCTCACTGACGTTTACTTCAAGCGGCTCCTCTTTACATTCAAACAGCTGCATTTCCAGGAAACCCAAGACAGGGGGTTTCTCTAGCCACTGCATCACACTTCTCCTTTCCTAAGAAGCCACAGAACAAAGCCCTGTCCCAGAATGAGCATGCCTTTCACTCTTTGCTGCAATATCCTCCATTCCTGCTTGCAACAAGGCTGACAAGAATAAAGTCTAGCTACTTTGATTTTACAGCTGATTATTCTGTGAGCTGCTTCGTGCACGGTGAGAGCAGACTACGGGAAGTTGCATATTCACACAGCCACGCACAAGTGAGGGTACGTCTAGGGTGCAGCTGGGAAGCGCAATGGCCGCACATGCAGACATGCCCTTGCATGCTTTGATCGAGCCAGCTCCCTAAAAACAGCAGGATAGCCCTGGCCGCACAGGCAGTGCCATGCACCCAAGCGCAACCTTCCCCAGGCCCTTTTTCCGAGGATGTACCTCAACAGCTGGCCAGCCCACTGCATGAGCTTCTTGCAACTTTTAGCGAACTGGCTCTTTCAAAGCAAGTGTGGGGATGTTCACATCTCCTGCTATCACTTGACCCGACTGCACTATAGACACAGCCAGATACCGTACACACACACAAACATACACACACACGGATACATTTGCAAACCGCCGTTTACCAGAGAGCAACTTTCAGCAACCTGCAGAAAAATGGGTTGGCATCATCTGTACTCATCTATCAGCACTGTGTGGCTCAAATTGCAGACATTAGATGTTAATTCAATCCTTATGGAGTCTCTCTTTCCCCTCTCATATACCCCATCCTTCTCCTGGATCAATCAGATCCTTTTGTCCACTCCATTTCCCCCCTTCATGTCCAGACTCCCACGAACTTCCTTTATCCACAATTCCTTCTTCCGCAGCCCTGGCAGAAAGTCTTACAGGAGGGGGCACTAGTAGAGAGGACCTTTTTCACTATGATGCTGGTTGGGGATCCAGATGAGTCCAGGTTAGCAGTTCAGTCCGAGGTTTTGGCTGAACATGAAGGCAAGTTTTCTTTCCTAATTCACAGTTATGAAGCATGTGGTGGAATGCTTTGCTGATTTGGTATCTAACACATGACTAGAACTCCTACTCATTCACAGTGATTGCAAGTAAATCTTGTCCCACTGCCTAATGAGAGCTACAGTAATGCCCTCAAATGCAATAGCTATAGTGGGACCCAGCTGGTGTGGGAGAGCAGGGCTGGAAATATTCCCACCTGACTGCTGGCCATTTACCGAGCAGGTGAAGAAGTCAGTGTGATGGTGGAGGAGGTTAGCTGGAGGTAGAAATCCCCATTGGGGCGGGGGCACGTCCTTTCTATAGGTTGTCCTTTGTGACATAGCCGCCTGGGACCAGCCAATGGCAGCAGAAGAAAACTACAAAGGGATGAAAAACAGTCACAAGAGGGGCATGACCAGGAGACATGGACAAACGGACAGGGTCAGAGAGACATCCGAGTCATTTCTTGGAGAGTGCAAACAGTGGGAAAATAAAACAACATTCCAAAATAATTCTCAGGGCAGGATGAGCTGACCTGAGCAGCTAACGCACAAGCCCACTGCGATAGGAACCCTATTTGAGACGCACATATAATTCTAAGGCAGTGGTGCTAGGAATTACCTGGGCTACTGTGAGCAGAGTGGCTTCGTTTGTATTTTTAGTTAGACCTTTCTTCAGCCATGGGAACTTGCAGATCCCTTGAAGAGCTGAGAATGTCTGGAGCGGTTAGTGCACCTGATTTACTTTGCCAGACTCTGATGGTGACGTTAACGCACGCCCTGAACCCAAACAACAGAAAAATCACCATGGTAACATTTTTATGACTAATAGCTCCTTCTGAGAACAATTACTACGCAATATAAATCCCAGCAGACCCCTCTCGGAGCTGAATTTGCATATTCCTAAAATGGAGTAGATCAGCGGCAGGGTCATGTCTCCATGAGGATGTTTTTATACATATGTTTAGGAGTGGGGGGAAGAAATGTCTTACTTTTTCATCACTCCCCAAGTTCCCTCAATCTGTCCTTCCGTCCTCCTCCAACCTGTCCCTCCACCCAGTCTTTCAGACAGCTGCAGACCTCATAGTCTTATGTTAAATTTCAGAATGCACCCTGGGGGATCCCTCAAATGCCAATCAAAGCTGATGTAAGTTCTTGCAGGTCCTCAGCAAAGTGGTTTCCTTCTGGACAGTCATTCCCTGAAAAATGTCACGAAAGGATCCAGTCTGGGGATGGATTAAGAATGAGGAGCTGCACCCAAATCTGAAACATCACCCCCAGCTTCCAAAGAATGTCTCCACTAAACTCCTCAGGCTTGCGGAAGAGACATGCAATCAACCCCTTACGCTCCCTCCCCCTCCACCATGTATGAAAACTTTCTGGAGTTGACACAAACAGGAAGCGTACATAGGGGAACCCATATTGCTCCTAGGAGTAGAGCATGCTCTAACCGTAGGGGCATCTTGGAGGAAGCCAGTGTCACTCTTGCAGCCTGGTGGCTTGAAAGACAATGACAGAATTGGAGCCGGCTGGAAAATGGAGACAGTTTTCTGAAGGATTTTAAAACATGTTGTGATTTTTTTTTTTTTTTTGACATTGTGAAAATCCAAAATATTCCAACCAGCTCAGAATCCCGGACTTCTCAGAACACCTGGTATGTCTGCTCTCTTGCCGGGACCAAGGACTTGTCAGGTGAGCCCCGAACACATCTCAGTAGAGCGTTCGAGGCTGAGACGCTCCACCAAGAGCACGCACAACCCCCCAAATACCTGTGCGTTTAAAGACAAAAGAAGGGGCCAGAATGGGAAGCGCAAGTCTAGCCCTAAGTAGCAAATTCATCCCTGCTGGCACTTTTTCTATTTCAGGGGGGAGGTGAATGTGGGACGCAGAAGCAGGTTTCTTGAAAAATGAATCATCCTGCAGCCCAAAGTGTCTAGGGACAGAGCTGGGCAGTCAGCATTGCACTGGCACATACACAACGATAATGGTTCATCGCCAGCATACGTCTGCCTCTCTCTCTGTATACACACCTATTCATCTAATCACCGGTCTAATCATCTGTTCCTCGCTCATCACAGCACCTCCTTCTCTACCAATGATCTTGATAGCCACATAGCTAAGATCTGGCATCTACAGACTCCTGGAGGAGGTGGGAAGGTCCCACTCAGATCCACCCTCTGTCAGATGTGCTGAGCCATTCAAATTCCCCTGGAAGCCAAGCCAGCTGATTCTGGCATCGATTTCAGAAGGCACCTGTGCCTCTCCCAGTTCCTGAGAAGAGGATTCCTGCCTTGTGCGGGAGGTCAGACTAGATGATCATATTGGTCCCTTCTGACCTATGAGTCTATGAGTCTATTCTCTGCATTTACAGGTCGTGGCCAGACCCCCAGGACTAGGTATGGGAGAGACTAGGTTGGGGGACGGAGCGCAGAATATTCATGGCCCAGTTGTGAAAGCAACGTTCTGTTTTGATCTGGGGAGATGAACCTGATTCACTCCCCCATGTTGAGCAATCACCAGGCTGCAAACACAGGAAGAAAGAAAAGCCAGAGCTGGCTCAGCTGGTCCAAACTCCCCTTTTTCTTCCCTTCCCACTGCGAACCCAGCATAGATGCTCCCTGCAGCATTTTTCTAGCCAGCCCAGAAGTTTGGGGGGACTGGAGGTGGAGTTGAGGGCGGGCAAGAGGATTCCCCACTCAAGACTTGATTGATGTTTAGGCTGCAAAGGGCTCAGCAAGAGCCTATCCAGATGGCTTTCCCAAGGCAGCACAGACAGGTGGGAATAAGGCTAAGGGCATCCCCTATGACCCTAGTGCAGACGGCTTTGGTTTGCGGCAAGAGGCTGGACTAGATACCTCCTGAGGGCCCTTCCACTGATTCTGTGATTGGCAGGGTCCCATTACCCACTCTGGAAATGCAGCTGCTTCTGGGGTGGAGCTCATAGCTCCTGCAGGAGCAGAACACAGCCACTGCCTGCAGGGCTATTCCCAAGAAGGAGCACACCGGGCAATTACACGCAGAGACGTGGTGCGTGAGTTTGGGAACCGAGCCCAGGGCACAGTGGGGGTGAAGAGACCTGGAGGTGTCAAAGAGGGGAGCTCAGCTGCCTCTGGTCTACCAACAATGGATCCAGGGCCAGCACCGCAGGGCCTTGTTTGACTGGGGACCCCACTCTCTTGGCACCGCCTCCGGGCCGTGATCATTCAGAGACCAGCAGCCTGGTTCCCACATGCCCTTCTTCATCCTTCACCCCCAGCTGGCAAACCCAGACATGTGGGTCTCAGTCCAGGACCCTGTTGAGCCCAGGGCCTGTTTTGACTCACACTCCTGCTGCAGTTCCCAGGAGCCTCTCACCCACCTGCCAGTGGGAGAGGCAGGAAAGGTGAAGCCCAGAGTGGGAGGTGACTACGCAGCAAGGGCGTGGAGTGTTTCCAATGCCCAGAGAAGAGCTGTTCCCCAAGGGAAAGCATCTCATGACACCTCAGCCTGCTCCCATTTTACAGAACTGCACTGGCAGGGGCCTCTGGTGTGACAGGTAAGGATTTCCATGCTAGCTTTCACCTAGCTAGCGTGGCTAAAATCACAACGAAGATGCCATGGCCTGGACAGCAGCACGGCCTGTGCAAGTGCTTGGAACCCTGGATACATACTAGCCGGGGCTATGCTGAAGCTTCACTCCTATTTTTAGCCACACGAAGGGCTTGTTTGCACTTAAAATGGCACAGAGGCATTGCTGTAGCACTTCGGCAGAGACACTACCTCTGCTGATCGCAGGGGTTCTCCCATCGGGGTGGGTGCTCCAGCTGCCTGAGAAGCAGTGGCGAGGATGACAGGAGAATTCTCCGATTGACCTAGTGCTGTCTACATCAGGGGTTAAGTTGGTTTCACTGTTGCTTGGGGAGGGGGGAGATTTTTCACACCCATGAGTGACGTAGTTATACCTAGTAAATTTCCTAGCGTAGACCAGGCCCAGGTAGCTTAAAGCTGCTTTCCCCCCTTCAGTTGCAGCGTAGATAGCCGCTTAGACTATAAACTCTTCTGGACGGGGAGTGTCTCTCTCTCTCCGGCCTGATGGATACAAGAAAATTAAATTGGCTTAACTATATCGCTCAGGGGTGTGAAAAATAACCCCCCGTGTAGAAGGTGCTAGGTCGATGGAAGATTTCTTCCATCAATCATCTTGCTGAGAAGGTGGGTTACATACGCCAACTAGCAAACCCCTCCCATTGGCACAGGTTACATCCGCACTGAAACTCTACAGTGGAGCAGCTACAATCGTGCCCTGGTGGCATTTCTAATGTAGACAAACCCTCACCCCGTGAACATGTCTTCACCCAGCTGAGAGGTGGAATTCGCACCTCAGGCAGATGAACTCACCCAGCTCTGCTTGAGGAAGCACACTAAAAATAACACGAGGGCCAGGTCTACAGCTTGGGTTAGATGCTCTTAGTGCTACCCTGTCAGAGAGCCTGGTATGTATTTGGGGGCAGCTGGCCCAAGCTGCCACCCTTGTGAGCGTGCTACACGGCTACTTGGTATACATGCTAGTACATGTATATCTACTTGAGCTGATTCACCTCCCAACTGCACTGTAGATGTACCCTGTGTGAGGATCTGTGTGGAGCCCAGCGCAACAGAGCCCTGATCTCAACTGGGCTTTCGAGGTGCTACTGTAATACAAATGATTAATACAAATATTAAACTTATCTCATGTTTCCTATTCTCAAAAATGGCCTGTGAGTTTTTGCGGCACTCTATCAGAGCCATGGTTTGCAGCAGGAACTTTAAAGCTGCCAGTGGGATAGTTCTGAGATCAGAGGGATGTCTTTTTTTGTCCTCCTAGAAATCAGTCCCGATCTGGCTGCAGTACAAACTGCTAAATATCACTTTTTGCGTCTGCTCCGTCCAGCTTGCTAGAGGCTTGTCGCTAAAGCTGAACATTCCCTCTGCACTGAGCATGCTCCGATTACCACCCTGCACCAAGCACACAGAGCTTGACATCTGGACAAGACTTGGCCACAAGGAAGAATGATGCTGCTCCTCAGTGCAGTATAAAATCAGAGCACACCAGACACCAGTGAAAATGCCCGAGATGGCAAAGCTCTGTTCCGATGGACATTTCAGGCACTGCAATCAAGAGGGGATCCTGATTCATGTCCTCTGCTCCTCCCAAAACGATCTCTTATTCTGGGTACGTCTATACTGACAGCAGCAAAGTCGCTGCTGTCAGATCGACTATCTGGATCGATTGAGCGGTCAGCGACGACCCTCTCAATCGATCCAGAAGTCGACGCTGTTAATCCACCCCCACGAGTGGCGTAGCGCTGCGTCGACGGGAACGCGGTTCCCATCGGCGCAGTGCAGTGAAGACGGTGCGCAGAAAGGAAGCGCAGCCGTCGACGGGAGTTACACAAGCTACTCTGCGTAGCTCACATTACTCCCCTCGACTGCTGCCGAATCACCAGGTAAGCGTAGACCAGGCCTCCGTGTCTGTGGCTTTCGCCTGCCCCAAACTCTAGCATCACGTCTGCGGGAGTTGCGGAACTCGGCAGGATGTGATAGAGATAACTGGGGAGATCATTCTTGCTGCTGGTCCCTCACTCCGTTATTATAAGAGAGGGCAAAAATCACGAGCACCCTAGTGTTTGCTCCCTGCTTGGGCTGAGAGGCCTGGAATCTTGGAAAGCCACAAGCCCTTGCAGCTGGGCTCCGAGGAGACATGCTCGCTCCCGTACTCCATACGTGCTTTTGCAAATTATTTTCACAAAAGGGGCCGTAATGTGGAATGCCGGGAAACCAAGTGTGTCCCCATCCCCTCCCCCAGCACTGACCAGGGGCAAACACAGCCCCCCGCACCGCTTGCAGCAGGCAGGGGATGCCAAGACACGAGGCACGCACTGAGACATGCATTGTGACGGTCCTGGGGCTAACAACAGGGATGACAACCAGGAATTGGAGACGTTGCCTCAGTTCATATCATTCCCTCAGGGGGCAGCTCTTCCTTTCTCTGGGGGTCTTTCCTCGGGGGAAGAGGGCCCCTCCGTTCTCTGCCGTTGGGATTGGATGTTGGGGATGGTGCAGCCCCCCTCGGGGTCAGGTTTCAAGGGCGACCCAGGATCCATTCCCAAGCCCTGGTTAACTTTCCCAGGCGGTGGCGGGGCTGGCTGACCTGCCAGACAAGTGGGTGGTAGGATGAGTTGTTGACATGGGCACAGACGCGTTTTATTGCTGAGGTGCGATATGGGGAAAGCTGGAGCAGCGAATCACACCCTGCGTTGGGCAATGCTCAGCTCGCTGCGCTGGGAAAGCTGCTGTCTTGCTTCACAGCAGGCATTCAAGGCGGCACTCTCTGCGACAGCAGCATTCGAGCCCCAGAGACAACTAGCTCCGCACATAGGGCGAATGGGCACTAGGGGATCATGGGAACTGGAAACTCTAGGGACTACAGAAGCCAGGCCAAGCCTTCCCATTTTTAATCTCATTCCACAGACTACACCAGCTCTCCTAGCATGGCACTGTAATACTGGGATCCGCACTGAAGGAAAGGAAGGAAGGAAATATACTCGCCCCCCCAAATCTCCCACCCCACTCCCTTCAGCACAGGTCCGCTAGCACCAGATTGGGGCACAAGGGCTAGCACTGAATCTGAAGGGCAAGCACGCTCTACAGCAGAGTTTCTCAACCTCTTTTCATTTGCAAACCTTGACAAAATTTCGAATGGCAGGGCGGACCCCTTTGGAAACTACTGTCTGTATAGATAGTTGAATTCTGTACAAGTTTTTAGTCACAGGCCTGATCTACACTGGCCGCAGATTCTGGCGGCAGTCGATGGGAGATACCAAGCTACGTACGGTAACTTGTGTCTCTCCCGTCAACTTCCTAATGGCTACTTCCTGCGGCAGCTCTGCTGCACCACTGGGAAATGCCTTCCTGTCCACGCAGCAGTACGCTACTTGCCAGGGTGGATTTACAGAGTTGACTTCTGGATTGGATTGAGCGAGTCTTTACTGCTGCTCGATCAAACTCGTAAAATTGATCCTACACGGCCAGCTGTGCTGCCCACATGGGGCAGGAAGGGTAATTTTACCAGGGCCCAGAGGCCTTGGGGGGGCCTGGCCCAGGCTGCAACCCCCATGGGTATGTGTGTGGGAGGGGGCCCGTGTTACAAGTTTGTACCGGGCCTGAAAAAATTATGCTTGGGCCCTGGCTGCAGGCGGTGTAGACATAACCTGTCTTTTGCAAACTCCTTCCCCATAGTGGGTTCATGGACCACAGGTTGAGAACCAGTGCACTACAGTGCCCCCTAGTGCCA
This sequence comes from Mesoclemmys tuberculata, assembly GCA_007922155.1. Lineage (NCBI taxonomy): Eukaryota > Metazoa > Chordata > Testudines > Chelidae > Mesoclemmys > Mesoclemmys tuberculata. The sequence continues at coordinate 7,451,018 of ML675652.1, forward strand.
TGTTGGGGCACTGGGGCCAGCATTGACAGATACGAGCCCATCCCGTGCTGAGATCCTCAAGCCAAACCCTGCAACACTCAATTTTTTTTAGTAGGTTAACCAGTCTAACTCCATCATCTGGGAGAGCTAATACAAGCTCAGCAGATGGCGCCATCCAGCTGCAGCAAGAGCTAAACTCCACGGGACAAGCCGAGGCCTCCATTCCACTTATCCCCATGTGGCGGGTAACCAAGTTCAGTTGGAGCAAGGCTCACTGTGACGTTCTCATTTAATAAACGCACCGGGATCAGATAGTGCGGCCATTGGGGCCCATGTAACTACTAAGACAGGAAGCACTAGATTATCCCCTTTGGTGGAGTGAGAGGCTGCAAGCAGCGGGTGTGTCATGGTGGACCAACATTTTGCCAAATTTATTTTTCAATTATAACATGTAAAAATGTATCAAAATACAGCCTCTTATAACAAAAAACACAAAGCACTGTTGTGTATTAATTTAATACTGTTGTGCATTAAAAACACACACACGCTAAGGTAGAATTAAACAGTTAACTAAAAGCCACAGAAGTAAAGCCCTTCAGCATTCAAAACACTCTTGGAACTACACTAGGAAACAGAACGTAAAGAGCAATCTTGCACAAATGAGCTCGATAGAAAGTTTTATTATGAGAGAATCTCTCTCTTCTTCCCTGGGCCCTCATCCTGCATTGTACATGGGCACAATCCTCTGTATGGATTCAATTGCAACACCAGATTTTAAGACTCTACAACGATTGAAGGTTACTCTCAAGATTCATAGATCCAAAAGGTCAGCAACATTAAAAGAACTAGGATCAGCCAGAGCATTCCCCCCAAGAGTCCATAGTACTTGTGTTTTTTAAATTAAATGTCACTTAAGATGGCAGAGTATTTTTAAAAGAGCCTGTATTTTAATAGGATCTACAAAAATACCTCTGTCGTTCCTTTTGCTCACCCTGAAACCACAGTTACATTAAAGCGGAACCATCAAGTTAAAACAAAACAAAACAAAACAAAAAAAAATCACACTTCTGTCTGAAATGGTTTAGCCTATTGTTGTTACAAGCAAGCCCTCAGGCTGCACAACCCTGAAACCAGAGGAAAAGAAATATTTTTATCAGTCTGTTTACTGCATGCTTGGCAGCCCCTGGGTGCAGTCAATCTCACTCCTTCCCTTCCAGAGACAGCTTCCCCTGTCGCTTGTGTGGGTCTTTCACACAGCCACAGGGGAGAGAAAAGCATTTATTTTAAAAACAGGAAAATGTGATTGTAAAAACCACAACAATGGACTAGGGAAGGACATAGAGCTGCTGGGGACTGAAGTCTGCTTTTGAAACTGACAATTGGCTGCTTGCCTCTTTAATAGGCCAGCTCTGGAGATCCCCGTGCGGAGCTCCCCCTGCTGACTGCAGAAGCAGTTGTAGAAACCACCCCTTCTCTCCAATGCTCAGCCGGGTTCTGTATCTTGAACCTACAGCACTGGAGCCCGACCGCCCAAAGCCATCAGTGCCAGGGAGATTTAGGAGACCAATGGCCATGGCACGTGCACCTTATCAGAATGATTGGCTCATCAGGCCATAAACTCATTTTAAAGGGGGGCATTTCTGTGGCGTCTTGAGCGTTTATCACTAAACCCGTTTAATAAGAAACGCTGTACGCTCAGAACAGCGGCACTGAGGTGGGGAATCTGCGCTGAAAGCCTTTACTCATCCACGTATGTGGATCGTCCTCCCGCGGCTTGCTACGCTCATCACTGAAACTCCGACTGAATGGCTTCCTGGAAAGACCTGTGGAGGACCAGAGGATGTTTTGCAGATGTCACCCCCCGAATGATTAGAAATTGTGTGTTTCCTTTTCAAATATCAAGAGGGTTTGCAGAAAAAGAAAAAAATTGCTGGGAAAAAAATTGTCATAAACAAAAACAAACCTGAGAGGAACAAAAGCATCTGGCAGCCACCGGGGATTGTGTGCTCCTGCCATTCAGAGCTGCCAGGCATCTTGGCAACGGCAGCGCTATAAATCCTCCCCTTGCAGGCGGATTCCCCTGGCCTGCAACACTCCGATGTCTACAGCTGGGTCCTGAGCCCAGACAGCTGTGGAATCAGCCCCGAGGAGCTGTCATTCTCTGCAGCAAATAAAACTGCGCTTATCAACAACACCTTGCTCAGCTTTAAGCAACTTCTGTAAATAATTCCTTTAAAAAAAAATCAGATGGGGTAGCAGCATTCAAATTTCAGGTTTAACGTCCGCCCAGGACATCAGAGGTTGGCTGCGTAGGATTTTTCTTCTATTAACGTCTACCATGTGGCAGAGGTGCCACTTGAACTCACTGCACTCCAAGAGCTAAACTGTGGGTGTTGTTTTGTCTTCAGAACTCTCCCCTTGTGCTGTGTCACAGTTCAGAAACTGCTTCCTGGACCAAACCCTTCTCTGTTCCTGCTCTTGAGTTGCTGTCCCAATAGGCCCTGAAGAAGGAGAGAAAGCCAAGCGCTTCCTCCTCTAGGTGAGTGGCAGGAGGCGGCTAAGAGAACTGGAGGCCAGAAAGCCCAATGTCCTGCAGTCCCTACACTCAGCAGATGGTCCTAGCCTGCTGCTCTCTAGGACAGCAAAACTCCTGATTTTTCAATAGTCTGTTGGGCAAAAAGCCCACAAGAGACACAAAAGCCCTGGGAGAACAGTGCACTGAGGTGGGAGTCAGGAAACTATGAATTTGAGTCTCCCCTCTTCTACTGCTGATATTTCTGCCCACATCCCAACCCTTCTTATTGAACTGGGCTTCATATCCTTCCCTATGAGATGGGCAAATATCAATCTCTATTTTACAAATAAGGCAGAGCTGAGACTAGAACCCTGGACTTTAATATGGCAAATGCACCTCAGCCCCTCCAAGCTTGTCTGCACACAGAAGTTGCTCTGTTTTAACATGTCAGTTTAATTAAACGGACAACTTTTGTGCATGGACTCTTTTAGAGCAATTTAAAATCGATGGTATCAGTTTAGCTTCAATTGGCACAAGCGACGCCAATATAGACCAGGCTTAAAGCAATCCAAGTGTCCACGCAAGCGGCTGCGCCAGTTCCAGCTGAACTTAATTGCTATAAAAATCACATCTAGTTGTATAGATGCAGATCAGGCCTCCAAAAACTCCAGCCAAGTCTATGTGTTTGCCTATCCTGTTTGTAGTGGCTGCTCTCAACACCAAGGTCTGGTCTACCCTTGAAAGGTTTAGTGGAAAAATTATGTCAGTTAGGAACATGACTTTTTTTTTTTTTTTTAAACCAGAATAGTTATAGTGGTACATCCCCTGCGCAGATGCAGTTACGCTAAGACAAAGGCGCCTTATGTTGGTTTGTTATTCCCCTTCCGGAATGGGAATAGCTAGCCCAAATATAAAGCACCTTCGTACTGATATAACTGCACCCACGCTCAACGGGGTGAAATAGGTAAAGCAGTACAACTTTCTGGTGCAGACAAGACCTTAACCATAGTCTTATCCCAGAAGTAGGAATAGAACCCAGGAGTCCTGACACCTAACACTTTGCTGCTGGCAAAATGTATATCATGCCACATTCCAGTGGGTGGGGCACACAGAGGCTAACAGCTTACTTCTGTTGTCAGTTATGTATTTGTCTCCAGCGGTTAAGATCTGTACTGTGGATCTGGGTTCAGATCCTGCGGATGATCCATGCAGGAGCAAAATAGTCTGATCATGTAATTAAAAGCTACATCATAATGTGCGCTCAGCAGGCGGCTGCAGTAAAGTGTAATGGCGAACAATGATATGCTGATTGTTCTCCTAGGCCAGGGGTGTCAAACTCATTTCCTATGGCGGGCCACATTTAAATTAAATTTAGTTCAAGTGGGCCACGCATAGCATACGCCTCATGCACACAGTGCTACTCTCCGCTGTGAAATCTCCTGGCAAAGTGAAATTCGGCGGCAGAGTAGGACTCACAGCAGAGAGTAAAAGACCTTTTTCTCTCTGCCGCGAGCTCTCGCGGTGCCGCACGCTGACGCAACATCTCGCGGCCTTTTACTTTATGCCACGAGATCTCACGGTACCATGCGCTGACACGAGATCTCGCAGACTTTTACTGAGCTCGGCTCAGAAACAAAGTGCCGGGCCGGATAACACAAGGCGGCGGGCCGGATTCGGTCCGCGGGCCTTGTGTTTGACACCCGTGTCCTAGGCACATCACACCATCTTTGGATGTGTACACAGGAATAGCAAGCCTGGCAGAGGCGCTACTTCTGCATATAGCACTAGTGAGACCATGCCTTTGTGACGCGGGCAGACCCAATACCAGCTCCTGGCACAGCCCCAGGCCTCATTGAACACTGACAAATGCAGAGCAGGACACCAGTGTGACTCACCCACGTTAGCATTATGAGACTAGACGTTACGTCGATAAGCGTGTTTAGACTGGTGAAATGCTCGCGCGTATTTATCTCACTTACAACCTCTGTAACCCATAGTATAAAGCGCGGGCGGCTTGTGACTCCTGTCTTTGGGGAGGCTGGATGGAGGGCATGGTCCCCTCCCCCAAAGCCCCACCCACACTCCACCCATGTTCCTGCTTGGCCCCCTCCCGCTAGATCCCTCCCACTTGCACCTCTGCCTCATTGTCTGCTTCCTGAGCCAATACCTTGTCCTGGTGGAGTCAGGCTTGTCCCTGCCCGGCTCTGCTCGGCAGCCCAGCCCGGAGGCCAACGGGAACATGTTTTCCACTGGACCAAGCACTTCGGCCCATCTCCCAACCGCAACTCTGACCCCTCTGCTTGCCTGGGCTTAGTCCCCAGGCGGTTGGTGCGAGGGGTCCCAGGAAACTCCCCCTCTGACCCAGAAAGTTTACGATAGGATTGGTAATAAACCTGTCTTTGGTTTGAGATCTGAAGGACAATTGACCTGGGAGAAGGATCTGGTCCTTTGGGACTGGGGGTTACCTGAATGTTGTGATTTTTGTTGTAAGGGACCATCTATCATAAAGACAAGCTTGCCTGGGTGGCAAAATAGACAGGAGTGCCCAAGGAGCCTGTCTGTGACTCCTTGATAAGGCTTTTATAGTGCTTTGGGAGTTCACATTTGTTACTGGGTTGGTGAAATCGAGTTATAGACCATACAGCCAGTCTGGTTTGTGCCTTGTTCCTGGAAAATCTGCCCCCCCGCCCCTCGTGAGGTTGGCACTCCCGGTCGTGAGCCTACATACTGTAGCCAGGTCTGGTGTGTTGACACACTGGAAAGGGATCAGAGAAGGGCTACAAGAATGAGTCCAGGTCTGGAAAACCTGCCTCACAAAGAAGAGATTAAAATAGCTCAATCTATGTAGTTTATCCAAGAGCAGGGTAAAAAGTGACTTGATCATGGTCCACATAAGTACTTCAATAGGGAGAAGTTTTCTGATAGCTGAGGGCACTTCATCAGAGCAGACAAAGGCAGAACAAAATTCACTATCTGGCTTCAACTTCCAGCCAAATTCAGACGAGAAATAGGACATCTGTTTTTAACAATGTGGCTAACTGACCATTGGAATAATTTACCTAGGAGTGTGGGGGATTCTCCATCTCTTTGAGTCTTTAAATCAACACTGGATGTCTTTTTAAAAGCTATGCTGGAGCTCAATCAGAGGTCATGGGCTTGACGCAGGAATTAGTGGGTGAGGTTCTCTGGCCTGGGTTGTGCAAGAGGTCAGACTAGAAGTTCACAATCATCCCGTGGGGCATTAAATCTATAAATCTTTGCTTAATTCTGGCATTATCTATTTTTTGAGTTCTTGACTTTGCAAAGAATGGACCTTTAACGTATCTCTAGATGGACAGCTAGAAAACAAAAACAAAAAGGAACATCAAGGGGGACAGAGCTTGGAATTAGCGGACACAGACTGGGCTAGAGGGACAGGGAGTACAGGGGGAAGGCTGGACACCAAGTACAACACATGGACCAAGCTGTAGGATGCCACGGGGGAACCCAAAGCACTATATATAAATACATGCATTCATAGGCATGGTCATGCACACATGCACATGCCCAGGCAGACACATATATGCTTCCTTTTGGGTCTGTCTACACTGCGAGTGTAGCAGGGAGAGACCCAGCCATGCTAACTTTAATCTAGCTTGTACTAGTATCAAGAAGGGTGGAGATATGGCGGCATGAACTTCAGCACAGGCCTGCTGCCTCCATAGCTGCATGGGTTGCTAGTGAACTTGTACTGAGGTGGCTGGCCTGGTCCCACTGCCACATCTTCTCAGCTTGTTACCCATGCGGGCTAGAGTAAAGTTAGCAGAGCTATAGCTCCCCTCGTTACAATCACAGCTGCACAGGCAGGACAGATGTGCCCTTTGTCCCCACACGATTGTGGTTTCCAGAACAACTTCTCTGTACAGCTGCCACCCCATGTGCCTGCCCTGATTTTGGGAGTTGAACCTATGGATGACCAGACCATGACGCAGCTATCCCCTCGCCAGGAACTCAGGTGCACCCCACACAGACACACACGCATCCACATGGACCAACACGTTAACCACACACGTGGACAAGTGCATGTGGCTGTGTGCACACAGAAACATCTGCTCAGAGGGGTTCGTGTGCACACAGACACAAATAAACTTGCCACCGAGTCTGCACTCCCAGCATGTAATTTTCCAGTCCTAGAGGCTCCCTCTGTGTTGGGAAACCCACTCCCAGTTCTTACCTTTAAAACCTATACACGCAGCACAGCAAAGCAAATGCCTCTCTGTGCTGTGTGGCATGCCAGCCTGGCTGGCTGGGCCCAGGAGCACCATCCCCTAGAAGAGCCAGGTTGCCTTGTAACGAAAGCTGGATTCTTTCCCTTCTCTTTAAAAGGGACGCAGAAACCACATCAGAATTGAATGCACTGGTAAATCTTTCCACTGAGAGAGCTATGATTTCAGCCCCCACCCCATCCCAGCAGACTGGGGCAGGCGCTGACGCCAGCGTGTTAGCACACGGCTCCCAGCTGACGATCCCCAGTGGTTTCTGAGTGGTGAAGGCCGATGGTGCGCAAGGGATTACGTTATGCCAAGAACTCATTGAGACAGACCTGGCAAATGGATCCCTCAGTGAGTCCCGGATGCTTCGTTTTCAATTACAGCTGCACTTAGGAGAAGAGTCAAACTGGGCCTGGAAGGTGCTTTTAATGCCTTTCTCCCGCTTCCTGCTCTTCTCAGCCCCGCAGCCTCCAGACGACAGCAGCCACTACCGTACAATGGTACGGCACGATGCAGCTGCCCTGCGTGGGGCTGCCCCCCAGCTGGGGCCTAGTCTCCGGGAGAGGCATTTCAGGACAGCTCTCAGCCATGATGTAGTGAACCTGCTGGCTCACGGCTGCCATCAGCCATTGCTCAAATTGCCTTCCATAAAACACCACCACTAACAAAGATCATCCCTTCTACCGCCCGCTTCAGCATCCCACCAGTACAGGGCCCCATAGGGCCTCCAGCGTAGGAAAGGGAAGGACTTGCTGAGGCTAGGGGCCTCTCAGTGGCAGGAGCTGCAGACAACAGCCTGGGATTCTTGGCCGGAGAGCCTGAGAGAGCGAGAAACCCACCCTGTTACTGCCAGGGGCCAGCAGTAGCGGCAGCAAGAGAGCACAGAGGTACCGTCTCAGCCTGGGAACTGCAAGGTTTCTCTTCTTTTGCGGTAGCAGTTGCCCGACTGTGACGCCTGACACCCCGGATTGAATCAGCAATTTCCAGAGTTGAAAGCCTGAGCTTCTGCGACATGAACTGAAGAACCAGGCTCCCAAGCTGGGGCCGTAACAGACTCACGTGCTCTATAGGTCAGCACGCAGGGAGCCTTTAAAACACGCTCACATGGTGGGACCCTGCAGCCCCCACGAAGTAACCCTCAGGTATGCACAGTGTGCAGTTGTCTGTGGGAACTCACTGGGGGATAGAGCCATTAGAGACCAGCAATGGAAAGCTGAAAGCACTTGCCTGTGAGCTTATGGCACACTCAGTGTGCCAGACATCAGGGGCAGCTACCCGATTACCAGACATTACATCGGGGGCAGCTACCCG
>ML675652.1:7459082-7481363 GCA_007922155.1 Mesoclemmys tuberculata
GGGGCAGCTACCCGATTACCAGACATTACATCGGGGGCAGCTACCCGATTACCAGACATTACATCGGGGGCAGCTACCATGGCACTCCCAGCCGTTCTCTGCACTGATATGAATTATAGAAGTACTTTCATCTGGGGATCTCACAGCTCTGTATGATTCATAGAGTCCAGGGGCAGAAGGGACAATCGTGACTATCCAGCCAGACCTTCTATATAATACAAACCAGAGAACTTCCCCACAATAATTCCTAAAGCAGATCTTTTAGAAAAATATCCAAGCTGTCACTCATGAAGAATCCATCACCGCCTCTTGGTAAATTGTTTCAATGGTTAGTTACTTTCACCATTAAAAACTTTATGCCTTATTTCCAGTCTGAATTTGTCTAGCTTCAACATCCATCCCTTAGATTATGTTATACCTTTCTCTGCTAAAACCGAAGAGCCCTTTATTAAATATTTGTACCTGCGACAGAATTCACCCCTGGATTCACATCCTACAAAAATTTCAATTACGTGTACAAAGTATGCCTTGTGAGGTATCATTTGAAAACTCATGATTTGCTGGTCATTACGGACCTAATAAAATGCGTGTGGCAATACTGTAAATGTGCCGTTATAAGATACCCCTGTATGGTGATATTGATTCATGTCCCGAACCTTACAGCACTGCCCAAACAAAAGTTGGCAAACAGATCTGTCTCAAACAAAGGAATGTGTGCTCTACTTAATTTGGATTTAAGCAGTAAACAGAGTTATCAAGCAGAAAGGGAAATAAAGGAAGTTCAAACAGATAAGGAAAAGCACTAGGGAACATCTTTCCACATAGAGGTTTTGGCTCCTGATACCCAGCTGCAAATATTTTTCAAGAAGGAGACAAACTATAAAAAGGGGGGACAAACACCCCAAGGTACCCCTCTCTCTCCCTACCAGTCACATTCATGGCACCTGAAGAGACAAAGGAAAAATGTGTTGGACTCTGGGAGAAGGGGACCTTGGAGCTCCAAGCCACTGAAAGTGGTAGGGGGACCCCAGAACTGTCAGTTGCAACAGTGGTGGGTGCTGGACCCCACCTTCCTCCCACAGTGGGGCTCAGACTCTCACCCTGTCAGCCCCATTTTGTCACAGTTATTTTTAGTGAAAGTCAGGGGCAGGTTATGGGCTTCCATGAATTTTTGTTTATTGCCTGTGATCTGTCCCTGACTTTTTATTAAAAATAACTGACAAAAATCTTAGCCTTAACTATAAGTCATATTTTCCAATACTTTAATCATTCTCATGGGTCTTCTTTGAGCCCTCTCCAATTTATCAACATCCTTCTTGAATTGGAGGATCCAGAACTGGACCCAGGATTTCAGCAATGGACACACTGGTGCCAAATAGAGAGGTAAAATAGCCTGTCTCCTCCTACTTGAGATTTCCCTGTTTATGCATCACATTAGCTCTTTTGGCCACATCATCACACTTGGAGATCATGTTCAACTGATTATCTACCGTGACCCTCAACTCTTTCAGAATCCCTGCTTCCCAAAATAGAGACTCCCGTTCTGTAAGTATGACCTACGTTCTTTGTTCATAGACACATACAATTTAGCCACATTAAAATTCATATTGTTTGCTTGCATCCAGTATACCAGACAATCTTGCTCATTCTGAATCAGTGACCTCTGACTTTGGGACTCCATTTCTGAGCGACTTTAGGCCCTATGCTGAACAGCCACTACTCCAAATGAAGTTTGTGGAAGCTACAGGTGCTCAGCATGTTTGGTAACCAAGCCCAAGGTATCCCAAGTTGGACTCCCAGAGACTGCGATACCCGTTATTAGTGGACTCTTGGAAAAGTTGGGCCCAAGGAAAAAAGCTAATCAGTCAAATCCAAAGAACTGCAAGAGAGATGATCACAGAACCTGGTGCTATTAGGCAGACACTTCCCCTATAAAGAGACAGTCCTCAGCAAGCAGGCCAGCTCCAGAGGCCCTTTGTTTCATCTGCTCCAATCTCCCCATGACAAAGTCTGCAATGCTACTTCTTCAAGATTCCCAAACGATCTCAGGGATAGGCTTAGACTGTTTGCTGCTGTGAGTTTGTCCCTGCCCCTGTAAGACAGCTACAGGGAGAAGAGGGATGCACCTGGAACTTCTGAGTTCACATCTCAGTTCCACTTCTCGGGCAAGTCACTTTGTGTCTCACTTTCCATGGCTGTAAAAAGGGATGATGTATCCTCCCACCTCCATACTACACTGTTCAGCCACGAGGTGGCACTCTTTGTAAAATTCCAGAGGGGTGGCTGTGTTGGTCTGTATACAGCGAAAACGAGAGTCCTGTAGCACCTTAAAGACTAACAAATTTAATTTCTGCAGGCATAAGCTTGCAGATCTGATGAAGTGGGTTACAGCCCATGAAATCTTATGCCTGCAGAAACTACATTTGTTAGCCTTTAAAGTGCTACAGGACTCACGTTGTTTTTACTCTTTCTAAAAACACATTATGTAAATGAATCTCAGTCATATCCAGTACAGCATTAAATAGTCTTATGATGAACATATCTGGTGACTATAAACAAGCTGTCACCAGTCCGTATCTGGTAGAAAGGAGCATGGCATGGTATCAGGAGTAAACTAAGATCAAAAACAAAAACAAACAGCAAGAAAAGTTGCAGACAGAAGGAATAAAGCTACAAAGGTTGCAGGATCTCATCTCACGTGTCTCTTCAATGCCCAAAGAACTTCAGCTTTAAACAAACTTTCAAAACTACACAGACTGGAAACAATATTTTGCAAAATTTCACATTGCAAACAAATTCCACAAGAAACTGGAGATGCACAGGTATCTTCTTTAATTTATACTATGAAGAAGCAGACAGAACATATTTTTAAATCCTTAGACATTACTGAAGACAGTCACAAAGATGACCGTGAAAGGGTTCTGGCTACGTTGTTGCATATTTTATCTCTCAGAGAAATGTGGTTTACGAAAGAGCATGTTTTCACCTGAAAACTGATTTGAGGAATACAAAACATTAAAATATCAGAGACAGGCTGGTTACTGAGTTGACAGATAACTCAATAAATAGTTAACAGAAAAGCTTTTTAAAAAAATCTTTTCACTGCAGCTACTATTTAAGAGAGATTTAACCCTAGCCACAGCTACATAGATACCAAAGCAGTCAGAATTAGGCCAAGTCTACACTAGAGAACTTACAGTGGCACAGCTGTACCGATGCAGCTGCTCCACTGTAAGATCTCTTGCGTAGCCCGCTCTATGCCAATGAGAAAGAGCTCTCCCGTCAACATACTTAAACCAACCCCAAAGAGCAGCAGTAGTTATGTTGGCGGGAGAACCTTCCATTGACGTAGTGCTGTCCACACTGGAGCTTATGTTGGTGAAACTTATTTCTCTATGGGGTGTATTTTTTCACACCCTTGAGCAACAGCTTATAATGACAGAAGCGGTAGTGTAGACTTAGCTTTAGTCAAACAGCCGAACAGAATGCAGAAGCAACTTGAGAAACCTGAAGCTAGCTTAGAAGCTATAAAAAGACACGAGTGTTAATAGTCATCATAAAATCCCCAGGCGAGGAAAGAGACTCCCAGAGTAAGAGGAACAAGTTCCAGCGCATACACACACAAGGCGTGAGAAAAGAGTCATCTCCCAAGAAATCATGTATGTCCAGCCAGAGGTGCAGAGTGTAATAACTGCATGAACTATGAACATTTTGCAGCTGTTCGCTGTACCAACGCAGTCAGGGAGTTGACTCATATTAGAGACAATCAAGAAATGTTGTGTCTGGGATCTATCACTAGTGAGAACATGGAACCTGTCCGGAAAGTGAAACTGAATCTTCATGGCAAGACTATTGACTTAAAACTCAACTCAGGAGATGACGTCAGACACCTCAGAAGGGACTTAAAAGCACGTTCAACCCCTCCCAGAGCTGAAGTCACTTGACCCAGCTCCAACTAGCCCTGGAGGTATTCTCAACTGCATGGCAGTGGCGTACTGTGGGTCTCTGGTGACTGGGAGCCAAGACTTACATTTGCACCCACCCCACTGGAGGCAGTGGCAGAGCCTCACGGGGGCGTAGGGGGGTATCTGCTGGTCTATTTCCCACTCTCCCCAATTCCCCCCCCCGCCATGCTGTGGGGGCAGTGGATGTGGCAGGGAATGGGAGTGGCATGGCATGGCATGGCCTGGCATGGCCTCTTCCCTCCCCCCCTCGGTTCGCCACTGCTGCATGGGCCAGTTCACTACAGAAACAACTTACAAAGACGAAATCTTTACATTCAGAGTGCATGTGATCAAAGACAAAGAATGAGCCACAGTGTGGTATCCATGAAGGGCCTAGGGAGGAAGGTGGAAGAGGTCAGTGAAGGATTTGATTATATTGAACTTTTGAAAAGAGATCCAGTACAAATCAATTTAATGCTGATCCATACAGTGTACATATACCCCTACCAGATAGACCTTGGGGAGACTAGCTGCATATTTATGGAGGTTCAGAGGATATCATTACCTAGTCATTATGGACTATTTTTCCAGGTATATAGAAATAATATACTTGAAAGACATAACATGTTGCAATGTCACCAAGAAACTAAAGTGCATTTTCTCTCATTTCCGTATTTCAGAACTAGTGATGGACAATGGATCATAATTCAGGGCAGCAGAATTTAAGTCATTCCAAATGAAATATGATCATATTATTAGCAATCCACATGATCCACAAGTGAATGGAGAGGCTGAGGGAGCTTCACAGACAGCTAAAAAAGTCCTAAAGCAAGAAAATCTATTTTTTAACTCTTCTGAGTTACTGATCAACATCAATAGCAGGTACTGGACATAGAGCAGCACAACTCCTGATAGAAAGAGAACTCAGAATTATTGATCCAACTTTGGAACATAATCTTTCTGCAAAGTCACCAGACATGAACAGAGTAGCCAAATTTGATAAAAAAGGCTAAAAGACCTTATGAACACTTTTACAACAGACACCTCTTAGTTAGAGAACTACCAAATCTAGAACCTGGTGACCAAGTTCATGTCAAATTGGATGGAGAAAAAGGATGGAACCTCTAACAGTCATGAAGAAAAATAATTCAGCATCTAGATCATACGACAGCGAAGCGTTCAACAGAAAGTGTTGACATCTACAGCTTGTTCCTCAGAAAAAGCAATCAGAGTAAATTCGACAGATGATGGACACAGAGCAAGAAGAAAACTGCGCAAGTTATTATGTGTTTGGGTTGTGTAAGTAGAAAACCCGTACAATCCAGAGACACTTGATACATGCTGAACTTCAAAGACAGCGTGATAGTGTAAATATTGTAAATGGCAGGAACGTCGGGCTTAAAGAGGGAGATGCAATGGAATACTAAATTGTATTATACAACGCAGCCACGAGGTGGCACTGTGTGTAAGATACCTTATTTAAACAGACTTCAGCCACACCTGGCAGGGGCAGACCACTGAAGAGCACATCTGGTGCGTGTAAACAAGCTTTGTCACCAGTTCACGTCTGACATGGAGGAGCAGGACATTCTGGTTACATAAAAGTTCTCTTGAGCCACTGATAAAGATTTTCAGCTTTTGGAACCCGTTAGTCTTTTTACAGTGGGCCAGGGAGTTTCTCAGCCAGTGACGTGGTTTGTGGCAGATCCCAATGACCCCCCAAGCTGTTTAGTGAGGGCTCCCAATCTGGGCTCAGCCTCTTCCCCCTCGCTTCTTAACTTGCCTCCTAAGTGATTGGGCAGCATCAAAGGCAGGCAGGAGTCCCACACAGCCAGGATTCCTGAGGGAGAAGATTTGACCGTCTGGAGGAGAGGCCAGCACTTCCGGCTCACTCACATTCCAGTTTAGACTCTCGTCTGGTTTGAGAACAGGCTTTTCATGAAACAAAGGAAACCATGGACAACAACAAGGAGAAGACAAGGGGACAGGCCAAGAAGTGAATCACACAAAGGAACAACGTGAGCTGTCTGTGGCAGGGTTTTGGAGGGTGGAGTCTATACTACCACTGCAGCTGAGTGACGTTTTTGGGGCAAATAGTTTTATTTGACAAAAAATGCTGTTTCAGGTCAGCTGAAAATATTTGTGAAATTGGGTGGAAGACAGCAAATAGTTCCAGCCAGACCAATGGAAAAAATTTCAACATTTTTTCAGTCATTTCATAAGCTAGACTTATTTAAAAATGAAAAGGGGTATAAACCATGTGAAAAACAAAACAGGACAACAAAACAGAAAATGTTTCACATCAAATGAACATTGTGTTCAACACAGAATAATATTGCAGGGGAGGTGGTGGTGGGGGATGTTTTAGTTCAGCCAAACTGAAAAAATCAATTATTCACTCATCTCCATTTACCACAGAGCTGGCAGAATCCCCGGGCCACCACTGGCCTGCTCCACTCCTCTCTGAGTTTGCTGGTCTCACATTTCAGGGAGAGTTTAGCACTTTGGTGGCTCAGCTGTGGCTTTCACAGCCCCTCCTGTGTGGGATGCTGTTTGTCCAGTCTTACGGGATCCCCAGGCTGTAGAGAGCATCTCTCACAAGTGGCAGTGTCATTTTCTTGGTCTGAAACAGGGTGTAGAAAATCCCATGGTCCTGAACCCCTGGACGACAGCACTTGCAGCTCCCAGACTGGGCTGTGCTCCTTCCTAGCTCCGTCTTCACCCTGATCTCCACTCGCGATGGGAGGTTACCCCAACTGACCCACTCTATTGAGATCCCTTTCAGTCCTACTTCTATGATTCTCTGCATCTGGACTTCCTTTTTCCTTCATGCAACTTTCTTTCTCCCATTTTCCTCTCTCTCTCTGTGCCAGTCTCACTTTGTTGGCTGGATTGGCCCATATGCAGGGCCAGTGCTCTGCACAAAGCCTCCCCCTCCCCGCACCTGTGTCTGGTTAGGCAAAGTCATGCCCTGTGCTGGGACATTCTGTAAGTCTTCTGTGCATTTTAGCCCCCACAAGTCCCCAGTCACTTGGCTGGTTCACTCTCAAAGGTGAAACATTCACCCTGAAAAGCAGGCACTTTCTCCATTTATTTTATCGGGGTTCCCATTTTGCAGAAGGGAACTAAAATATCATGAACCGTTCAAAGAGCCCAGCACCAATTGCAAAAGCCAGCGTGAGCACTTTCCACTCCTCACTTCCACCACATGCTAAGGGAAACAGAAAGCAATAACCTGAAAAGCGTTGCTCATCTGAAATCACTTCTAGTGGGCACCATTTGCACGCCATCTCTGCCAGAGCAGTGGGTGGGAAGATTGTGAGCCCCAGGGAGCTGTGGCAGAGAGGCATGCAGCAGCCTGTCCTAGCCAAATTTAACAGTATGGGCAAACACTGACGCCTAGAGGAGGGATGACACTTATTCACTTGGTGGGATGGGTGCCTGCCGGGCACAACAGCAGAATGATCACCTGCTAATCTGTGATGAGGTGGGTACGCTCACTGACCCCACACAAGACCTACAGAGAAATGGCTGTTTCTGTAGGTTTGTCAGCCCACATCTTACAACTACCATGCAGCGCTGCACCTCTTTTACCTCTGTTTCACTGGGCTCTGGCTGCCCAGAACACCCTGGGCTTTGCTGGCAGACCCAGCCACTGAGTTACTCATTTCCTGCTAGGGTCTGTTTTCTTTTTTGCATAATCCAATCCCCAGTGAAACACTCCCTTGCTGAGCTAATGGTCACATCCCAGAATGGACTGCAGAGCACTCCAGGCCCTGCAATGAGCAGGGACTGACTACGTGGCTGCAAAAGGTACATGCTGGAGGGAGAGGACTCTGGCTCAAATCCTAGGGGCAGCCTCTGTGCACACAGGAGCTCCCCTCCCTCCCAGAATGGGGGTCCTTAGAATATATGATTACCTGCTGTATTGTCAACACCAAGCACCCAGAACACTTAATTCGCTTTCTAAAATGAGCTTAAAAATCATGAGATTCTAAAGATGTTGGGTTCTTTCCATTTGCCTTCTGGTTTCTGGGAACTCAGGGGGCACCTGGACATGTTTTCAAGCTGTTCTCTGCAGCTCTAAGAGCTAAATGTTTACTTTTTTCCACAAACACTGAAATTCTCACAAAATCCCATGACTCCAATAGCTGAAGCTTTCAGAAAACTCCCAAATACGAGTAGGGGCAACTCTGCACATCACAGAGCTGGTTAGTTCATAGTGAAAACGGCAGAATGGGTATGGCTAAAAACTCATCCACGCAGCCTTTGAGCCCTCTGACACACAAATGGGCAAATCCACGTGGGCAGACTTCTACATGTCCACGTCCATGCGATCACACACTTACAAACAGGTAGCTACATATTCACTGCACCAATACATACACTAGTTAATAAAGATGACGTTGCAAACCAGTGCTAATGTGCAACCCTGATTCGTGCAGGGAATCCCATCAAAAGCAAGACGACTGCTTTGTAAGGTGGGTCTAAACCTGTGGGTAAAGGATTGTAGGCTCAAGCCATAACAGTGCTTCCAGTCTGGCAACTCCTATTCGTGTTAGAACTGTTCTGGTACAGTTGGTAATCTGGGAGTGGCAGTCTTAACTGGCCTGCAATCCCACATATATAAGCCATGGAGGTACCTCAGGCTCCCAGGAGATGCACCTTTGCCCACTCATTGCATGGGCATCCCCAGAAGGGAGGCAGAGAGGTGTGTGTTCTGCCCAGGATGAAGGAGTCCACAGCACAGTTTGGAGCCTGGGTTGTTGGAGGAAATCAGCATGCTACCCGGTGAAGAAATCATGGGGAAGGAGTAGGAGAGGGAACTGGGGTGCATGGGGGGAATGGCAAGGCGATCTTGGGAGGAAGCTGGAGGAGTGAGACAGTACTAGGGGGTGGGGAGGGAGAGCAGGCATGTTTGAAATGGAGTGATAGGAACACTGGAGGAGTGCTGGGGAAATGGTCTTAATTTCCTGGCCCAACCATCTGATATGGGCCAAGGTTGCAAAAGGTTAATACCCACTGTTCTAGGAAACTGTGTAACCTGATATTGCGCTGCGCTCAGCACAGTTCCTGGTTTTTATCCTGGAGTTAACCTGTGTTTGTCCAGACATTATTTGCTCAGCAGTGCTGCACGTGCTATGGGATCATGGGGCACTGAAGGCAGAGGAACAGTTGTCGGAGCAACCATGCCTCCGAATTTCCTGATTTGGGGGGTGAAAAGCCCAGCCTTACCCTGAATAGGTGATGCAAAGGAACGTAAACCCTGCCATGCTGCCAAATTTGTCACTGTTCTTTGTAACCATTGGAGGGGAGGGGCTGGGGAGGCCACCAGGGTAAGAATGGCACTTAGGTCTCCTCGCCAAAGAGGGTCATTGTCCCTATTGTATAGATGGGAAGACTCGGGCTCAGAGAACTCGGGTCCCCTGACAGCTAATCCAATGCCCCTGCTACTGGATCTGTGCTGTGAGCTTGGAGTTTAATGCTGTCAGGGCCGGGAGCTCATCTGCCAGCACAGACCCCGAAGGGACTGAGCCATCGCTCACCGTAGTCAATGACCCTTGGGTCAGGCTCTTACTGCACTTCTAAGATGACTGAGAGATAAGTGGACTATCCAACACGCACTGAACCTAGCTTCATCCTAGAGACCTGCCTATGCCAGGACACTGCGCCCCCTCTCTTCTTGCAGGGTTTACGAGCCACCTCACGCTGGATCAATAATAGAGAAGGACACAAATCCACCCAAGATTAAATGTGTTCTAAAACCAAAGAAACAGCATGAAGATCACCATCCACACCCCGTATTGCCGCACCCAGCTCTCCTGCTGCTTCCTATCAGCCTGGGTCAGGTTAATGCGAAAGGCCTCCATGCTTTAGACATGACGGTGCCGGTCACTATAGAAACACATCTAAGAGAGCGATAGGTGGGCAGGGAAGCCGTCACCTCGATACAATCATACACAAAAGGGGAGTTAAGAAGAATATTTTGTCATTACCTTTGCTGCCTGTGTTCATCTGCCCGGCCAGAGCAGAGGACCGTGCTGCGTGCTCCCCCTTGACTTTCTGTCTTTCTCTCCCCCTTGCGCATCTCACACCGCTCAGTTACAGCAGCCCTTTAGTGTGGTCTGCCCTCTGTGCTGCGAGGAGCCTGAGCCCTGCTTTCTACCTTTTTTCTTCTCAGTGTAATTTCCATGATCAGTTTCAGAATGACAGCAGCTGACTCTGTGCCGTCTCCGTCACTGGCTCTCTCTAGTACAAGTGGGTTTATCATGCATCCTTTTATTTTATGCTGTCACCCATCTAGGGACACAGGTTTCAAAATAAAACAAACCTGCCCGAGAGTGCGGGGTCTTCACCGTCTCTCTGCAGATATCCTCTAAGAGTCCCTGAGAATGGCTTAGCCAGAACATTCCTGCCAACACCTTGGTCCCTAGAATATTCAAGGTGAGGCCACGGCCAAACCGGATCCAACTTTTCAGCTAAAACAACGAGAGTCCTGTAGCACCTTAAAGATTAACCCATTTCTGCGGGCATAAGCTTTCGTGGGCTGCAAGCCACTTCATCAGAGGGGTTGCAGCCCACGAAAGCTTCTGCCCGCAGAAACAGGTTAGTCTTTAAGGTGCTACAGGACTCTTGTTTTAGCTGTATACGGACTAACACGGCTACCCCTCTGGAACTTTTCAGCTACGTGACTGTCGGGGCTGGGGGTAGGAATGGAGGTATTTGTATTGTTTGTATTACAGCAGCACTTTGAGTGTATCATGCTAGGTGTTTCGCAGATGCAAAAGCCCCTGCCCTTAAAAGCTAACAGTCTAGTCCTGAGATTTCTAAAGTGCCTATAGGAGTCGATGGCACCCAGTTCCTTTAAGTCCCTGCCCAGGTAGCAAGGCAGAGGAAAGAGGACTTATTAGCCCCATTTTACAAAGAGGAGACCCCGACACACCCAGGGACTTGCTCACAGTCAAACAGGGAGGCTGTAGCAGAGCAAGAAATTGAACCCAGTTCTCCTGAGCACCTTTGACTACAAGGCCAGCCTTCTCCTCACTTGGGAGCCTTCCTTCTTTTAAGCGTATATTAGCGAACGTTGCAGACTTTGGCTCTATCCACGAACATTCCTGCCAGAACATTTCTCCACTAGCACGTCAGGAGAAAGCAGCCTCCTAAAAGAGCTTGAACCCCACAAAGCAAATGCGGGTCTTTCCTTGAGTGGCTGTTGAAAGAGAAAACCGCTGAGGTATTCTTCCAGAGATAGCACAAACAGCCTGTGGCAAGGCTCTGGGAGCTGGGAAGAAACAAGAAAATTCACACACACATTTCATCTGAAATATTTAAATGTGGGGAATTTGCACCAGCTCCACTGCTCAGAGAAATAGCACTGGTTAATGTGCTTAATGCGCAAAAAAAAAAAAACAAAAAAAAAACCACCTGGCTCCTTAGAACTGGCTTACTGTTAGAGGAACTTTTATTTTAGATTACAACAAAACGAGAAAGAACAAGTAAAGTTTCCAAGAGAGAGCACGACGTGCATCTTCGCTAAGAGTCTGCATCGACGCTGCCTCACAAAATGGCCACTGACCCTGAAGAGAGTTAGGGCGTGTCTATGCTCACAGCGCGGCAGCAGCTCTTACGTTACTTATGCCGACGGGGGAGAGCTTCTTCTGTCGGTGGGGTACGCCATCTCCTCGGGAGGCCGTACTATACTGCTGGGAGTAGCCCGCCCTTCGACATAGCACTGTCTACACCAGGGGTTAGGTCAATGTAACTCCATCTCATAGGGGTGTGGCTTTATCACACCCCTGAATGACACAGTTACACTGACATAATTTTGTAGTGTAGACCAGGGCATAGACTCCTTTGCAATTTAAGAGTGCAAGGCATAACAGGTGCCTAGTTTATATGGCACACTCTTCCTGCTACCCCAGTCCTCATTCACACTTCCTCTCTTCTGTATTAGACAGTTACAGAGCACTCTGTTACAAACACAATATCTGCCAGCGAACTCTAGCTGGAGTTGGCATACAGAGAAGGCCCAGTCTAGTGTATAAAGTGAAGGGGACTTAAATCCAATCACCTCTGAGCTTTGGATCCGGATGTGAATTCTCTGACTCGCTTTCACCTCCAGCTTAAACTGGTCAAACCTATGAGTCTCTAACTTGCTACAGCCTGAGACGAAGGAGCCCGGGAGCCCCCATCTAGAATAGACACCAGATAACATTGCAGCATGCCACACTGCGGGCACCGCACAGTGCCTCCATTCGTGATTGCACTGCTTTTAAATAAAAAGGGAAATCACAAGCATTTGTCCCTTGGGGTACGTCCAGCCAGCTGCTGGTCACTGGAGTTTTCTCCCTGCCTGTTTATATTAGTAACTATTAAACCAGACCCTCTGCTAATTAAGCTAATGGGGTTGGGGAGGGCCTGCATCTCAAGGCTATCAGATGTCTGTATTACTTTCTTGCACATGCTGGAACAAGACTCCTCTATGCTCAGTGCAGCTGATTGATAGGGAAAGACTCCTCCATGTCACATGCTGGGCACAGCATCCACTCTCCTCACCTGTTGTTCTCTCTGGCTTTTCTCGTCATCTTGCGGTCACTAGGGTTTTTGGACCCATAAAGAGGGGCAAACACTGGGTGCAGCTGGCTCCTTCACCTCAGGGGTCAAAGAGGCCCCTGGCGAAGAAATAGTTTTGAAAGCAAGCAACCGCGGTGATCAGAAACGCCTTGGGGTCAGAGATGGTAGCTCTGGGCAGAGGGCCGATAAAACAGTCCTCATCTCTCAGCGGGGTCCCGTCCCTTACACGGCCTCCCATTCTAGACATCCCCCTTGATGTGTTTCGTTAACGGAGTGGATTGGCTCGTGGCTCTCGGTTTTAGCCGGTTTTGTGGTTTCTTTACTTTGATTCTAAAAAGGTAAGAGAAGATGAAACGGTGAGGACCGGCCCCTGCCATGTGGTGGTACCGTTCTGTAACTCTGAACCGTGTCCCCTGGCTGGGGCACAGACATAAAGAGCAGCCCCTTGTGTGCTCCAGGAGGTGCGAGAGCTTTCAGCAGCAGGCTGGCAGCTTGCGCTTGCTGTTTGTTTGGCGACTGTTCTGCTACAGTTATTTTTAGCCAGTGACACCCAGGGTATTTTGCCTCAGGATGTCCGGTCTGTGCCTCTTTCTGGGAATCCCATGCTCTCAAATTGTAAACAGCCCCATTCAGTTGCCGTGAGAGTCCCTCTGTCTTATTCAGCGGGGCTGTCAGGTGTGAGTCAAACAGGAAGCCGCTCGCAGTGGCAGAGATAGGCTTCCTCAAGCTGCTATTACCAGAGGCAAAAGTGGCCTCGCTTGATTCAGTAAAACAAACCCAACAGCTGCCACCTCTGCACAAAGCTGAGTTAAAGCAATTAATGCGACCGAGGATTTGTGACAGGGCATTCACGGACGTTGATTTCAGCGGGATTTCTCTGGAGTCATGTGTGGTGAGAAGCAAACCGATTTTCCCCTCCCACATCCTGCTTAGTAGAGGGAAGATGGAACTGGGCGGCCTTTGGCATGAGGAGTGACGGAAGCCCAGGGCCCTTCCTTACGCCTCAGACTCTCCACTAGAACAGATGAGACACGTGTCCCAGCCTCAGGCAGAGCAGGTAAAAGCCATTGCCATCACGATCAATATGGTGCTGCTAGGACAGGCTTCCCAAAAGCATTGGTGCCGAGTGTGTGCGTGGTGCTGGAGGATGGATGAACTTGGGGAAGGTTCCCAGATCTGAAGAAAAGCTCTGTGTGCCTCGAAAGCTTGGCTCTCTCACTGACACAAGTTGGTCCAATAAAAGCTACTACCTCACCCACCTTGCCTCCCTAAATCTGGGTAGAGTCCTGTGCATCTAGCTGGACATGGCTACCTTCTCTCTCAGGCTTCGTGTTCAGGGCAGTGCACACACACAGTTCAATGGTCACTGACTACAGGTGTCCTCTTAACGCCCTGTACACCCTCACTGGCTTCTTCGCCAACCTGCCAAGCTCTCCTGGCACAACACCCTCCCGGCGGAGATGCGGACCTTCTGCAGCACTGAGTTTGCCTTTCCCTAAAGGAGTTTCTGCTGCCTCTGCATTCCCCTCCTGCCTGGGCTCTTTGATGAACATGATTGAAATCTGCAATCTCTGTCACAGTCAGTGCAGCCATTGGGGGCCCTCGGCATGAATAATTTTGGCTGCCCCCCTCCACAATGCTAAAGCGAACAGTTCTTATAATAAAAAGCGAATAGGGCCCTAAACAATTGCTTAGTTTGCTTAAGCCTAGCATCGGCTCTGATCTCTATCATTAGTTATTTGTTTCTTTGCATTTTCAGACGCCTCACTATGTGCCATCCAATGTCTGGGCAGACAAAGGACTGGACACCAACGTCTCCCTCTGCCCATGTGCTCCTCTACAGCTTTGCCCAAGAGCAGGAAAGACGGGCATTTTGATGTGCCTGGAAAGTAATAAACCTGGGCTCAGGAAAGCCAGGCAGAACAAATTCCAGAATCAGTGAGGCCCCCCTCGGGAGTGCCCTGCCCACAGCTCCCTCTCGTTCACATTGAGAGCACGCCAGAGAGATGCCTATCTGATCTCAGCCATGTCACAGGGAGAGAGATTTCCCGCGGTAACCAGGTCCCAAACCATTCTAGACTGAGCTCATCAAGTCAATGTAGCTCTAGAATCTCATGAGGCAAATTGCACCTTCCAGACCATCCCTCTGGCCTGACCCATCCCAAACCATTTTCCTTCCTGCTCCCTTCCTCTTTCCATCTCAAACATTCACAACACCACAAATACGTCAAATCCAAAAGGAGTGGCTGGGGAAACAGGTGCCATAAGTGAACTACCTGGCTGCTAATGCCAAAAAGAACGGTTTAGAAAGGACAGGAGCTACAGGTCACAAAGACCTCCTGAGAGAGCGGTAGAGGATCATCCACCTCCAGCAGGATGTGAATGGAGGCAGAGAGCAGGAAGGCCTCTGGCTGTCCCCCATGCCTCAAGAATATTCTTTTTAGAATTTTATAGAGTGCCTTTCACGGTGACAAGATCTGAGGAAGTGCCATCTTCAAACACATGGGAAGCAGGCCTGCTAGAATGGAGATTATGTGGGAGTGGCAAACGGTTGCTTAGTAGGGGATCTCAAACTCTTGGGACAAATAGCCTAGCTTTTATGTTGCTTATCTGACCCAAACCTCTGAAGCAACTTGGACATTTGCCTCATACTTTCCTATGACAATGAAAACATAGCAAGGCACCTAGCAGAATAAGCCCGGGGTAGGAGCCAGAAGCTTTGCACTCATACTAACTACACACTTGATTCTGTGTGCAGGTCATTTGCTCACATGCAAGTCCCTTGGGTCCTGGTCCAAAGCCCACTGAAGTCAATGGAAAGATAGCTACCAAAAAACTTTTCAATCTTGAGTGCCTAAATAAATGGCTTGATCTTGTGTGAAGTTGAGAGCCTGCCGTTTCTGTTGACTTCAGCAGGAGCCACAAGCATTCCTGATCCTTATTCAGATGTTTAAGGATGGATTTAGAGGCCAAAGTTGGGGCATCTCTGTTTGACGTTTTTGTGTGTCTCTATTTCCCTCTCTGTAAAATAGCACTGCCCTACCTCGCCAGCTGTCAGGAGGGCTAATTATGGTCTATAGTGCACTTTTAAAATACGTAACTCTGGATAACTGCTAACTGTTATTGAGTCAAAAGGTTTATTAGTGAGATTGCTGAGTTATAACAAGTTTATTTCACTGGCTTTTTGGCACTGTTCTACTGAAATGCTCAGGTGGCTGATGAGCAGGAGTTTTGTGGCTAGCAGTACAGCCTCAAACTGCAACTTAAACATCTTAGTCTAGGTTTAGACACCTAGCCTTGAAGGCACCTAAATTCACCCAGCACCTAAGAGGTCAGCGTAGAAGTTGCGTGCTGCTTAACGTCCTGCCTCTGTGCATTCACACTGCAGCCTCGCTCTATGGGTCTACTGGATGGGGTCCCATTCAAAATCCAGTTGGAGAAAGAGGTAGCGTGGCGTACCTTGGAACTTATTTCTACTCGTGATCTATGACCAGGAAGCCCGCTCTGTCTGCCGCCACTGCCCAGCTTATTACTTTTAGCCCAGTAGAATCCCTTTGTGGATCTGGGCCTTTGTCCCCATTTGCCTCTTTCTACGGATTTATTCAGGGAACACAATCAAACCCTTCAGCAATTGTTTTTTTTTACTATTTCTCTTCAAATTCTAAAGCGCCCTAAGCGTGCGTCACCTCTGGAACAGATAGATGTCTGTGTTTAGACTCACGCCTCACTCCACTGGATTATTAAAGTTCTTGTCATTAAAGGGAACACCAGTATCCTTGCTGTATTCGCACGGTTAGGGAGTTTCTATTTACATACCTGCTCCAGCTAGTGAAAAACAGTATAGCTCCCCCCATTTAAATGAGCGGAGGACCCGCTCCACTACATTTAGTCAAACATTGAAAGTCAATAAGTCTTTGGATCCTAAATCACCTAGACATCTTCACATAACCCAAAATGACTCACGCTGGGAACAGTGTTGCAGTTGCTAGTGAAATAGGGCATGTGCACATTGTGTGGGTCTCTTATCTGACTCATTTCAGTGTCTCGGGGGAAACACTAGGGATGATAAACAGTTCTCTCTTCCCTGCCTCCGCATTTACTAACCGAAATCTTGAGTCTATTTTTAACCCTCTCACGCCCACTCCACGAGATAGCAGCAAGAGGGACAGCCCACTGTGCTGTATTTTGCAAATGTGTCATTGCAAATGCCAGGTTTGAGTGTGAGCCGGTTTAAACTGCTGTTTATCAGGGTAATTTGACTGTGGCAAACTCTCAAGCTAAGTGAGACCAAAACAAGCCTGTTGATATCTGCACACGTGCACTTTCCATGCTCTGACTCCGCATTGTTTCCCCAGACGGTGTATACAAAATGGAAAGGCGCCTGCATTTCAGTGGCCCAGCACGTCCCTGAAATGGGTGCCCCTTCCACTACACCCTTTGCACCATAATGGGATTGTTCTCAAAGAGGCTTCCTTACTGGAAGGAAAGATTAGGATCCAAAGGAAGAGGTCTCCAGATTGGCCTGAACTCCATAGAGCAAACCAGATGCGAACCTTTCCCGAGTCTGTATTTTTGGTCCACAGCCTGATCACTTACACCCACCAAGGTTTAGGACTCCAAATGAATAATCTGGTGAAGGTATCTGCTGCCCTGCTAACAAGTATTCATATGTACAGACAGACACACTCACAGATACTCATGTATGTGCCTGACCCTCTCAGTACGTTCTCTGACTTCATGCCCTGGCATGACTAGGACAGTCGGGAGCTGTACCAGCATGGAATGGGGGAACATCAGACCAAACATCTCTGGATCAATGGGCTCGGTGAATCTCAAACCGTCTCTCATGAGACTTTCAGTCCTCCTGTGTTGGAAATACCAAGAGAAGCAGCATTTCCATGTCCTGGCCTGACAGAAAGCAGAAAGAGCAGGTGTGTGGGAGCAGTTTCAAATACTAATAGGCTTCAGATTCAAACTGAGGTCCTCAGGAGAGCTTTGCAGTTCAGATTTGGGCTGGGTTCAGGGGAAAGACTCAGCAATTGGCTCGGGCTGGTTTAGTGAAACCAGAGGGCAGTGTCAGGTGTTCACCCCCAAGTGATTAGCTTGATGACCTTCCGTGGAGGGGTCATTACATGAGAGAGTCAACTACAGAACAGGGTTCCCGGGAAAGTGGCAGGTCTTTATCCGAAGCAGCTGGATCCAGGCAACCCCGTCTGTCAGACGTACTTGCCTCCTGAGGTACAGATCTCTCTGACATTTGCTTTAAGTGGCTAGTTGTTTTTTTTTTTTGACTGGTTACTGAGCAACAGGTTCAACCCTCAGCCTGCCTTTCCCCCAGGCTCCACCGTCTAAGGTTCTCCAAGGCCAAAAAACGGCAGGATCAGCAACCAGAAATAGCTCACGAGACATAAATCAGCCCCTAGCCGCCCCCTTCCTTTTGTAAGAGAGGCCATGCTCCAGGAGGCCTTGGGAAGGCCGGAAATGGAGGGCAAGTTGTTTGTGTGTCCCTGGGCTGAAGTTCCTGCTCTGGCTGTTTCTGCTCCATTGCAAAGACATCCTATAAAACCTTCATTTCCTGACACTCATGGGATGAGGCCACGGGTTCATGTTTTTTGATGGCCTGGCTTCTCCATAGCAACCAGCGGTGATGTCACCCAAGTGAAATGATCAGAAGGGGCCTGGGGAACAAAAAGTTGTTGTGGAACAAGGCGGGGGAAAAGCAGGCTGTGCAAAAGCCTTGGCCCTGATTTCCTAGAGCGAGCGTGTGTGTGAAAGCAGCACAGGGAATGTTTTCCTTGGACAGCCTGGACACGAGCCTCGGCTGAGCCCTGCTTCGTGCTCGCTCTGTTGGGAACCCACCACAGGGGGCTTGGGAAAGAAAATTATCTAGGATGCAAAACACAGAGGGCAGAGCCTCAGCTGGTGACTTTCAGTGATTCGCTGCTGAGGATGCGGCCCACGCTCTCTCCTTCCAAGGAACAAGAGACCTCCAGAACCAACTGGTCTCCCACCAGCTGCTCCAGGCATGGACTAAATGGGTTGCCCTCTTGCCCCAGAGGTGAGGTCCTTTCAGGTCAGTGGTGCGGCACATCACCTACCTTCCACCTCTCAACTCATGCCACCTGCCAAGTCCTCCCTACTTTACCCACCACTGCGATACCCTGCGAGGCCTTAATCCAACGCTTCGTCACCCTGACGCTGGCTCCCAATATGTGGTGACCCTCTCACACACACTACTATTCTTTCCTCCATCCACATCTGTACAGGACTGTCCCCCTCCCCTTCATTCCCCCTCCACTGCACAGGCCCACATGGTCCTCCATCCCCCCTTGCTTCAATGGCCTCTCTCCCTTCCCCATCTCACTATTTAGAAAATCCCCTCCCAACCCAAACTACTGGGGCACTGAAATGCTGTTTATTCTCTCTGTGTGGGTGTCCGGTCCTACTCCCAGGCTGCGTCTGCCTGTGAGCATTTTAAAGGCTGGGGCTGTCGACTACAGTGTTTATACAGCACCTTGCACAATGCAGTTGGTCTCAGTCGGTCCCTAGGCTCTAATGAAATAAATAAACCTGCCTGTGTTGGGAGAAGTCAAATCTCCTATGAACTATTTCTACTTTATATGATGCAGGCATTGAGTAAGCGGCTTTCTGCTTCCAGGAACAAAGGTTCCACTCAGTGCTGGCTTATCAGTACAAAACCAGCTCCTGACTTTTTTGGATGCTCCACAAAAACAGGATTAGATGTGGTTCTGTGTCAAGGAGGGAACACAGAGGCAGGAAAAGCATTGTGGAGACTAGAGATGACCAGCTTGTGTTCTACAGCATGGAACCCTGTGACCTATTTGTTTAGTCTGAACAGCTTAGATTTCAAATATCCAATTCTTGCCCCGTGGATTATTTAGTGATTCATCAAATCATCTTGGATAATGAACTAGTCTGAGGGACTTGTGATCCACCTGCTAGCAAACCAAAAGCAGAAATATAGAGGATGGCTGCCAAATAAGTGATCAATTACATATTATTTAGTCAGCTCTGACTCAAAGCTGTCAGACTATGTTATGCAAACCAGCTAGGAAACAACAAGATCTCTTTCCCCTGAGCTGGCTAAATATTGCCAGTAATTAGCTATCCCATAACCACCAACAGAAGCTGACAAACAGTCAAGCAATATTAAAATTCACTTGCTATAAAAGCCACGCTGAGCTCACGATATACCATGAAAGAGCATAGGCCAATGAGAACGGCTATCCTAGATCAGAGCAGGATCCATCTTGGCTATTATTCTATCTCTGGCAATGGCCAGCACCAACAGCCTCAAAAAGCAGAAACCCCTTTAACAGCAGCTACAATATAACATGCCCAATGGAGATTTTCTCACAGAATCCATTGACTAGATATCATTTCATGCCATAAAATGGGAGGATTTCTAGCCTTTCCAGTGCTCTTATTTATTTTTAATATTTCCTATTCTAACACTGGATAGCTTCACTGTCCACATAAATGATCATTCCAATTAATCTTACCAAGCTCTTTTCCTCAATGTCACCAGTGGCAGCGAGTCTACAGGCAAACTGTCAATGCTCAAAAGTTGGGAATGCAAGATTTCATGTAGTCTGTGCCACCTTAATTCAGTCCTTTTGTGCCCATGCATTTTGCTAGTCTTCAATTACAGGATCACATGCTATTTATTCCACAGGACCCTTCTAGTCAGGTGGCCACTTACCAAGCACTGCTTATGGCCTGTCAACAGACTGAGGGGTCCCTTTGCCAGTTTCTCCCTTCTGTAAGGCCCCTTAAAAGGACTCTCTGCCCACATGTAGTTCCATCATTCTCCTGGGGGCCCATTTATTTAGTCCTACAAACAGGCCCTCCAGCCCCAACCCCAGTTCAGTCACCCCCCCGCTTTAGTTAGGGAGTCCCAAGCTCTTCTTTCCAGAGCTAGGTCCTAGTTCAAAATCTCAGGCTTTACCTGGCTGGAGTGCAGCCTTTCCGACTTCTGGCTTCCAGGCCCAAATCCTTCTCTGAGTCAGGGGCATTAGCAAGAGCCTCCTACTTGCTGCAGCTCCATTCTGTCATGGGTCCCGCGGTCATCTTCCCTGCAAGTGCCTTTCACTCACACTCAGCCCTGTGGCAGGGCAGGGCAGACTAAGTTTACCTTGCCCCATCCTAGAGCCCTGCACCAAACTTTTTTTTTTTTTTTTTAAATCCCTCTATTATGGCTGTGGGATCCACAGGATCTAATTCCCACTGTAGGGCTGGTAAACCAGCCCACCAGCCACCTGTAGCTTTTTCCAGGACAATCACCCTGATCTCTCCCAGGCGTGGTTCATTCTGTACTCAGGGTTGGCCAGCCCCAGCCCTCTAGCTCTTAAGGAATGAGCCACCCTGTTACAACCCCTTCCTTATCTGGTGCAGAGGAAGGGAGGCAGCTGTTCAATAATTCTTTCTATCCTCATTCATTGCATGGCCTGTTGCTTTGTGTAGGCGCTCTCCAAACCCTGGACTGAATACAGGGTTATTAATTGTCTTTTGGGATTTTCTATGGCACACACCTCAAACATTTGACCTTCTTTCAAATGTTAACAAGTTTATCCTCACAAGTGTCTTGTGAAGTAGTAAAGTATCATCTCCATTTCACAGACGAGGAACTAAAGGACAGAGAAGTTAAGACCAATGTTTGCAAAACTGTCTCCTAATTTTGGGTGCTTTCACTCTCAGGCACCCAACTTGAGAAACCTAGGGTCACCTTTTTCAGAATACTTAGCTTTTGGCAGCACTTCATAACTTCAAAACATTGTTAACTAACAACACCCCATGAGACAAACAGTTTCATATTATCATTCTCATTTTGCAAATAGGAAACACAGAGAAAGTGACTTGACCAAGGTCACAACTGAGTCAGTGGCAGAGCCAAGATCAGGCATCAGGAACTTTAGATAGCCAAACCTGTGCTCGCTCCTCCAAACCACGCTGTCAGAAGCTCCCATGGACTTTTCTTGTAGTTGTGAGCGCTCAGCAATGCTGAACCTCGGGCCCCAGATAGTGCTGGGCACCAAGAAAATGAGAAACACACAACCAGGGGCCTCTGTTGAAGGATCTAGTTTAAGTGACATGTCCAGAATTACACAGGAAATCAGCAAGTTCTCCCAGAGAGCATTCAACTGCCTTACCCACAAGACCATCCTTTTACTTCCCACAGTCCCTTACATCATTCTGAACACATCTTCCAAATGGTAGGCACTACAGCAAAGGCAGCTGGTGTCCTGCTGGCAACAACCTCGCTCAGTACACAGCTCTGATTCATTCTCTGAGCACTGTTCATAATGTGCATGAACTTGGGCAGGATCCCGAGGTGGGAAGGGGAGGAGAGGAGAGGGAATCGTATTTAATCAGGGAATTAGAGACTGTGATCCAGCCTTAGAAAGGCATTTAGATGCCTAAAGATGAAGATAGGTGCTTTTGAAAATCCCAGTTGGCACCTATATGCATCTTTAGGCACCTAAATACCCTTGTATGTCTGGCCTTGAGGAGTCCAAGTCTCATTAAAAGCCAATGGGACTTAGGAACTGAGGAGCCTATGTCACATGTATAAGTGAAACTTGGTCTCTTACATCACTTACGAGCTTTTGAAAATTGTACACTGTCATAATGCACATGCAGAAGGGGGCAGAATTAAGGTTGCATCCTTCATTCTGTCATTTCCTAACACTTGAGCTCTGAACTTTGCAACCTTAATGACAGATTTTAATGTAGATTTTTGATT
>ML675652.1:7481373-7620438 GCA_007922155.1 Mesoclemmys tuberculata
TTCTCATTTAACCATGCCAGATTCTCTGGGTAGAGGTGGGTTTGGATATCATGAGAATGGCAGCACAAAGGCTCCCATCTTTCCTGTCTTTTGGAGGCATAAATCTCAAACAATACGTTTTCTAAAGAGTCTGTAGATATTTTAGGTCAATTGCTGTAGTCCATCTCAGTTCAGTTTGATCATATTTCCTAATATTGATTCAGTACAATCACTGAACTTCATTCCCGTGGGGACTCCGGCAATACAAACCCCACAAGCAGGAGACAAAAGAGAAAACAAAAACACTACCAAAAAAGACTTTCCAAATACATTTCATGAAAAGTGAACACTCAGCAGAGCCGGGCTTCCTGCGTAGTGAGAGTTGGCCTGCAAGTTAACAGGAAATCACTGCTTCCTGCCTGCAGAGGAAGTGCCCTATCTAGTGCCTCTGATCAAAAACAAACAGCCCTTCAATTAAACAAACAAAGGGCCTAAGGCCTGGGTCAGCTCCAGTGTTAGGGAAATGAGTCCAAAAATAAAAAGCTTGTAACCTTGTAAAAAGGTCCTTATCCTGTTCCCTTCACACTGCATATGCCCCAAGCCAAGAGGAGTCTGGACAGCCTTGTTTTTCCACATTCATGAGGTTAGCGGTCTGTCTCCAGGACACACGGACGCTAAATATGCCAGTTCACACGGGCTGGGGTACTGGCCCGCAATGTTATTCCTGATTTACGCAATAGAAGACTCATGGAAATGGGGCAACCCCACTGCTCGCAACCAGAGCGGAGTATAGGAATCAGCCCTGTGATTCCAGAAGCTATGGCCTCACATGAGGAGACCAGAATATCAGCTTTCATTAAAAAAAAAAAGCCAATTTCTATTCTAGCCTTCCTGGCTGCGAAGAAAGGCTTGAAGACATGACGAGCAGTCGGTGCAGAGAGCTGAAGGAGTGGGAGTGAAGAGCCTGTGAGAGGTGACCTGCCCTCTGACTCTCAATGGGATATCGACGGCAGGACTCAATGTTCGGCACCCATCACACCAGCCTGGCAGGGATCTGTGTGTCAGGAAGGGAAGGCTGCAGCTGGACTTCGTGCTGCCACCCCCACTCCCTTGAAACAGATACACCTCAGCCAGTGCGATAAGTACTGGGGAATCCCTCCATGCCACCCTACGCCCAGGAGAACAAGGGGACTTTCTGCTGCTCCCAATCCTACTGCCCCGCCACTCTGAGAGGGCCCCTCTCGGACTGCTACTGCAGCTGGAGGGGAAGGATTGTGGGAATGCTGGTGTCATGAACTCCCTAGGACTCCACAGTCCCCTAATCCAGCACCGCTTGCAACATTGGAAACTAAACTGCTGAAAATACTAGCAGAACCATGATAGGGGACAGCCCTGTCAACACAAGCCATCACCCCCCCATGACTCCGAGGGTTTCTATATATTAAAGGAACTAGATGCCTTTGATAAGGGAAGCTAAAGGTATCAGTGACATCTATGGCCGGTAGGTTTGAGAACAATAAAAAGGATTTTAAAAATATATCAGGAGAAAAAGAACTCCTAGCATCTGCTATTAGACAGGGATGGTAAAAGTGTCAATGATGATGCAAAAAAGCAGACGATTCAATAAGTATTTCTGTTCTGTATTGGGAAAGGAGCTGGATGATGTATTCATATTCTATAGTGAGGATTAAATATTTTCTATTCCAACAGTAAGGAGGCAGGATGTTCAACAGCAACTGCTAAAGTTAAACATTTTTAAATCTGCAGAACTGGATAACTTGCACCCATGAGTTGGCCAAGGAGCAGCGGAGCTATTGATAATTAACAAATCTTGGAACACTGGGGATGCCCCAAAGAACTGGGGGAAATGAAGGTCTTTCCAATACTTAAAAAAAAGAGTCAGTAGGATGACCTGCGTAACTATGGGCTGGTTAATCGGATATTGATCCCAAGCAAAATCATGGAAAAGCTATTTCGGGATGCAATCAGAAAAGAGTTAAGGGATGGCAGCATAATTAATGCCAATCATGATTTTATAGGAGAAAAGGTCTGATCAAATAAGCTTCATGTATTTTGATGAGATTACATGGCTGGTTGACTGAGGTAACTGCGTTGGCAGAATATTCTTAGATTTCTGATTTCATCCTGCGTGACACTTAGATGAAAACAAGATATCAGTATACAAAAATCAGTGTAGCACATATTAAGGGGATTAAAAGCTTGTTAACTTAAGTAATTGTAAGTGAGGAATCATCATCTAATGAGGGTGTTTCTAGTGGGGCCCTGCAGGGATCGGTTTTTGGCCCATCGCTATTCAAAATCTTTACCAACGATCGGGAAGAGAATAGAAAATTCACTGCTGGTAAAGCTTGCAGAGGACGCAAAAACTGGTGAAGTCGTAAATAATGATAAGAGAAGTTAGTTCTACAGAGAGATCAGGATCTCATCGTATGCTGGACTTATTTGAACCGCTTCCAAATCCAAGGTCATACAATTAGGAATAAAGAATGTAGGTCATAATTATAGGATGGGGAACTGTATCCTGGAAACAGTGGCTCTGAAGAGGGATTAGAGGTCATGGTGGAAGCCAAGTGAACATGCGCTCCCATGACCATGCTGCGGTGGCTAAGAGAGCAAACCTGAGCCTTGCATGTATAAACAGGAGACTATCAAGTAGCAGTAAGGAAGTGTTTTTACCACTATGTACTGCATTAGTGACACTTTCAGTGGATTTCTGATACTAGAAGACTTTAATCTTGCAGACAAAGGTACAACATAAAACGAAAGTATTCGAACTTGTACCTGCTCTCTCCAATAGGCAGAGCCATCCCTAGGTACAGCAAATCAGGGCGACTGCCCGGATCCCGCACTTTGGGAGCCCCAGACAGTGGCATACCAAGGGAGAGGAGGAGGGGCCCATGCCCCCAGGCACTGGTCTGGAGAGAGGCGCTGGCTGGTCCCATGTGGGAGAGGGGTGGGGCAGGGAGAGGGGGCAGGAGCAGGGCTCTTGGCCAGGGCTCTGGTCCCACCTGTGGGGGGGTGCGGGGGGGGTAGCAGTGTGGATGTTATGGCACTGGTGGTGGCTTGGGTTAGCCTAGGTTGACCAGATGTCCCAATTTTATAGAGACAGTCCCGATATTTGGGGCTTTGTCTGATGTAGGTGCCTATTACCCCACAGCCCCGTCCCCATATGGTGTTTCCTGTTTTCCCTTAGGGAAATATGGGAATCCTACCCCTCCTCCAAGTTTTATGTTGGGATTCAGCATTATATTCTAGGCTAGCTGTCTCCCGTCTGCTGGCATATAGTTTATTTATAACGCATTTATAAAGAATTTAAGAAATACAAATGGGTATCATATCTTGTCCTAGCTGAAGAAAAGAAGCATGCCTTCTGGGAAGCTGGGCCATAGATTCTGCTTCTAAGTTCCAAGAGGAGCTCTCAGACAGAGCTGTTAGCCTCTGTAATGAGAGCATCTCAGCTGGGCATCACTCCTTGGTGTCTCCTGATCTGAATTTGTTCTCCAGCCTTTCAGGGTTTGTGGGTCTCACCTCTGCTGAATTTTTATAAGAGGAGCAAGGAGATGTTGTGGGATGTAAGATTGCTCATAATGTTCCTCCAGGAGAACTGGACACAATCCTTTCTCTAAAGCAAAGTGATTTTAATTTTCAAGCAGTCAGCAGGACTCAAGAAGCAGGTACCCCAGAATGCCAATAAAAGGTTTTCCTTTATGGGGTTACTGTCAGAGCCCAGATCAGTAACTGGGGCTAGAGAACAACTGAACAAGGAGGCAGCCGGCAGCGGCATTTATAGAGCATGTTAAGAGGCTCTGGGACCTGCTGAATGGAACGAACACGTCTGGAATTCATTCTCTTTAATGAATAGGAATTAGAGCAGCAGAGTAGAGAGATGGAGAAAGCTGGTTCATTTCAAACAAAGCCCCAGGACTGTTCTGGCCTTTTCATTTCTTTTTTATTGCAGCCAGTTTTGTACTGGGGAAAGGCACATGCACATGGAGACTGAATGCCTTTAGCCCCAGAACACATGCAGCGTGAGCAGTGGCAGGACATGCTACTCCAACCCCCAGGTGGAACGACCCTGCGAAGGGTGAACAGACACCTTACAGCACTGGTTTTCAAACAATAGGGTGCTCCCCCCAGTGAGGTTATCAGGGGGTGTGAGGACCACAGCTCCAGCGCCTGCCAGGCTGGAAGAACAAGGAGGAGGCCTGAGGAGTGGCCTGTGCACAAGGTGCATGGAGGGGCCCTTCCAGCTTACTCACTTCTTCAGACACTGATGCGCACGCCCTATCTTCTGGAGTAGCTTCTGTCTGTGATCTGCTGGGACTGCCCATCCAGAGCATGTCCCAGATGGGGGATATCCATGGGCCAGGGAGCATCTGTGGCCTTAGCCTAGATGGACTCCCAGAACTCAGACATGCCCAGAAATGCAGTTTCTAAGGAAGCCTGGGGCACACAGAGAACATGAATCTCCAAAGCGGGGGACAAAGCAAAAAAAAGGCTGTTCAGGATTCCATTTCTAACAGCCAGACACCCCCTCAAGAAGGGAAAGGGCCGGCTCTTGGTCTGTGGGACAGAACACAGCCCAGGACACCACCTTTAAGGGAATGTGGACCTCTCAGAGCTAGCCAACCTGCTGGCATTTCTTCACCACCAACTTGGTTTAAGGATGGGAGCATGGGCTGATAGGAGAAAGAAGAAACACAGGTAGCAGCCGTCTCACAAGAGAGTGGGGCCACACTGTTAAAATGGCTGCCTACAGTCCACTAAGCAAAGGGTTAGGGAAGAGCTCCATGGAGAGACGTCAGGCATGCGCACTGTTCCACGAAGGGACAGGTGGGAAACTGACAGAATAAGATGAAGTCTTATTCATCCAGCTGGAAGTTCAGGGGAAATGTATGGCATTTATTACATTAATGGATTCGATATATTCATACTGAGCTGGAAAAGAGGTTGAGGTGGCAACCCTAGTTATTTAGGTTAGTCAAGACAAAGAAGGCAATGAGAGACTTCAGAAAAGAGCTGGGCCAATGACTGATTTGTTTGGTTTGTTGGCAGTTCCGGAAAATTGAAAAAAAAAAAAATTGGTCGGTTCAAAGTGAATCCAGAAAAAAAATGCCAAACATGTCAGGAAATGATCAAAGTCTGTGGCTGGTCAAACAAAGTTTCATTTGACCCAAAACATTTTGTTTCCAAGCCTTTTTAAAAGGCTGGCATCATAAAACAGGAGGAGATGTCCCCTTTTTAGAGTAGTTAGAGCTGCAGTGAAGTGGGAGCCTTGGGTTTTATTTCCTCTCTGTCTGATGGGTGGGGGGGAGGTGCCCTAACCATTGGGCTATGCAGTGGTAGCATGGCCACCTCATCTATGAGGGTCCATGTGGGTTGCTCTCGGGACAGTTCATCTGTGCCACCATTTTCCATTGCCCATGCTGCGCTACTACTTTTAGCATGCTAGAGAGCGGAGCATGTCTACGTGACCTGGGACTCACAGTCACACCTCACTCCAAGTGTGGATGTAGCCTAAGAGAAATGGGTACAGGAGTGCTCTCTCCGTATATGTGTAAATAACTAGTGAATAGATAAAGTGTCAGTAGATGGCACTCAAGAATATGCAGCATTATTTTCTGGGTTTTGTAGGACCAATAACACTTATTGTGCACAGAAAATGGTTTCCTCTGCCTGCCCTTGGCATCAGATCTTAACCAAAATACTCAAGATGTGTTTCTGCTATTGATCTGAAAGATGCCCTGCATTTCTGACATACGGGCGGTGCTGTAGGTTTCCTCCAGCGCGCTATAGTTCTAAATGGGTTTTACACATGCTCACACAGATCTACCCAGCGTACACACAGGAGAACAAAATGACTTTTTCCTCTAGTTCATTTTGCATTTGGAAGATGCCAAAGCCCTCGAAGCAGCAGTAACTCTGAGACCAGTGCAGGCACGTGGCCCAACTTTTACACACTAAGCAATAGCTCACACACAGCCTAGAATATAAGAACCTGTTCCACTGAAGGAGGAACTATAGACCTGGACCCTCTAGTTAAAGAGGTTCTTTTTAAAAAAAAGTACCTCCACTGCTAATTTTGTAATGCATAAATTCTCTTCCCCATGGTTGTAGTGCTATACAAACATACCCCAATCAATCTATGTAATTAAATGCCAAGATTGTCCCTACCTGTGTGAAACCTTTTACACACATGACTTTGGGGAACATGTACAACAGCTCCATTGCACCTGGAATCAGAAGCCTCTATTTTTGGGTGCTTTACATGCATGATTTTACTAATTACACCAATGTGACAGCATGGCTTGCAACGACTAGCACAGGGATTCTCAGCCCTTTTCTTTCTCAGGCCCCCCAACATACTATAAAAACTCCAAGGTGGGGTTGGAGGCAGCCGCGAAGCTCCTGAATTCAGCCACTGGGTATGCGTGTCTGGGGTCCCAGGACCCTGGACTTCAGCCACTGGGTGAGGGAGTCTCAGGGCTTCAGCTGTGGAGGGGGCTCAGTGGGGAGCACTTTGGGATCCAGGCTTTAGCCCCAGGGTGAAACTCTGGGTCTCAGGGGTTCAGTCCAGGGGAGTATCAGGGCTCAGGACTTTGGGTTGAAGCCCTGCAACTATGGATTCAGCCACACGGGGAGCACTAGGGCTCTGGGTTTGAGCCGTGCAGCATCGACTTGATTCCCAGGGGAGCACCAAGATTTGGGCTCTCCACGGTTCCACTCCCATTTCAGCCCTGTAAGGGTGCTGCAGCCCAGGGTGCCGGGCTTCAGCCTAAAACCAGCTGGCAGCCCTCTGGTGTAGACCTGTTAGAAATAACCAAACAGGTTGTCCCGGGGGTGGACTGGGGAGACGGAACCCTTTCTTGCCTGCTCATTCCACCTCGATGCCGCAAGCGAGCAACGAGGGGGTTACTTCACAATTCTTTTATCCATAACAATATGTAAATGTAGCCATTTCCAGCAACTCCCCATAGACCCTTGGTTGGTTACACTGACACCTATAAAATGAATATTAACAACTACATAATGAATGCAATTATACCCGCCCCTGTTGGTTGTTTATGGGATTACCACAGGGAGGTCAGGCCCATCACCTTAAAACCTATCAATTTTACACGAATGTTCTTTGAAGTAAAGGCATGCCGGGGGGAGAAGGAAGATAAGGCTTTCTTCCCACCAAAAGGCCTTGCAGAGAACTAGCAAAAGGCTCATCCCCTGTGCAGATGGCCAGGAAGGGTGGAGAAGCGAGAGATAACAGACTAACTAAAATTCACACCAATTAATGGAAACAAGGTTTGGCTTGCTTTGACCCCTTTCCCTGTAGTTTACGCCTGACCACTTGTCCAGCTTTTACTTCTTTACTCTCCTACAAGAGCCACTGTACTACTACATATTTTATACACATCACCATAAAACTACAAACAGACAAACACACAGCTGGGAATCCTAGCTACGAAAAAAGAGAGGATGCAAGTTTCCAAACCTGGCGTGACATGGTCAGAGCCAGGTGACCACTATGCAAAAATTCAGACTTTTTGCTATTTCTGAATTGCATTTTGATTCAGCCTTTGTATGTTTGTTTACTTTCCTGAACATTTGTGCAGGAGAAATTTTTGTGGAGTGGCTTTTTGTGTTTATGTTCTCATACTACAGTTTTGTTTGTATGAATGTTTGGAGAAAATTTGCTTTGTGAACAAATGGAGATTGTTTAGGGTAGAATTTGTTTAGAAAAAGGTTGAGACATCCAATCAGGGAACAGAAACAATACCATGGGTGATCATACCCCAGTTTGGACAGATAATTGCCATGAGCCAATCATCCTATAAACACTTGCTACGAACAGTTTGAGAGGAAACCAGAGGCATAATGTATTCTCTGGCAGATCTAAAACAAGATGTGTGAAAATTATTAGGTGGCCTGTGTCAGAGAACAGGTGAGGCTCAATGCGGCTGACAACGAAGGTCCTTATAACTAGAGGCTCCCCCACTAGGATTCTAAACACCAATAAGGCCTGTTTAAAATCAAGCTGTCTCTTTATAGGCGTGTAGCGTACCAGGGAGAAAAGATCCATGATTGTGCTTGCTTGAATTGATGAATAGTTGCGCTGCTGTGTTCTGCAAAAGCTCCCATGTCGATACTGCAATGTAAGTCCAGGGTTTGAAGCCAGGGTCAAACCTAGCTTCCATTCTGTCTACACACAAATCACACTAACCCAGGGTTAAGAGCCAGGGTCTCAGGACCCCACAAATCAAGCCATGACTGAGGTTCAAGCCCTATATCTTTTCAAAGTAGATACACCCCATTGGAGTAATGTTCTGAGAGGCCCACAAGAGTATTTCACAATCCCATGGGCCGAATTTCCTGGTCCTTTGGGCATCAAGTTTGGTGACCAGTCAAGTTTTCCCACACCACCACAAATAAAGGGCTAGAGCAGCCACATTTTGGGAGGGTGCAAGGAAATCTGAGGGGTGGGTGTTTGGTCTCAGGCCAGCATGATCAGTGTAGATACTGGAGCCCCAGGTTAGGACCAGGGTTCAATAATTCCTAACCTAGGGCTACAAATGAGTGGAGATGCTCAAGTCCTAGGATAACAAACCCAGGGTCTATTAACTCAAATTCTACTAACCCAGGGCTTACATTTTCAATGGGAAATTTTGAAATGAAAGAAAATTTTCCTTTTTTGTTTTCAGCTGCATTTATCAGAAGGATACAGTTTCCAAAATTGAAACATTTTGATATTTACTTTTGTTTTTTATTGTTTTTTCTCCATTTTTGATTACTTTCTCCATTAGAAAAAAGATGGAAAAGGTTTTTTAAAAATATGTTGAAGGAAAAACATTTTCTCACACATTTGAAAACATATTTTCCATCTCAAAAAGTAGGCAAACACTTTTTAAAGAGTGTGATGCTTTTCCTCACTTTAAAAATATTTCTGTACTTTTTTCCTACACTTTTTCTGTTGAAAAAAGTGAGAAAGTGGGTTTTTTTCCCCAGTTTCCTCAGAGGGTTCACCTC
The DNA here is from genome assembly GCA_007922155.1 of Mesoclemmys tuberculata. NCBI lineage: Eukaryota > Metazoa > Chordata > Testudines > Chelidae > Mesoclemmys > Mesoclemmys tuberculata. Next base: position 7,490,392 of record ML675652.1, read on the forward strand.
CCCCCCTTTTCCCACCTTTTAATAGAGGTGATATGGAAAAAGGGGGGAAAACTGGAAAACTAAATTGTATCAAAATTTTTTGTTTTGTTTCATTTCTAAATTTCTCAGCAAAAAGTAAAAAATTCCAGGAATTTTTTTTCCCCTTCAAACCAGCTTCATTGTGTTCTCTTTTAGCACTAATCTTCTTTTGATGAGGTTACAAATTTGGTTGATAAAAGTAAGTGTTGACATAACATACTTACACTTTTGTAAGGCCTTTGATTTGGAACCACATGACATATTGATTAGATTATCAGTGGTCTCTTCTGGCCTTGGAATCTATGCATCTTTGAAAACCCCACTGCATCAGTGTTGCGGGGAAGTGTGAAACAGACATGCCCAACAAGAGCATTACCCAGGCGTCTGACCACCTTCTCAATAATGCACTTGAGTGTAACCAAGTGGGGTGTGTAAACTGTTAGCTTGCAGAAGGAAAGAGCTGGATTTGTGGAGTCCGGCATGGAGCATGTTGCCAGCAGATAGTAATTGGGGAGGGTCACCCCTTGTGAAGACAAGGCTCTCTCACACTGCAAGATGGTAGCAATTCACCCCAGATACCTGGGTAACCTTGAAAAGTGTCAGAATTCCCCCCTCACCAGTATCCAAGAGGAATCAAGTTACCTTCCCAGTGCATGCAAATGCCTGTGAGGAAGAGGGGAGACCACATCCTTTCTAGTGGAGTGACAAGACCGACTGACTGAAATGGAAATTCTCTGAGTTCTGAAGCCCAGGCCAGGGAAATAAGCTCTTTGCCTAGCCTTACCAAGGAACCAGGAGCAGCACAGAGCATTGCGATGGCAGTGCCTCTAGTCAAAAGCAGGGGACATTGCGGCAGATGCAGTGCACTGCCCAATCTTGGACACCCACCCACAGATGGGAAATGCTCAAGTGCACAGCAACTACTGAGGAGATGAGGATGGTAACTACAGCCAGGAAGGAGAGGGGAACTTTTGTGACTACCTGAGGGTCTGTGAAAATCCTGAGCTGGATGGGAAAAGGAATTCTGCTCACCTTGCCTCAGTCTGTGGTGAACAAAAGGCAACCCCAGTGGGGTGATGGATCAACTCCCCAGACCCTATCCCCACAGAAGCTCTCAGGCGTCAACCGCCGAGGCTCAGGCTCTGAACCTGGTGAGGAGGGAGGGTGTGAGAGCTGAGCTCCAGCCCAGGTGGTTATGTCTACACTGATATTTTTAGTGCCACAGGATAAGATCACAAGCCTGAGTCTGGAGACGTGGACTCTGAGAGTCACTTTGTAGTGCCCATGTAGATGTACCAGTAGAGACTTGAATGGGATCTATGAGTGATCAGCACCTCTCATGAGCTGATTGATGACAGCAAAGTCTTCAGTTAATATTTCAGATTGGCAAAGTGTGCTATGAGTGCTAAGGATTGTCATTCCGCAAGACGTTCTCCTGCCCAATATCCACATAGCAGAGCACAGGGCACTGCAGGGAGCTGCTGGTGACCGTGGCTAGTGAAAGGGATGCTGGGGAAGGGGAAAGGGCATATTTACAGATATAATTGTGTGAAAAAAATATAGATCCCAGATCCCAGTAGGCCTAGACTCAAAGGCCCGAATCCATCTCTGGAGTAACTTCACTGAAATTAATGCAGTTGTACCTGGGAACTACATCTTCAGTGAGAATTGCACATTCCCTTGTGGAAACCCCCCTCCCAAGATCCTGACAGAGCTCTAAGAATGAGAGAAATCCCAATGACAACTGTCATTGTAACACAAATCTGATAAGAATGGGAGAGCCGTGCCAGATACATGAGAGACCCAGCTAATCTCTTGCCAAAGCAGACGTTCTAGGATGACGATTCCTTCCAAAATGCTCCCATGCAGAGAGGTAATGGCACCATCCGGGGAGAGGAGTCCATAAGGACCCTGAGGATGTTAAGATATTAATGGATGCAGCTGTGTCAGTGACAAGGCATAAGGCCACCCGGCCTTCATTGGTGTGTAACCTCATCTTTACTGAGAGCAGCTTAGGGTTCTCCTTATAATATTTCTGACAGATGGTTAAATCCGTCACTAGATGGAGGGGGTGGAAAGAGACAGGATACCCTGAAGTTGCTAAGCAAGGGTTCCCTCCCTTAGAAAGAGAAATAAACAGTATCCATTTCCCTTGTAGGGATCCTCAAGGGAAAATTAGCTGAACCTTCTTCATTTTTTATGCGGAGTCCCTGTTGTGCAGCCCCTCTAGCAGCTCCTATTTCTAGTCATATGGGCCCAAATTTCCCTTCTCCCACTAGGGATGAGACAGCTCCCAACACAGGGAAACTTCTGGCCCTAGTGTGAAGGGGTATATGTATTGTGGGATGGCACTTGATGGGGAGTCTGTCCAGCACCTGGCGCTTCCCTCAGTGGTCAGCCCTCACCACAGCCTACCCCGGCTGGGGCCCATGGGCTCTTCACCCCTTCTCCGGGAAGAGCTTTGGCCATCCCAGCTGCAGCCAGTAGAGGATGTCCATGCCTGGCCTCTGCTTCAGACACCAGCCCAGGGACCCTGATGGCAGCAGCCTCCTGCTGCTGGTGCACCTAAACTGGTACAGTCTTTTCCCTGGGCTGCTTCCCCACACTGCCCTTCCTGGGCTTTAGTAGCCACCCTCCTGGTAGTGTCAGTTTCCCCCCTACCGTGGCTCTGTCCACTCCTGCCTCTGGTTGTCGCTCTGCATCCATCAGCTCCTCACTCTCACAGCTCCAAACTCCCCCAGCGCTCTGCCTGGAGCAAGAGCTTTTAATAGGTCTTAGGCGGGCCCTTCATTAGCCCCAGGTGGTCTCATTAGTCTAAGGTCACCCCTTCCCAGCTGGCTGGCACAGGGCTCTGACCAATCTGAGGCTTACATATCTGCCTTCAGTGACTCTCTCATAGCCACTTGGCCCTACCGTATCGCAGTATATTCAGGTTCCAGGGGTATAACCCCCTACCCGGGTGCCAGAGAGCACAGCTTCACAGAGGGTGGAGATAGCAGTGGAATCAGCTACTTGGACGGTGAGGGGGAAGCTGCTATGAACATCCTGGACCTCTCTCCCCAAAAAGATGATGAGAAGTATGGAAGCTACTTCAAGCTTGACTAATATCCACATAACAGCCTCTGTGCCTTTCCATCACATAGTGGTGCGGATTTCTCTCCTCCGACCAGTGCTTGGGGCAAAGGCTGGGGGCAGGATTCTGAAGGAATCGTTCACTCTGGCCATTATAGCTCTGAGAGCTCCCATCACTTGTCATTCCCAAAGTAGAGTCACAGCTCCAGCCTGGCAGATAGTGCCTGCTACGGCTGTGCCATTCTTCCAAGGAGAACGCATGCACTGTCCCTGGAAAAATCTATCATTAATATGGAAAAGCTGGCCAATGTCCACAGCAGGCAAATGAACGTCTGGAACGCAGGGGGATGATACAAAGGAAAACATAGGGGTTTTACACATACGTGGATCCAGAAAAGTACTGGAGAAAGATTTTCCAAGGCGCAAATGGAAAGTAGGTGCCAAATTCCTGTTGAAAGTCAGTGGGACCTGGAGGGCTAACTGTGCCTATGGAAATCTTCCCCTCAGGTCTGAAGATTTTCTCTGCATTTGTTGAAACCCTTCCCATCCCCAACGCAGCTGGTGCCCATAGAAAGATCTGTCCAGAGCAGCTGGACAATGGCCTTCAGGGTCTATATTATAAAATCATTTATGTAACAACACATCAAGGATGCATATTTTTATATTTAAACCCCTTTGTCTAGTAAATGTTATTTTGAGAGAATGTACCGGCTCCTCTTATTTTATTGTGACACTATCCTCTGTGATGTGTCTCAGCCATGGCTAATTCTGACCTCCACCTGCTCTAACACCTATTTCAAATGTCCGCAAGCTTCCATGTAAATTTTCAGCTAAGCTGGAGGCATTATCTTGCTGTAGGATTCAGAAGTAGAGTCTCATGTGCAAGGACTGCTAGCGATGGGTGAAATGAACAAAGTCAGAATCACTGGGATGGAGGAAGCTCTTTGCTTTGAGCTGGGCTCAAAATCTAAGGAAATTAGCTTCCTCACAGGATTTCACATTAGAGCTGGTCAAAATTTTTCAAATTTTCAAAAAATTTGGATTACCCCCCCACAGACACCTCTATTTCCAGACCTGCTGTGGTCCCAGCCACAGGAAGGCAAAGGCAAAATGAATTAAAATGAACTGCAGAGGAAACTTTATTGGGATTTATGCCTCTCCCCATTCCTTCCCCTTACCGACTTCATTATGATTTATGCAGAAGGCCTGAAAGTTTTTAGTTAAGGGCCAGACTCTTATCTCCTAGGAGACGCTGACTAAGACACTGATTCCTGCATCACAAATTCAATGGGACTATTATGCAATAAAACCCCGGGACTCCATGTGAGAAGGAAAATCACAATGTGGTCTTTAATGTTTTTCTTGTTCCTGCTTATTTGTTAATCCAGAGACCTTCCGTGAGTTAATTCCTGTTTGCACTAGAGCAGATCTTTGAGAAAAACACCCAGTCTTAATTTCAAATTGCCAGTAATAGAGAATCCACCATTGTTCCAATTGTTAATTACCCTCACAGTTGAAAAATTGAGGGTTATTTCCAGTCTAAATCTGTTTAGCTTCAACTTTTGTGTTATACCTTTCTCTGCCAGATTACAAGGCCTCTAGTATCAAATTTCTGTTAACCATCTAAATACGTATGGATTGTGATGAAGTCACCCCTTAACCTTCTCTTAGTTAAGCTAAATTGATTGAGCTCCTTTGAATCTATCACTGTAGGGCATGTTTTCCAATCTTTTGATCATTTTTATGGTTCTTCTCTGAAACTGCTGAAACTTTTAAAGACTAAACATAGGATTCCAGCAGCAGGCACACCAGGGCCAAGTACAGAGGTAAAAAAACCTACTTGAGATTCCCCATTTATTCATCCAAGAAATGTAGTAGCCCTCTTGGCCATAAGAGCATACTGGGAGCTCATGTGCAGCTGATTATCCATTGTGACATACTAGGCTTGATCAGAGTCACTGCTCCACCAGGATATAGTCTTCCATCACTTAAGTATGGCCTACATTCTTTAGACTCATAGACTTTAAAGCAAGAAGGGACCATCATGACCATCTAGTTTGACCTCCTGCACATCACAGGCCACAGAAACTCATCCACCCACTCCTGCAATAGGCCCATAATGTCTGGTTGAGTTACTGAAGACCTCAAATCTTGATGTAAAGTCTTCAGGTTACAGAGACTCATAGATTCTAAGGTCTGAAGGGACCAATATGATCCTCAAGTCCGACCTCCTGCACAAGGCAGGCCACAGAACCTCACCCACCCACTCCGGTAATAAACCTTTAACCTATGAGTGAGTTATTAAAGTCCTCAAATCATGGTTTAAAGACTTTAAGGTACAGAGACTCCATCAGCAAGTGAGCCGTTCCCCATGCTACAGAGGAGGGTGAAAAAAAAACAGAGGCTTTGCCAATCTGCCTTGGGGGAAAATTCCTTCCTGACTCCAAATATGGCGGTCAGTTAAACGCTGAGCATGTGGGCAAGACTTACGAGCCAGACAGCCAGGAAAGAATTATCTGTAATACCTCAGAATCCACCCCATCTAACATGCCATCCCAGACCATTGGCATACCTACCACCAGCAGTCAAATATCAGTCAATTGCCAACTTAGGCTGTCCCATCATACCATCCCCTCCATAAATTGATCAAGCTCTGTTTTGAAGCCAGCTAGGTTTTTTTGGCCCTCCCCCTCCCCCCGGCTCCCCTTGAAGGCTATTTCAGGCTGTTTCAGAAACTTACTCCTCTAATTTCAAGTCTAAACTTCCTGATGGCCAATTTATATCCATTCGTTCTTGTGTCCACATTGGTGCTGAATTTAAATAATTCCTCTCCTTCCCTGTTATTTATCCCTCTGAGGTATTTATAGAGAGCAATCATATCTCCCCTCAACCTTCTTTTGGTTAGGCTAAACAAGCCAGGCTCTTTGAGTTTCCTCTCATAAGGTAGGTTTTCTATTCCACGGATCATCCTTTCTCTCCACCTGTTCCAGTTTGAATTCATCTTTCTTAAACATGGGGGACCAAAATTGCACACAGTATTCCAGATGAGGTCTCACTAGCGCCTTGTATAAGGATACTAACACCTCCCTATCTTTACTGGAATTACCTCGTCTGATACACCCAAGGACCTCATTAGCTTTTTTCATAGCCACATCACGTTGGTGGCTCATAGTCATCTTGTGATCAACCAATATGCCCAGGTCCTTCTCCTCCTCTGTCACTTCCTACTGATGTGTCTCCAGCTTAGAGCAGAAATTCTTGTTATTAGTCCCTAATTGCATGACCTTGCACTTTCCACTATTACATTTCATCCTATTTCCATTACTCCAGTTTACAAGGTCATCCAGATCTTGCTGTATGATACGACGATCCTTCTCTGTATTGGCAATACCTCCCAACTTTGTGTCAGCTGCATACTTTTTTAGCACATTCCCAGTTTTTGTGCCAAGATCAGTAATAAAAAGGTTAAATAAGGTTGGTCCCAAGACCAGTCCCTGTGGAACTCCACTAGTAACCTCTCTCCAGCCTGACAGTTCACCTTTCGGTATGACCCGCTGTAGTCTCCCCTTTAACCAGTTCTTTATCCACCTTTCAATTTTCATATTAATCCCCATGTTTTCCAATTTAATTTATAATTCCCCATGTGGAACTGTATCAAATGCCTTACTGAAATCTAGCTAAATTAGATCTACTGCATTCCCTTTGTCTAAAAAATCTGTTATCTTCGCAAAAAAGGAGATCAGGTTGGTCTGGCACGATCTACCTTTTGTAAAGCCATGCTGTATTTCATCCCAATTACCATTAATCTCAATATCCTTAACTACTTTCTCTTTCAAAATTTTTTCCAAGACCTCGCGAACTACAGAGGTCAAACTAATAGGCCTGTAGTTACCCAGATCACTTTTTACCTTTTCTTAAAAATAGGAACTATGTTACCAATTCTCCAGTCATATGGCACAGCCCCTGAGTTTACAGATTCCTTGAAACGCCTTGCTAATGGGCTTGCAATTTCATGTGCTAGTTCCTTTAATATTCTTGGATGGAGATTAACTGGCCCCCACAATTTAGTCCCATTAAACTGTTCGAGTTTGGCTTCTACCTCAGATGTGGTAATTTCTACTTCCATATCCTCAGTCCCATTAGCCACCCTACTACTATTCCCAAGTTCATCATTAGCCTCATTAAAAATGGAGGCAAAGTATTTGTTTAGATATTCAGCCATGCCTAGATTATCTTTAGCCTCCATCCCATCTTCAGTGCTTAGTGGTCCCACGTCGTCTTTCTTGGTTTTCTTTCTCTTTACATGGCTATAGAATCTTTTACTATTGGTTTTAATTCCCTTTGCAAGGCCCAACTCTACTTGGCTTTTGGCGTTTTTCACTTTATCTGTACATGTTCTGACCTCCAAGAGGTAGCTTTCCTTGCTGATCCCTCCCATCTTCTGTTCCTTGTTGGCTTTCTGTTTTCTTTTAATCACCTGTCTGAGATGCCTGCTCATTCAGCTTGGTCTACAACTCTTGACTATGAATTTTTTCCCCTTCCTTGGAATGACGGTTTCAGACAGTTCCTGCAACTTTGACTTGAAGTAATTCCAAGTCTCCTCCGCCTTTAGATCCATGAGTTCTTCAGTCCTGTCCACTTCCCCAACTAATTCCCTTAATTTTTTTAAGTTAGCCCTTTTGAAGTCAAAGACCCTAGTCACAGATCTATATTTGTTTATCCTTTCATTTAGTTTCAACTGAATTAGCTCATGGTCGCTTGAACCAAGGGAACCGAGAGAATCTAAAGAAACTCTAGTTCAAAGAAACACATGCCCCATGCCTCACACTGCAGAAGAAGGTGAAAACCTCCACAGTCTCTGCCAACCTGAGAGAATATTCCTTCTTGACCCCAAATATGGTGATCAGTTAGACTCTGAACATGTAGGCAAGACCCATCAGCCATACACCTGAGAACAAATTCTCTGTAGTATCTCAGAGCCCTCCCCATCACCTGTCGCTGGAGATGTTTGCTAATAGCAGTCAGGGATGGGCCATGTGCCATTGTAAACAACCTCACCATACCATTCTCGCCATAAATTTATCAAGCTCAGTCTTAAAAAGGTTAATTTTTTTGTTCTGTGATGGTTCAGTGGCAGAGGGGCGGGGCAGGGGGGGAGATGGAGGAAATTCATACTAGTGAGAGATTGTTTCACCAATTGCTCTACAACCCTGGATGCCTTGTAATATTTTGCCACTATACCTCTCTGCCTGGGATGCTTACATTCAGTAACAAGCATGTAGGTCACACACTCAGTGCCTATATGCTAGATAGCTCTGGTTCAGCATCTCGACACCAGCAACCTGTTTACAACCCCACAACCCCACTCTGGCTTCCATCAACCAACAGAGTGACCCCAACACACTCCCAGTCCTGAATTTCCCCAAAACTGTGTGCTCTGCAATGGACAGCCCTCATCCTGGACTGTTCAAAGAAACCATGAGGTTCATTTGTTCCACTAGAGACATAAAACCTACCAGCTTGCCACATTAACTGGAGTTTAATTCAAACACAGCACTGAGGTTTAGATTAACAGTAAAGCAAATTTATTAACAATAGGACATAGTTTAAATGAATAAAAGAATAAAGTTAGAAAGGGTTGCAAAGCACATACAAGTGAAAAAAACACATCTAAAAGTCTAAAATGTAATCTATCAAGAGACAAGCTTGGTTCAAGAGGGTTTCTCACCTATATTCAGTTTCCAGAGACTTCAAGTCCTTGGTTGAAGGACTTATATCTTTCTCAGCTTGCAAGAGCTCTGTTCGCTTGTGCCTGTCTAGTGATGGATACCAGAGATGGCTTCCCACTTTACTTATATCTTCCAAAATCCAAAGACTTTGTGTCAGGGGGCAGGATGATCTCATGTTCTTCCCTTCCTGAGGGCTTCCCATTTCCCTGAATGATTTCTAGGTAAATGGAGCTTCCATTATTTCTGGGCATACCTTGCTTAATTTCATTGGGGACAGGAAATCGCTGCCTTCTCTCCTGTCTGGAGGAGAACCTGTTTGTCCCTTTGTTTGGGCACAGGCTGTAAAGCATAGTATTATTAAGTAGACATAATTCCTTACACAGTGTTAATACGTATATTATGTGATAATATTAATCACAAGTGTGTCATAGGCTTTCATAAAAGACTTCACTTTGTATACTTTTATAATACAGAATACAATCAGCAGATTTAATTGCCTATCACTTGAGGTTCAGCCCCCACCCCTCCACCATTTTTATAGACCAGTAAATCTTTGAAATGGATGCTTCTGAGGGTTACCCTCAAAGTAAAGTTTATTCACGCTGTGAAGAAGCTGACATGGAGTCTAGGTACTGAAGGAAGCTCCCTGTTCTTTCTTTTCCCACTCACCTTTGCTGAAAAGCAAATTGTTCTGTTTCCTGCCATCTCCTCCCCCCTTCTGCCTTGACGGTGCTGTTTACAATGTGTATGTAAATTGAGGTAAACACTTATTTCTTTGCTTAGCATAGACCTGTTTAAAAATTCCCCATGACGTATCTGGGTTACACACACCTTAGTCATAATTCCAGCATATAGTCATAACTGTTAATACACATCATGGGCGGACATCATGCAAGAACATTAATGATCAGTGATGATTATTAATGATTAATTAGTGTTGATGAATATTAATGATCATTAGTTTTCAAATGATACCTTGCGGGGCATATTGTGTACAAAGATTATTATAATAGTGTGTCGGGTATGAATATATCTCCTGCATACATTTATCAAGCTCAGTTTTAAAACAAGTTTGGTTTTTTGCCTCCACTACTCCCCTTGGAGGCTGTTCCAGAACTTCACTCTTCTGATGGTTAGAAACTTTTGTCTAAGTTCAAGCCTCAACTTATTGATGGCCAGTTTATCTCCATTTGCTCTTATGCCAGCATTGGCCTTTAACTTAGGGCTGGGCTATACTTACCTCCGAGATTTGGCGGCAGTTGACGGGAGATACGCAAGCGACGGAAAAAACTTGCGTAACTCCCGTCGACTCCGCTGCTTCTGTTCTGCACGGCGTCCATGCTGCGCTGCGCCATTTTTGGAGGTGCTTTTCGTAGGCCGATTTCTGGATCGAGTGAGTGGGTCTTTACTGACCGCTCAGTTGATCCAGAGAAATCGATCTGATGGCAGCGAATTTGCTGCCATCAGTATAGACCTAGCCTTAAATAACTTCTCTCCCTCCCTGGTGTTTATCCCTTTGATCTATTTACAGAGAACAATCATAGCTCCCCTCAGCCTTCACTTTGTTAGGCTAAACAAGCCAAGCTCCTTAAGTCGTCTCTCATAAGGTTGGTTCTGCATTCCTCAGATCATTCTAGTAGCCCTTCTCTGTACAGTCTTAATTCATCTTTCTTAAATAAGGGAGACCAGAAGTGCACCCAGTATTCCAGGTGAGGTTTCATCAGTGCCTTGTAATAACACTTCGCTATCTCTACTGGAAATATCTCACCTGATCCATTTTAGGATTGCATTAGCCTTTTTCATGGCCATATCACGTTGGCGGCCCACAGTCCTCTTGTGATAGACTAATACACCCAGGCCTTTCTCTTCCTCTGTTGCTTCCAACTGATACGTCCCCAGATTACAGCAAAAACATTTGTTGTTAGTCCCTAAGTGCATGACCTTGCACTTTGCACTATTCAATTTCCTTCCATTTCAATTACTCCAATATTCAAGGTTGTCCAAATCTTCTTGTATCTTCTGGTCCTTCTTTCTGTCTTGGCTTTGTGTCATCCACACATTTTATTAGCACACTCCCACATTTTGTGCCTAGGTCATTAATGAAATGTTAAATAAAACTGACCCTAAGACTGATCTTTTAGGAACTCCAGTCGTAATCTTCCTCCAGTCTGAAAATTCACTTTTCAGCATGAAGCGTTGTAATATCCCCTTTAATTAGTTACTTGCCTACCTTTCAATTCCCACAGAATCATAGACTCCCATAGGGTTAGATGGGACCTCAATTGTCATGTAGTCTAACCCCCTGCCAAGATGCAGGATTTGTTGTTTCTAAACCAACCCAGACAGACAGCTATCCAGCCTCTTGAAAACTTCCAGTGAAAGAAGATTCCATGACTTCCCATAGCAGTTTTTCCCATTGTCCTACTGCTCTTATAGTTAGGAACTTTTTCCCGAGATTTACTCTAAATCTGCTAGGCTGTAGTTTGAACCCATTGCCTCTTGCCCTGCATTCTGTGGCAAGAAAGAACAATTTTTCTCCATCTTTTTTATGGCAACCTTTCAAGACTTTGAAGACCACCATCATGTTCTCCTTAATCTCCTTATTTCCAAACTAAACATACCCAGTTTCTTCAGCCTTTTGCTCTTATGGCTTGCCTTGCATCCCTTTGACCATCTTTGTCGCTCTCATCTAGATCCTCTCCAATTTCTCTGCATCCTTTCTATACACTGGTGACCAAAATTGGATACAGCACTCCAGCTGAAGCCTAACCAGGGCCGAATACCTCGGTACTATCACCTCCCGTGATGTGCATGCCATTCCCCGCTAATGCCTCCTAAAACCTGCATTTGCTTTTTTGTAACAGCATTGCACTGTCGACTCATATTAATCATTTTCTCCAATTTAACTGATAATTCCCCATGTAAAACTGTACCAAATGCTTTACTGAGATCCAGGCAGATGAGATCTATTGCATTGCCTTTGTCTAGAAAATCAGTTATTTTCTCAAACAAAAAGCTCAGGTTGGTCTGACACAATCTACCCATTGTCAGAACTGTGTTGTTTTTTATGCCAATTACTGTTTACCTCTATGTCCTTAACTACTTTCAAAATTTGTTCTAAAACCTTCCATACAGTTGAGGTCAAACTAACAGGCCTGTGGTTTCCCAGATCATTTTGTCCCTTTCTTAAATATCGGTACTGTATTTGCAATTCTCTGGTCATGACCTCAGAGTTTATGGAGTCATTAAAAATCCTTGCTATTGGGCCAGTTCCTTTAATATTCTTGAATGGAGATTATCCGGGCTCCCCAGTTTGGTTCCTTTAAACTGTTTGAGTTTGGCTTCCACCTTGCGTATGGTAATTTCTACTTCCATCTCCTTGTCCTGTTAGCCACCTGGCCACTGCCCCCAACTCCTCATTACCCTTATTAAAAACTAAGGCAAAATATTTGCTTAGGTCCTTTTGCCCTCCCCCAAGATGGCCCTCATGGCCTTGAGGACGCGGCGGAAGTTCCCCCAGTGCTGCATGGTGAGCTGCACCTTGCTCCTGGCACCACACGTGTCCTGGAGAAAGGAGCACAGCTTGTCCTGCAGTGCAGAGGAATGGTCGTCCTCTGGCTGGGCCCCTGCCGACGCCTTGTGGCCCAGTGAGATGGGCTGGGAGAGGGGAACACAAAAGCCACCTCCCGGGAGCTGTCAAAGGGAAAGGAGACAACCCCAGATGCAGCAGCAGTGCAGGGGGCAGAGCGAGAAGGGAAGATTTCCTCCCAGCCTGCGACTTCAGAGGAACAGAGACGAGGGAGGAGAAGCCCCACTCAAGCAGGGCAGGGGTGGGGAACTTCTCAGGCACCAAGGCCTAAGGAAAAAGGCCCTGCCCAGGGGAGAGAGGGCTGTGAACCCAAAAAGCTGAAAAGGAAGGGTCTGGGTTCCCCCCGCCTCCTGCCCTCACTGGGCACTAGTAGAGTGGGCGATGCCTTGAACCAGGGGTGAAAGATGGTACCCGGGCCCATCAAAAGCACGGGACCCATGATAGCAAAGCTGGGAATGTGCCACACTAGGGCAGCTCTGTGTGTGTGTGTGTAGCTAGGAAAGCAAGTTGTGCGTCTATTCTGTAAACACAATCATTTGGCACAAGCTCTGCCTGTGTGGTTTTTTGTGTGACGGGTAAAACACGCTATTATGAGACATTCTATTATGTCTAAGAGGGGCAGCCTCCCAGCACACACCTTTCTGTCTGTGTTCACCATCCTTCAGCCACTGTCTGTGACAAGCAGGGTCGGGATTAGCCTTCAGGAGCAATGATGGCAATTTCGGACAACGGAGGGAGCTGCTGTCTAACTCATAACTTCCTGCCTCCCATCCCACTCTTCCCTTCCCTAAAAATGGGACTGGTTGAGGTGACAGGAAGTCAGAGACATAAAGAAAATGTCCAGGGAAAATTGTGGGGTCATCACATTGCACAAAACCTATCCAGCTTTTCCTTCCCTTCCCCTCTCTTGCTGGTTCAAAAAGCTCCACTGCAGTATGATGATGGTCTCTGCAGTCCCGTCCTTTGGATAGAAATGGGCAAAAGCAACAACAGGCCGCATTGTCAGTCTGCAGTTAAATACACCTGGGGGAGCTGGACTGACCCTATATTATCTATAATGTCCTCTAATGTCTATGAGTCCCCCGAGTTAGCCCTCCTTACCCACCAGCTGACCCAGTTGTCTCCAAAATCTGCTCTAATTGGTGGATTCTGAACCACATGAAATGGTGCTTTAGCACCACAGGATGTCACAAATGTTGAGCCCTGGTGTTTCTTGTGGCAATCATTCCCCAGAAATTCAGAGGAAACCGTTTCTTCTCTCCATACCAGCACACCTAAACTTCAGGTCACTAAAAGCCTCCCCTGCTTCTCGGTCTGTCTCCCTTTGATTCTCTCTCACATTCAAAATAGGTCACATACAAAACAGGTCAAATTCACGAGGCCAGCCTGGAAAATCCCCGTGAGCCTGTTAAAGGCAGGTAATAGAAATGATAAGCATGTCAGCAGGAAAAGGCTGGTATGTCCAGATAACTCATCTTCCCTTGAACTTCTGCCTCTTAAACTCAGATCTGGTAAACTGTACTTTTCTTAGTATTCTTTCTGTCAGAAGTGATTCTCGGCTTTGCATTGCTGGTGCATTTCCTTTTGGGGTCCTCTAAAACACTGCAGCCCGGGATTGCACCTTGTCAATGCTATTGAGAAAGATTTCTCCACACAGCCCTGCTCAGGGTTACGCTCTGTGCTGTATTGCATATTATCTGTTTTCCTTTTCTCAGCTTCTGAGAAGGTAAGAATCCTTCCTGCCCTGCCAAAAATCGAGAGTCTGCTCACTTGCACAGGGGTACTTGTTTAGCAAGCCAGTGGAGCGACTCCAAATTCATAGAGGTGTAACTGAGAGCAGAATCTTGCCCACTGCGTCTCACAGGGACACTTTACTCTTTCACATATATCGAAAGTTTAGCACAAGCCCAGACAGCGCTCGGTGTTTTTCATAAGCTTAGCAACATTAGCATTTACCCTTCCACCACACATCTGTGCTGTAAGTTGCCTGTCCAGGCTGAGATAAATAGGAGAGGAGCCCAGGACTACAGACTGGGGAAAAATACCTACCACATTCACAGTTATTTCACTGCAGACAGAAACACAGTCACATTTGCAGAAGATCCAGTGACCAACAGGACAACAGGACGCCTACTCACCCTGATTTAGTCCTTGCATCCAGGGGAATTAAAGCCCTTGCTGATGAAGTCTCATTGTTCAAGTTGTTTCTTAAGGAAGGCAGTTGCTTTCTTTATATCACAAGATTCACCGAGGTTCAGTGAGAGAGAGAGAGAGAGAGAGAGAGGAAGGCAGAAGGGGAGGGACTGAGAGAAGGGCCCAGAGGCCGTATAGAATGACAATGGAAGGAAATGCTTTATCAAACCTAGAAAGCCTGGCCAACCCGGCCCTGGGAACACAGGGGGGAAAAGGCTTGCAGAAGACAAGTTCGCTAAATTGTTCTGGGTGCCTCTTTTGGCCACACATATCTCCGCTCCCCACTGACCCCTCATGTCACACGCACAATGCAACATGATGGAAACTGTCAGATGAAAAGCTCTCTTTTGATTAAGCAAAGAGACGTTTCGGTGTTTAAAAAATCCCCCCAAAAGGAATCGGAATCTAAAGTCCTTCCACTTCCCCCACCCCGCTCCTGACTCCAGCCTTCCAAGTTTCTATGAGTCAAATGTTAGCAATGTGTTACCGAAATGTTACCAATCTGGTATGCGGCATCTGAGAGAGTTTAGCTAATAAAATTTGTGTTTGTTGGCTGGGGAAAAATTGTCGTCAGATAGAATTCTCTCTCTCTCTTTTGGGTGGAGAGAGTTCAATACTTTCTTTGAGTAGGGTTAATTAATGTGTAAAACTGACATTACACTGATAGGGAGTTAACCCAGCATTCTCTTCATGAAACTCAAGGGGGGGTGTCACGTTATTTATTAAGTCAGAGTGGAAGAAAAGGATATTATCCTCATTTTACAGACAGGGGAAACTGAGGCCCAGAGTGATCAAGTGACTTGCCCAAGATTATACAGGAAATCCAGAGCTCATTCAGGTTTGAACCCAAAGCTTGTGAGACCCAGGCATAGGTGCTGGAACTAGGGGTGTTGGGGGCGCTGCCTCACCCTCTGGCTTGAAGGGTTTCCATTATATACAGGGTTTACAGTTTGGTTCAGTGGCTCTGAGCATCAAACTGTACAAATTGTTCCAGCATCCGTGGACCCAGGCCTTCATTCACAAGATTCACAGACTGTAAATCTTACTTTCTGTATAACACAGGCCAGAAAATCTCACCCATTTACTCCTATATTGAGCCTGATCACCTGTGTTTGGTAGAGCATAACAGAAAGCATCCAGTCAGGATATAAAACCATCAGGAGATGGAGTATCCATCACTTTCCTTAATAAGTTGTTCCAATGGTTAATCACGCCCACTGTTAAAAGAATTGTGCCTTACTTCTCATTTGAATTTGTCTGGGGATGGCACATGTGGTGTCGTCATGACTCTCTCCTTGAGGATGAGAACAAATCAGGTTCAGGCTGTTGGGACAGGAAAGCAACAAGAAGCAATACCAACCTCTGTGCATGCAACAGAGTTAATAGGGACACGTCCTGTGCAATTTC
Organism: Mesoclemmys tuberculata; assembly: GCA_007922155.1. Classification (NCBI taxonomy): domain Eukaryota; kingdom Metazoa; phylum Chordata; order Testudines; family Chelidae; genus Mesoclemmys; species Mesoclemmys tuberculata. The sequence goes on from ML675652.1 coordinate 7,506,400, forward strand.
AGCAGGATAGCGGGGTCTACTGCAACGTGATGCCTTGGGGGTGAATTGGATTCGAACACACCCATTACAAAAAGCAAGCGCAATCTAATACTACACAATGAAATCAGAAACCATTAGGAAAATGTGAGTTCATAGTAAGCTTAACTCATAGTAACTTAAAAAATAACACACAGTGTCAGCTAAAGATTGGGATGGTGGAAAGATTCCCTCTTGGGGAATACAGCCATACAAACCATGGATCTGACCAAGGTGCAGCACAATAATTTTGTAGTGCAATGCAAGAAGCACAAGTGAGAATCCCATGGACAGTGGGAATGGACTATTTTAAAAGCAGATGGGGATATTTTCAAAGGCGATGGGTGCCTTGAATGTGAATGGAAGAGACACCCCCCCCTCCGCCCAGTGGAACCAGTATGCTTACCAGGAAGAAAAATTCCAGTAGCACTTACCTAATCCAGCATGTCAGGAGCTCAAAAGTCTTCAGCGCAGAGCTATCATAGCACCTGCAGAATGGTGGTAGGAAGCCATCAGAGAAATTACATATCTGCATAGACCCAAAGCCACTACATGGGCATGGAAAAGATGTTACTATTCACTGTCCACAACTGAAGACAGCTTGCCAGAGATTTCCAAAGCCAGGAAATCTGTGGTCTGTGATGTGAGGAATGGGTTTTGGCACATAAACCTACATAAAGAGTTCAGCATGCTGACAACTTTTGCAACACCATTTCATATGTCATCCCGTGCTGATGGGCATACGCCCAGCACCAGACATGTTCCAGGGAGGACTCTTCCAAGTTCTTGAAGGAAATAATTGCAGATGACATCCTCATCATAGGTGAAGGGAGCAATGATACAGACAGTGAATGAAACCATGACAGATAACTACAAGAGTTTCCACAGCAGTGGAGGGACAAGAACACGAAACTCAACCCAGAAAAATGTGACTCAAACAGCATGAGTTGATATATACTGCACATCTGCTCACAAGAGATGGCCTGAATGCAGGTCCCAATGAAATCAAGGCAGTCAGAGACATACCATCTCCAGTGGATGTGAAAGGGATATAGAAATAACAAAAATCCACTTCGTCAGATGCAACAGTGGGTTGCAGCCCACGAAAGCTTATGCCTGCAGAAATCTGTTAGTCTTTAAGGTGCTACAGGACTCTCGTTTTTGCTGTACACGACTAACACGGCTCCCCCTCTGGATATAGGAATGATACATTTTCTGTCCAAGTTCTGTCCACGCTTAGCTTCAGCAGCGGAACCCATACGTCAGCTCACAACACAGACGTTTAGTGGGACTGGTCAAGTTACCAACAGCAAGTGTTGGATAGGATGAAACAAATGATAACGGGTGCCCCTGTTCTGAAGTACTACCAGCCAGGAGAGCCAGAGTGATGCAGTGAAGAAAAGATTGTGTGTGGCTCTTTTGCAGAAGCGGCTGATTGCTTGTGACAGCGGAGTCCTGTCAGAGACTGAACAGGAGTATGTGCAAATAGAAAGTTTGTTTGTAGTATTTGGGGTGGAGTGATTTCATCAGTACATCTATGGCTACACAGTGTTACTGCAATCACACCACAAATCCATAGAGAAAATTATGCAAAGGTCCTTTTTAGTGCTCAAAAAAAATTGCAGTCCATGTTGATACACCTCAAGAATTACTAGATAGAGATCAGATATTGTCCAGGACAATTACTGGTGTTTGCCAACACCTCGAGCAGGGCATATATATCCATCAAACTGTCTTAGATGAGTTTGAGAGTGTCCTTACTGTCCAGGACTGAATGCACAACTCTGCTTCTTGATAAAAGGGTGTGACACCTGCCCATCGTGTGTTAACTGCCAGAAGAAAGAGCCTGTTATCACATGAGCTGCCCATCCAACCATTGGAAAAGGTGTGAGTGGACTTATTTACTTTTTTTTAAAAAAGGCAATATTTGATTATAGTGAACTGCTATTTAAACTTCTGGGAGCTTGATGCCCTGCCTCTGCCTGATTAAAGAAGCAAATCAGTGACTGCCAAACTGCAGGCCCACTTTGTGAGCTGTATCATTCCAAACACTATATTCACAGGCAAGGGACCCCCATTTGCCTTGGAAGAATTCAAGGAATTTCCACGCATGTGGGAGTTTGACCACCTCACCGATTCCTCACCCACAGAGTGATAAGGTGGAATCCGCTGTGAAAACAGCTAAGAGACTGTCACGCGAGGCTGTTTCTTCTGGTTCAGCCCCTGAGGTAGCATTTTTGGAACACAGGAATACTCCAATCCAGTGCTGCCAAACCAGTTCAATGCAAACACTGATGGGATGAAGGACCAAAACCCTGCTACCAATGAGGGGAGACTTGCTGCAGCTTGATGAAGATACTGCTGAGAGGAGATGGCCAACAATCTTTTCTAGCTTTTTAGTTCCTTTATTTTTTCTTGTTGCAAACACAATTACTCTACAATTTCTTACACACGCTAGCAATGTACTTTGCAGTACATCACAATGGCATAACTAGGTACCATGTCACTGGGAACACATGAGGTGTGTGGGGATTTCCAGACTCCCCCATCTGTCCTTACCAGGATCTAAGGATGAGTGGCATGTTCTTTTATGATGTAACCTGCCATGGTAGGTCCAATATACCTATGGACTGGACATTAATGACTCACTTAGTCCTGTGGCCACTGGTACTGATAATACCATAAGAAGGATGCCTGTTTCCTCATGCTTGCTCCTTTCCTAAGGCTTGATCTACACTAGGAGCTTATGCTGCTATAAACACATTGCTCAGAGATGAGGAAAATCCATGCCCCAAAGTGACATAATTATAGTGACATAACCCCCAGTGTAGATAATGCTATTACAATGGGATGCCTTCCCCTGTCGACATAGCTACCGCCTCTCGGGAGGTGGAGTACCTATGTTGACTTGGAGAAGCTCTCCCATCAGTGTTAGTAAAGTCTTCACTAAGGCCTTCTCTACACTAGCATTTATGCCAGCAAAGGAGTATGGAAAAAAACCACACCCCTGAGCAATGTAAGTTTTGCTGGCATAAGCGCTTGTGTGGACAGCGCTATATCAGTGGGAGACGCTCTGCCGCCAAAATAGCTACAGCGGCTCGTTGAGGTGGCTTTATTATCTTGGCGGGAGAGCTCTCTCCCGTTGACATAACGTGGCTACACAAGCATTGTTACAGTGGCACAGCTGCACCAATACAGTTGTGCCACTGTAAGTTTTAAGCGTAGACGTGCCCTAAGTGCTCCAGCGGCAGAACTGCATCTGTACAGCTGTGTCGCTGCAGTGGCGTAAGTGTAGATAAGTCTTCAGCATAACTGACTCTCGAGACACACTTAACCCTGCACCACTCTAATTCTTTTATTTCCATCCATTGTTCTAGCATCTTATTTGTCATGAACCCAAGCACTGCCTCAACCTTGAGTTTCCTTTAGATATACTTTAGCTCCAGTATGGAAGCTGCCATCCCATGAACAGCTCTGGCAGTTTCCATACAGACTTTTGATTGATTAGGATGGTTTGCGATTCTTCCCATTTCGTTGATTGCTGCTTCAACTTCCCTAAGCATCTGTCCCATTATCCTAGCATCCTGAACATCCTTTAAATCCTTCCCACTAGCCTCATTCTGTTGTTTATTTAACGTTAACAGTTTTGTAATTGAACTCTCATTTTCTGATTTTCCTCCCACAATACTATAATATCCATACAATTTGATGCTGAAATTCCCAACACCCCAACTCCTAATACTGTTACTATATCTCTTTTATCTCTCTTCCCTGACTCTTTCCCTTCTCCAGCCACCAAATTCCCTCCAATTCCACTCCATCCATTGACTCACTGAAATTTTGTAGTACTGTTGCTATCATTTGCGTATAAAAGCATACATATTTTGCACAACAAAGCTGCGGTGGTGATGTAAAATTAGTTAAATCCGTTACTATGTGTCATTTGGTAGTGTACATTATAAATCATGAGTATCATGTTATGTATCACTAGTCCATTGTCAGATCCTGCTTCTATTTCTAGGCATGGTTCATCGTTTTGTTTCAATTCTGGATGAGGCGACATCATTACTCCAGTATATTCAGGATTGGTAGTGGTGCTCTGCCAGTCCTTACTAACTTTCAGAGAGAAGGTCAAAGTCTTAGTCACTTTCCTGGCATGGTAAGTGGGCAGTTAGGTGATCTGCTAAAATAACTGATATTTCCCGCATGTGTTAACTGTGTGCTAGGAAGGGTTTTTTAGCCATTATCATCCCATTTAAAACCACCAGGTCCCCCAGTCCAAGTGCCTGCTTCTCAGAGTTGCGCGTGCTGCAGGATCCTCCACCTGCCTATGGTTCACTCTTTCCAGAACATAGTATGTGGTGCCCTGAGACAGTTTGAAACCACGTTGGGATTCCAGAAGGACGTCTTCATCAAAAGGGAGGAGACAGTCCAAAAACACGTGAGCAAGGATCTCCCCAGCAATGGAGAGGAGAGCAGTACCTCAGTAATTCCCACACATTGACTTGTCCCCTTTCTTTAAAATGGCCACAATATTGGCATTCTTTAGGTTGGGTGGAATTTCCTCATTAACCTAAATTCTAACAAGAAGTTGATTAAGTTTTTGCACAAGTGCTACTCCACCAGTTTTGAAGACCTCCCTGGGAATGCCATCTGGGCCTGGTACCTTTTTGTTTCTAAACTGAGTGGTGCCACCTTCATTTTGGTTGCACAACAGATCCAAGAGAAATGTAGAGACCACAGCAATCATTGTTTATGGCATTTATTTACCTAACTAAGGCCTTTGATTCCATCAGCTGTGAAGCATTATGGAAGGTGCTGTTTAGGTGCGGTTATTCATTGAAGTTCATTCATGTTCTCAGGCTACTTCGTGATGCAGTGACCACCACCATCCTCTGCAATAGGTTGGAGATGGACCTGTTCACCATCTGTACTGATGTTAAACAGGCCGTGTTACTGCCCCTATCTTTTTTTCCGTCTTTCTTGCTATAATCTTGATTCTTACTTGTGACCGCCTTTCTTTTGGAATTGGGATTGAATATCACATGGATGGCAAGCTCTCCAATCTGCAGCATCTTTATTCTAAAACTAAAGTCACCAGGACTCTTATAACCGACCTTCAATATGCTGATGGTTGTGCTATCCTTCTGACACGGGCTGAATTGCAATCCACCCTAGATCTTTTCTCAGGTGCCCATTATAACCTGGGACTTTCCCTCAAGATTGGGAAGACTAAGGTGCTCCACCAGCTTGCCCCAGCACAAGTTGTCTCTTTCTCCCACAAACTGTAATTGGTGGTGAACCTCTGAAAAACATTGAGCATCTCCCTTACCCTGGTAGCACCTCTCCCAGACAGCCAGTCTTGATATGGAGATCAAACATAGGATCTGTTGTGCCAGTGTATCCTTTGGAAAGTTGCTCTGTTGTGTCTTTATTGACAGAGATCTGTGGATGGAAACTAAGATCTTGGTCTACAATGCAGCAGTCATCCCCACTCTTCTTTATGGGTGTGGCACATGGATTACAAATCAAAACCATTTTAAACATCTGGAGTGCTGCCAACAGCGCTGCCTTCAGAAGATGCTCCATATCAGATGGGCAGACTGTCGCATCATTGCCAACATTCTTTCTGCAGATAACATCATCTGTGTTGAAGTGATTATGAAACATCAGCTTCTCTGGGCTGGACATTATGTGCGGATGGCTGATATTCATCTTCTGAAACAAAGCCTCTTTTCTCAACTTAGTCATGCTAACAGAATCCATGGGGGACAAAGGAAACACTACAAGGACACCCTGAAAGCATATCTTCAGAAGGGATGCATTGACACCACAAATTGGGAAGAACTGGCTACGACAATGGTGTCGTATCATACATCAAGCCTCAGTCTTTGAAGAGACTCACCTTGCTCAAGAGACTGACAAATGGCAGAGGAAGGAAAGTGTACAGCATCCTGGTCACCTGTGGTCGCCAAGCAACTCCTGTCACACATGTGGAAAAACCTGTAGGACATGAACTGGATTCCTCAGTTATCTTAAGACTCATCAATGACTTCACCCTGCCATACATCCTCCTTGTATTGAGGGATAGCTGCCACCGCCGCCAACTGGAACACTGTAGGCTTTTCTGCATGATTACCTGGGAACAATAAGGGTAGGGAGGCATTCTCTCCTGCAGCCAGGAGGCGTGGCCTCCCTTGAAGACTGACAGCAAGGGAGAGCCAACCCCCCCGGGAGTTGGAACCCAGGAGGACACCACCTGACCGGAAGCAGGTAGGCGGGGCTAGGAGTATAAAAGCCAGGCCTGCCCGCTCAGTCAGAGCCCAGTGGCCGAGGGAGAAGGATGCCTGAGCCTAGGGCTGCACCCAACCGCTCCACGGAGGAAAGGCTGCCGGAGCTACCCATGACGTGGGGCCCTGCAGACCTGGAGGACCTGCCTGAACCTGGAGGAGACCCCTGAATCTTGCGACCCAGAGGAGAGGCTGCCAGAGCTGCCCACTGCCTGAGGACCTGGAGGAGCTATTTGAACTGTCAACCGCCTGTGAGCCGGAGGGGACCCCAGGACCTCGTGACCTCGAGGAGCTGTCCTTCACAAATTACTCCAAACAGTTCCTGGACCTGCTGTCAAGCGACGAGGCCGAGGGCTTCTGGAGCCAGGGCTCCAGGACACCAGACACTCCAGGGAGTGGGTGGGGGGAAGTAGCCCAGGGGAGCCGACTACCGTCCGGCTGAGTTTGCGCTCACTCTGAGCCAGCTGGACCCCCGCTGACCCAGGGACGGGACACCCCGTCACTGCCAAGGCCCTGGGCTGGGATGCAGTGGAGAAGGGTGGGCCTGCATCCCCCTCACCGCTTCCTACCCCGGCCTAGGGGTGATCGCCCGCTGAGGGCCAGAGCCTGTCCCCTGCTGCCTGCCCCGTCCTGCCTAAGGGCCAGGTGTGGAACTAGCTGGTCCCCCTGCTGAGGGTTACAGACGGCTTCCCTTCTGCCTGCCATGCCCTGCCTAAGGGCTGGGGCTTTGGACCATTTCCTCGCCCCTCTGGGGGCAAGAGACTGGTTTCCCCCATTTCCTGCTGGGGGCTATGCCTGAAACTATTGCCTCACCCTACTGAGGGTTGAAGGCTGTTTCCCGCTGCCTGCCCGTCCTGCGGAGAGCCGGGCCATAGACTGCTTTTCCTCTGAGGGCTGGAGACTGTTCCCATGGAGATGCCCGCCGTGCCTAAGGGCCAGGGCTTCAGAACTGCCTACTCGCCCTATGCCAGGCTCGAGACTGTTCCCCTTTGCTGGCCCGCCCTGCCTAAGGGCCGTGACCTGCGTGCTTGCCTGATTAAAGGGCTAGAGACTGCTACCCCAAGGGAAAGGACCTGAAACCAAGGCTCATCCTGCTAAGGGTGGAGATGGCCCCTTTATTTTGGACTCCCCGCAATGCACAGGCGCCGGGAGGTATGGCCGCCCTTGGAGATTGATAGCAAGGGAGAGCCACCGGTGCTGCCCACAACAGGAGAATCCTCACATCCCTCTTGTGCACTGTCTCCATCTTGTTCCTCTGTTGTATCCAGAATTCCTTGGACCCCAATGCGATGCATTTTATGCCTCCCCTGGTGATCAACACCTGAAAAAGAAAAAACAATCATTCTCACTTCCCTCTTTTTACATCAGTAGATTCCCCTCTGTCCTTTCCTCTGGATGGTTTCAGCAGCAAAGCTTGCAACCATTGATTCACCACCCCTTTTTCATTTTTTACCTGAACCAGTTATACTTATAGACTAGCCTTGTCCATTACATAGTAGGGCTTCTCCCTACTTGCTTTTGGAAAGGCCTTTTTATCTGAGACACGCAGCACGAGTACCTGATCTCTCACTCCATCCTTCTTGCCAGAAGCGTGGCCATCAAAATATATTTTTCCTTGGGCCTTCCCTAAATTAAGTAGCTCACATTTCTAAACTGCAAGTTTCTTTTTATAATTTCAGCTTTGAATACATTTTTCAAAAGTGAATACACTTTTCTTTGGTCTGAGCTCTGTTAATTGCTGTGTTTTAGCAATGTTCTATTTTACTTGCACATTGATTTCTGTATTCTTCTCTGAATCTCAGCCAAATTAGAGATCAATACCTCTGCCACTGCACTTAAACTGTTCTTCTGACAGGCAGTGTTAGCTACTGTGTTCATTTTTCTTCTTCAGCTTCCTAGGCATTTCCTCCCCCACCCTTTTTTTCCTCCGACATCATTCATATTCTCTTTAACACTTACACTTTTTAACACTTTGACACTTGCACTATCATGACTGTCTAGTCCCTTCCGAGCTGTGAAGTGTTTTTACAGTCTACAAAACTTCTTTTAACGTCACATTCCTTTTCCTTAAGTCACTCAGCTTCAATTGTTCATTGTGAAATAGGACGTTTCCCAAGGCCTCACTAGGTACTACATTTCTGGATTTTCACCCAGCGTGCCACAGTTTTCAGCCAATGTATTCAGCAGCTTTAAGTTTCTCATAGTGCCCTTTATACGTATTTTTCAGCTTAGCATATTTTGTAGCTGTCTCAGCAATATTCCAAGAATCATGGGCCACAAAAACATGAGTAACAGAAAAGTTGCCTGAAGTGACATCTAAGGCATTAGTAAGTCAAAGAGTGTGGCTCCTTACCTTGGCACTCTGATCATGGTAATACATTGTGACTGTCACGCCATCGGGAGTGGTTCACAACCATGAGTGCCAATCTCAGGGGAGCTGTCAAAAGCCAAGGCAGACTCCTCAAACTTCTTGTATGTTCTGTAATTAGATTTCACCAATCCAGTAACAAATGTGAACTCCTTAAGCGTGATAACAGTCTTACCACAGAGTCACACACAGTCCCCTGGATGTTCCAGTCTATCTTGCCACCTAGACAAGCTGGACCAGTATAGTTGGTTGCCATATACCAAAGACCATAAAACATTCAGGTTGCTTCCAGTCCCAAGAGACAAGTTACTTACCCCTGGTCAATTTGTACCTCAGATGTCACACCAAAGACAACACTTGTAGCCAATCCTATAGTAAACTAACTATTTATTAATTAGGAAAAAGAAAGGAGAGAGTTATTTATAGGTTAAAGCAGGCAACATACGAGTTACACTCTATGGTTCCAAAAGGCGATAGTCGTAGTAATCTGTCCGCTGAATATCTTTTACAGACAACCGAGCTTGACCCTGGGGTCTCTGCTTTTGTTTCCTGGCTCCAGCCCTGGGAGAATCCAAACAGCAAAAAGATGACGAATTTTCATGTCCGCTATCTTTATTTCCAGAATTCAAACTGATGGGATGAGCCTCCTTGTGTGCAGCAGCTTCATGGGTGTGAGAACACCATTAGCCCAGTCCTCTGATTGTGATGTTTCACAATGGCCCATTCAGTTTGGATAGCCCATCTTGATGAGCAAGGGAATCACTCCTCCTACCTGGGTTCACAAGTTCAGAGCAAACAGGCATTTTTACAGCTATAAAGCAAAACTCACATAATACTTGATAGCAGCGGATACAGACGTTACAAGTCCGATTGTACTGACAGAATTGTAAGCAAGACAATGGAATCGCTGCTAGCCCGAGGCCCCCCTCATGGGATTAGCCCAAACTGCCTGGCATCACTCCTCACCCGAACCAACATCATACACATCACGGTTTTTGGCAAAACTGGGCATTTGGCCCATTTGCTCCTGCCCGAACATTCCTTCATGCCTCCCTTTGCAAAATAAATGGGACAAATCCCCAGTTTTGACAAAAAAGGTTGTGACACCCAGGACAGAGACTAAAAAGGGAACTATCCAGGCCAAAACAGAACCATGGAATCATAGAAGATTAGGTTGGAAGGGACCTCAGGAAGTCATCTAGTCCAACCAGCTGCTCAAGTGGCGAGGACACAAATGTACTTAATGCTCATGAAGCAAGGAATGCACCAATTATCCAAGGGTGGGTGACACCCATCAGTGGGTGACAGGCCTCCTGGGGTCAGATCAGGCTGTAAGTGCCTTTCTGGACACTGGGAGACACTGCTAGAGCCTCATTTCAGTCTACTGCTCCATTATATCTTATGTAGGAGGAGCGTCGAAGAAATCCCAAAACGCTTACTCCCCTGGTCAGAATTACTGGGAGTGAGCCAAAGGAGAGATGGAAGAATGATGTGCTGGATACTGAAGTTTCTCTGCCTGACTGGGAAAGGGCTGTCTGGTGTCTGTAACCAACGAGTGCTGGGACAACGTGGAGTGGGTCTTAAAAAAATTCCTGAAACTGCAGATCCAGATCGCCTATTGCAGAGAGGCTGATTCAGGTTGAAAGAAAGAGCTAAGAGAGTCAGCAGACATGCCTCTTAGGGTTTTTTTTCATTTTTCCTTTCATTCACGAGAAAAAACGTGAACGACCAAGATACTGGCCATTGCTGAGCAGGAATGCACTGTGGGAGTGCAACCTCCTCCCCACCAGAAGCATGACTGCCTCCCCCTGCTTTCCACTCCCTACCTCAAGCCCTAGTTCTGAGAGGGGTGTGGGGAGCCTGGGCAAACCCCGGGCTCCGAGTGGAGAGTGGGTAAAAAAACCCAGGTATATTTAGTCTTGAGAGAAGAAGACTGATGTGACATCTGATAACAGTCTTCAAATATGTTAAGGATTGTTGTAAAGAGGATAGTGATCAATTGTTCTCCATGTCTGCTGATGGTAGGACAAGAAGTAATGGGCTTAAACTGCAGCAAGGAAGATTTAGTTAAGACACTAGGAAAAGCTTTCCAATTCTAAAGGTAGTTCAGATCTGGAATAGACTTCCAAAGGAGGTTGGGGAATCCACATAATTGGAAGTTTTTGAGGACAGGTTATGACGGAGTCCAACAGGAACCATGCTCTAGAACCACGTAGGGTGAAGCCAGTCAGGACTCCAGGGGTCGGAGTCTGCCCCGCCCCAGGTCTCCACACGCCAGCGCAGCCACCTCCTGAATCTGGCCTTGGAGGGTTCAGCACCCCTGTTCTGCCAGATCTCCCCCTGTGAGTCCCCCTGGACGGGACTCCGGGGAGCTCCTACATGCCCCCAAAGCGGCTATGCACCCTGCCTTGCAGTCAGAAGCGATTCACAGCCAGGGTGGAAATCAGAAGGGTTTATTAGTTCTCAGGATCACAGCATAGAAAAACCTTGTTAGCAGATTAATTAGAAGTTACAGCAGCGACCAACTAGGGAGCCTCAGAGCCCATTCTCAGTCCTGCTCCTGAGACCCCTTTTGAGGGACTGGCTTTTCCAGCCAGCCACCCCTCTCCCAAACCATCCCAATTCCCCTCCCCAGTCCTTTGACTCCTTCCCAGGCAAGGTGTCTACCCCCTCCTGCCTCTGCCTGCCGCAACCTGTTGCAGCTGGTTGGCCCAGGGCAGGGGGTCCTGGTTATTGTTTGTGTACGTGTGGCTGGGGAAGGCCCATCTGCCTTCTACAATGATCACACACCTGGGTCCCATCATCAAAATACATGAATAACATGGGGGAAACTGAGGCACGCACACAAGAGAAAACTCCAAGAATATCTCCACTTCATCACACAGGTTAGACAAACCCCTGTCCAGGACAGTCTAGGTTTACCTGATCCTACCTCAGCACAGGGGGCTGGACTTGATAACCTCTCAAGGTCCCTTCCAGCCCTACATTTCTATGACTCAGTGAGTGTATTGTGCCCAGCCTCCAGACGCATCAAAACGTGTACCCCTCTAGTGTGAAATGCCATGAGAATGAAGCTAAAGCTATTGGATTAGCCAGTGTGTATCTAGGCTTTACCTCACAGAGCAGCTTTGAAAATCTCTTGAATGCAAAATTAGAGCTGTGCTTCCTTGGTCAGAAAGCTGCTCCTCCTACGTATCTTCCACTGACACAACTGTAATCCAAATGCCTTCAAATATCATGGGAGTGGAATCCACATTCCGATTCTTGTATCCAAACCTCATCTTGCCTTGCTGCCTTCAGGATCCCCCTGTATCTGCTTAATCCTGATATGCGGGCAAGGGGAACTATACACAGCACCTGGACTCACTCAACCCAGACCCATTCACTCTCTGCCCCAGGCCTGCTCCCGTTTTCTTCCCAAATCCCGAGCTTTTTTACCATTGGTTTTTAAAACCAGGTGGAACTAGTTATACCTGAGGGAAGGAGGGAGGGCCATTTCTTTCTTTACAGCCCCATAGATGTGCACCACCCACCATTTGCCCTGCTTCCTCCTCTCAGGATTTTCTATTTTTCCCTGCCCCAAAATCACCCATCTTGGGCCACCAGGCCCTCCGGCATCCCTCCAATCCCGTCTTCCCTGTTAAAAGCATCCGTGCCAGACTCCAGACTCCTGCCCAATGCAAGTGCTGCAATGGAATGCTAATCTCTATTATCCTCTTCAGCCAGTAGGTGCCACTGTGTGTAAAATACCTTATTTAAATAATATACCTGGCAAAACATTAAAGGATCTTATGATGAACCCTTCAGGGGTTTACAAGCAAGTTTTGTGACCACTCCATATCTAGTATAGAGGAGCATGACATGGTGTCAGAAGTAAATTAACAGAAACAGCAACAAAGGTTGCAAACAGATCGAAGAAAACAACAAAGATTGCAGGATCTCATCAATACGGTGCTCTTCAATGCCCCAGAGAACTTCAGTTTTGACAAACCTTCACGATGGACAGCCTGGAAATAATAATTTGCAAGATTTTGCATTGCTACCAAACTCAAAAAAGAAAATGGAGATATACAAGTATCTTTTTAAAATTATGCTGTGGGGATGTAGATAAAGCATATCTTTACATCCTTTGACTTTACTGAAGACAATTAAAGATACATATAAAAGGGTTCTGGCTACATTTGATGCATATTTTATACATCAGAGAAATGTGGTTTATGAAAGAGCATGTTTCAACCAGAGAATTCAAGAACCAGAGGAAAATGATGAACATTTTATAAGAGCTTTGCATACATTGGCTGAAAACTGTGATTTTGGGAATAAAAAACATGAAAATATCAGAAACAAGCTGGTTATAGGGTTAACAGATAAACAACTTTCACAGCAGCTACAACTGAAGAGAGATTTAACCCTAGCTACCGTTATACAGAAAGCAAAGCAATCTGAGCTGGTGAGACAGCAAAACCTAGAGCAACGTGACAAACATGAAAAGCCTGAATCAAGTTTAGAAGTTGTTAACAGCATGCAGCATAAGGGATAAAGGTCATTACCCCTGAGGCAAGGAGGGAGAACTCCCAGGCTAAGAGGGACAAGTTCCAGCCTATATGCATAAGTTGTGGGAAAAGGCATATCCCAAAAGATGATGCATGTCCAGCCGGGGTGCACAGTGTAATATGGGCCTGTGTTATACAAGAGGACAGACTAGATGATTACTATGAACCCTTCTGGTCTTGGAATCTATAAATCTATAATCCTGGACCAAGTCTTCCCTAATTCTGGGGAACACATCCTTGGGCTGGCTTTAAACTCATTTATCGTCTCCTCTTGAAGCCTTTTATACAGAAGACTGCAAACACAATGAGGGAAATGGAGCCACATAGAGGCATTTTGGCTTGGCCTGACTTTAGATTCTGAGTATGTTGGAAGGTGGTGCCAATAGGACATACGTCGCAGGCTATTAGTGTCTCAGTTGTGTGTTCCAGGGTTTAGGCTGTTCTCACAGGAAAGGTTGTTTGCTCCTGAGGCTTGTCTGTTTTGGTACAAGTGAACGTTTTAAGTGCAAAACTACGTACCAAAAAAAGCAGCTATATAAAATCTCAAGTTCTTCTGACAATCAGGAGATCTTCTGAAGCTGCAGCCCCAAGCGTGGGTGCTGAGCATTTGAAAATATGGCTGCATGAAACCAGACTCCATCCCAGATGTTACGCGTGTGACTAGTGCATGCTGGGACAAGACTCGAGCCTCTTGTCATTGCTACAACCTCCTCTGTCCACAGCATCAGCCTGTATCATCCCATCGCCCAAAGTGAAAGCCTATCTGATGCTGGGAACGGTTTCGTTGTTCGAATTGTTCCACTTGTTTCTAGGTTCCTATTTCAAATCATTTTTCTCCTGCAAAGTCCTGTCCTCTGCAGGCTGCTGCGTTGCTGGAGGAGCCCATCTGGCCTCAGTCCCATCAAATCACACTCCAACTCAGGCAGCCACAGCTGATCTCCATTTTCTGATTATTAACCCCAGACCTGCTCCATTGTTTTGGTCTGTCTGAAGCTATATATAGCTGCTCCAAACAACAACGGGGTGGGAGAGATTGGGACTGTCCTGGGGAGAATCATGTGCAGCTGTTTAGTTCCCACCACACACACTCCCCCCACCCCATACCCCAAGGGTACAATAAAATGTTCCAGCAAAACAGGAAGACTCTATGGCTGGGAAATGAAGAACAGCTGCAGGAGAGAAGGAACGAAGTGTTGTACAGGGAGGCCTGACTTCAAGCTCACAGGAAACGTATGAGAGATTTCACAGCCACTTTTCTAATAAGCTTTATTATTATTCCACTCATATATTACAGCACCCCCGACTCCACGCATCCTCCTGAGCTGTGACACCAAACTGTGCTCATCAAAGGCTAGAGGCCCTCTCTAGCGAAGGGAGCAGTGGCTCAGCAGGAAGTGAACCACCTGGATTTGCTGCCTTAGTCCTCTGTCCCCTTCCCACCTGTACCCCAGTTTGAAAGAAAGAAAAGATGTGTGAGCAGACAAAGGGTTTATGCAGTTGAAGTCCCTGGATGGGGTAAGCTTATCTCCACAAACAGCAGCAGGCAAGCTGGAATGGAAGCTTCCACCAGCCTGTTTCACAGTTAGTTCTCTGTTCTGTGTCCTTTGTAGCCAGGCTTACGCTTTCATCAGCAATAGGGCCAAGGCGATGGCGGTCACACGGTGATCGAGTGTGGAAGGGGAGCCACTGTCATCATGCTGTCAACACATCCTGACTAGAACGAGCGGAAATCCCAGCAGAAGAAGGCTGAGATAGGCTCGTTCCTTCGCAAGCCCCAGAGAGCAGCAGGAAAGCAGGGGACAGATCCTGCCTCCCATTCCGCAGAGAGGCTGCTCATGTGACACAGCAGCCAAGACAGAAATTCCCGCAGTGCAGGCAGTGGCCCTAGGCAGGCACCATCACAGCCCTTATGTAGGGGTTGTTCTGGGGCAGGACCTTAGACGGTGCTTCAGGGATTCTGTACGGTGCTGCAGCGCAGATTATGAGCTGTTCCAAGGCCATTCTGGAGGACACAAAGGCAACATCTCCACTCTACTTACATCTGTGTGCTGCGCTGCCTTACTGCCTTCTTCCACCATATGGACTCAGCTCGCCCTGACTGACCCTGCCAAGGTCTGTTTGCGATCAGTTTCTCTGTACACCTTTTTGGAATTCATTTCCCATCCAGGAGTGTAACTGAAAAACTAAACCACATTTGCTGCTAACAGGCTTGGGCAGAGGTAGGACAGTGTGGACGTCCTCTGGAGAGAGGTTCCAAAGGGAGTGGAACCTATGCCAGACACTGCTCTGTCAGGAGAGAAACAAGGGGCTGCCTCCAAGAGGGTCGCTCTTGTGATTGAAGCTGGACGGGGACTCAGGAAGTCGGGGGTCAGTTCCTGGCTCTGTCACAAACTCCATCTATCATACTGGGTAAATCTAGTGGGACCAGATTCTCAAAAGTACTCAGCACCAAGCAGACCTCCATTAGGGGAGTGTGCGGTTCTCAGTGGGAGCATCTAGGTGCTGAACGCTTTCGCAAATCTAGTTCTTAACCTCTCTGTGCTCATCTCCTCATCTGTTAATACTGACCTAGCTCCCAGGGGTGTTGTGAGAAAAAACCCATATCATCGGAGAGGTGCCCTCACACTACAGTGGTGGGGCCAATATAAATACCAGATAGAGATGAGAGTGAAGCTGGGCTAGGAGAATTATGAAGGAGTTCGGGTGTTGGGGAAAGTGGGCAGGACTGGGAGAGGAAAAGATGGTTGAGCCTTGTGTCCTCAGAGTCCTGAGGGTTAAAGGGAAAAAACGAAGCAGGAAATGTAACATACACAAGAAAGTGCGAAGGGCTGAGCGTACCTTCCTTTGCGTGCTATGCTCATGGGAGGGGCATTTATCAGATCATTAAAGAAACCACATTTCCTCTCTCTGCAGGTGCAAAGACCTCAAGCTCCAAACTGTTCTAGTGTCCCTCATCAGCCCCCAGTGGGACTTAGAAGGGACTGAATACTAACAGCAGCCAAAACCAGAGTCAGGACAATGTGCTCAGAGCCCATTGCTGAAGATTAGGACTGGAAGGGACCTCAGGAGGTATCTAGTCCAACCCCCCGCTCAAAGCAGGACTAACCTCAGCTAAATCATCCCAGCCAGGGATTTGTCAAGCCGCAGCTTAAAAACCTCTAAAGATGGAGATGCCACCACCTCCCTAGGGAACCCATTCCAGTGCCTCACCACCCTCCTAGTGAAAAACATTTTCCTAATATCCAACCTAGCCCTCCCCCACTGCAACTTGAGACGGTTGCTCCTGGTTCTGTCATCTGCCACCACTGAGAACAGCCTCGCTCCATCCTCCCTGGAACCCACTTTCAGGTAGTTAAAGGTGCTATCAAATCCCCCCTCATTCTTCTCTTCTGCAGACTAAACAAGCCTAGTTTCCTCAGCCTCTCCTCATAAGTCTTGTGCTCCAGCCCCCTCATCATTTTTGTTGTTCTCTCTCCAATTTGGCTGGACTCTCTTCAATTTGCCCACATCCTTCCTGTAGTGGGAGGCCCAAAATGGGACACAATACTCCAAATGAGGCCTCACCAATGCCAAATAGAGGGGAATAATCCCTTCCCTCTATCTGCTGTCAATGCTCCTATTATTGCAGCCCAATATGCTGTTAGCCTTCTTGGCAAAAAGGGCACAGCTGAATCATATCCAGCTTCCTATCCACTGTTACCTCCAGGTCCTTTTCTGCAGAACTGCTGCCTAGCCAGTCAGTCCCCAGTCTGTAGCTGTGCATGGGATTGTTCCATCCTAAGTGCAGGACTCTGCACTTGTCCTTGTTGAACCTCATCAGATTTATTTTGGCCATTCCTCCAATTTGTCTAGGTCATTCTGTATCCTATCCCTAGACTCCAGTGTATCTACCACTCCCTCCAATTTAGTGTCATCTGCGAAGTTGCTGAGGGTGCAACCCATCCCATCCTTGAGCTCATTAATGAAGACATTGAACAAAACTGGCCCCTGGACCAACTCCTGGGGCACTCTGTTTGTTACCAGCTGCCAACTAGACATCAAGCCATTGATCACTAACCGCTGAGCCCAATGATCTAGCCAGCTTTCCATCCATCTTATGGTCCATTCATCCAACCCATATTTCTTTAACTTGCTGGCAAGAATACCGTGGGAGACCATATCAAAAGCTTTGCTAAAGTCAAGATAGATCACATTCATCACTTTCCCCACTTCCACAGAGCCAGTCATTTCATTAAAGAAGGCAATCAGGTTGGTCAGCAATGAATTGCCTTTAATGAATCCTGACTGGCTGACCACCTTCCTCTCTGCCAAGTGCCTCAAAATGGATTCCTTGAGGACCTGCTCCATTTTTCCAGGGACTGAGGTGAGGCTGACTGGTGTGTAGTTCCCCGGATCCTCCTTCTTCTCTTTTTTTGAAGATGGGCACTAGATTTGCCTTTTTCCAATTATCTGGGACCTCCCCCAATCAACACGAGTTTTCAAAGATAATGGCCAATGGCTTTGAAATCACATCAGCCAACTCCCTCAGCACCCTCAGATGCATTGCATCCAGCCCCATAGACTAGTGCATGTTCAACTTTTCTAAATAATCCTGAACCTGTTCTTTTAGCCCTGAGGGAGGTTCACCTCCTACCCATTCTGTGCTGCCCAGTGCAGTAGTCTGGGAGCTGACCTTGTCTGTGAAGACAGAGGCAAAAATAAGCATTGAGTACTTCAGCTTTTTCCACATCCTCTGTTACTAGGTTGCTCCCCCATTCTGTAAGGGGCCCACACTTTCCCTGACCTTCTTCTTGTTGCTAACATACCCGTAGAAACCCTTCTTGTTACCCTTCATGTCTCTTGCTAACTGCAACTCCAATTGTGCTTGGGCCTTCCTGATTTCACTTTCATGCGTGAGCAATATTTTTATACTCCTCCCTTGTCATCTGTCCAAGCCTCCACTTCTTGTAAGCTTCCTTTGTGTGTTTAAGCTCACCAAAGACTTCTTTGTTAAGCCAAGCTAGTTGCCTGCGATATTTGCTATTCTTTCTGCACATCGGGATGGTTTGTTCCTGCACCCTGAATAAGGTTTTTTTAAAACACAGCCAGCTCTCTTGGACTCCTTTCACCCTCATATTAGCCTCCCAGGGGATCCTGCCCATCAGCTCCCTGGTTGGGCTGAGAGTTTCTTATTCTTATGGCACCACTACAGGTCTCACAGGCCATTGGTTAGATGCCCTTATATATTGGAACCAACACTTTAACACTGTGCCTTGATGCTAGGTGCCTTAAGAAAGCCATTGCTAGCTGAGATAACACGAGATGAGATACTAGTTGGACGCTTGTGCAAAGCCCAGTTTATGTGGCTGTGCCTGTTTTCTGTGCACATCTTTAAATGTAGTAACTCTAGGCAGAACATGGGGCAGAGCTAGGTGGGAAGTGCTACAGAGAGGTTTTTACAGAGTAATAGACTGATTCATTTTTGCTCTGCACCCGGAATACTCAGGAACGCAAAGGGTGGGCATCCTTTTGCTGCCGCTGATGTGAGCAACTGGAGAATTTTTATTTGGTAGCCTTTTACTGCAGTCACGCGCTACCCATGCTCCTCATGGAGCTGGACTAGCAGAGAATGCTAGAGTTCATGATTGTGATCCACTGGCAAAACCGGCAGGAGTGGTAGCAGGGAGGTGGCAATACAGATCAGGAGTAAGTTGTATCAGCAGAGATTGCACATAAGTCTGTGCAAAGCCTGTCTTCAACCAGCACAATGAGCCATGACTAAAAAGAAATGTTTCTGTGCGCTGCTGGAAATGAGCAGTGGGAAGTTTCTGCTGTTGTCCAGCATCATCTCTCAGCCTGAGTTTTCAGAACCAGGGTCAGAGGAGTTGCCAATGAGGGGTTGTTCCCAGTGCAATGCAGATGCATTTAAATTGGGTTAAACCTGGTTTTAAATAGGTTTAGCGTCATTCAGTAATTTACCAACACAAGATAAGCTGAATTAAGGAAGTGTGAAGCAGGTTTTAAGTGTACATTATTTAGGGCTTTGCACCAGTTTAACTGGCCTGGTTTAAAATTTGATTTCTCAAAGCTGGTATAATTTTTCTCCAACCCCTTCCCATGGGGAGATCATTCCACAACCAAATGCAGCTCATTGCAATGCAGTTTCCCCTTATTTTCAGCCAGTTTTTTCTAAGCACAATTTCATCCCATTCCCCCTAGTTACGCCATCATTTATCAACACCCTCCCCCTGGGTTTTTACATCCTTGGGATACTTGGAGACAGTTACCTAGTCACTCTTATTGTTCCTTTAAGGCCTAGCCCTGAATCGCTCCAGCAGGAGGCGAAGATATTTGAGCTGATATTTCCTGTCCTGTGTGTGTGGTTGCAAGACACCTTCATGGGGTTGCTAGGAAACTTTCCAGAGATAAATGATCTTCATCAAAACAAGGGTAAAGCAGGAAATGGGACTTACTGGAGGAAGTGGGAGGCTTCATGTTTTCTGCCTTGTCCACTTCCATGTCTAGAGGACACGAGTAATGTCTGTATTGGTCATTTCCAGACAGCCTACTCTTTATTGTGATAGAGAAGGTACTGGGTTGGCCTCTGATCTCAGCGCCAGGCCTCTTAGCCTTTCACCTTCTGTTTCTCCATGGCTCTAATAGCAGCTGAGGGAAATTGTAACTGCACCTGAGCAACCACTGCAAGAGCAGGTGGCATGTCAGTTTAACGTCTCATCTGACAGTTCATTAAGGTGGAAAGTACAGAGAGGGAAAAGCAAACACCAAATTCTTCTCCAGTTTTCAGATGAGTAACAGAATCATAGAGATTAAGGCCAGAGGGGACCCTAGATCATCTAGTCTGACCATCTACATCTCACATGCCACCAACACCACCCAGCACTAACTCATTAAAAACAACAACAGAAATGAGACCAAAGTAAATTAGACCCTCCGGAGACATTATGTACAACGGGCAGAGAATACAAGGGACCAAGGTCCACCAGTGCCTGATGCCCATGCAGTGGCAGGGAAAGGATTAAGTGAGATACACCCAGATAATCATTGGAAGTGATTTGCACCCCACACTGCAGAGGAAGGCAAAAAAATGCCAATGCGACCTGGGGGAAAATGGCTTCCCAACCCCACATGTAGCAATCAGTTAGCCCCTAAGCATGTGAACAAGAAGCAGTCAGCGAAGAATCTGAGAGAGACAATGGTCAGTGCCAGCTCAGAGCCCGGACCTACCTCGTCCAACGTCCCATCTCCAACTCTGGCCTTCCCTGAAGCCCCAGAGGAATGAAATAAAAATTCCTCTTGGAATACACTTGGGGGAAAATAATCCCTTTCTGACCCCTGCCGGTGGCTGGCTGGAACATGAAGCATGAGTTTAGGAACATAAGACACAAACCAGGAGCAAGCCTCAGGGCTGTTGAGCCCTTCCCCTACCATCACAAACAAACCCATCATACAGTTGAACTCATAAATGCATCCACTCTCTTTTAAAACAAATTAAGTTGTTTGTCTCTGCAACTCCTATTGGGAGGCCGCTCCAGAACCTTACCCATCTGATGGTTAGAAAACTTCTTCTAAATTTCTAGCCTGTATTTATTCATGGCCAGTTTATATTCATTTGTTCTTGTACCAAGATTGTTTTTTAGCTTAAGTAACTCTTCACCAGCTCTGATGTCTATCCCCCTCATGTATTTATATCCCCTTTCAGCCTTCTTTTTGCAGGACTAAACAAGCCAAGCTCTTCCAGTCTCTTCTCATAAGGTAGGACCCCCAATCCCCTGATCATCCTAGAAGCTATTCTCTGTACCTGTTCCACATTCAAAAAAGATTAATTTAGACTGCGTCACCAGAATTATACACAGTATTCCAAATGCCAGTTCCTTGTACAATGGCATTAATACTTCTCTGTCTCTATTGGAAATGCCTTGCATGATCCATAATAGGACTGCATTTGCCTTTTTCAAAGCTGCATCACATTGGTGGCTTGTATTCATCCTGTTATCAACCCACACACCCAGGTTTCTCTCCTCCTGCGGCACTTCCAATAGATGAGGCCTCCTCTTCCCCCTGCTTGTAGCAGAAATTCTTGTTATTAGATCCTAAGTGCATGACCTTGCACTTTGTATTATTGAATTTCATCCCATTTCTGTCACTTCTGTTTTCAGGGTCATCCAGATCTTCCAGTATATAATATTCTGATCCTCCTCTGTATTGGTGATGCTTCCCAACCTTGTATCATCAGCAAATTTCATTAGCACATTTCTACTTTTTGAGCCAACATCATGAATTAAAATATTGACTACGATTGGCCCCAAGACTGATCCTTGAGGAATTCTACTGGTAACCTCTCTCTAGTTTAGTAATTCATCTTTCAGCACAACCTGTTGCCTTCTTCCCTTTAGCCAATTTATTATCCACCTGACAATTCTTGTACTGATCCCCATCTTCCCTAATGCAACTAATATTCCTCAGATAGTACCATTTAAAATGCTTTACTGAAGTCCATATACGCCATATCTACTGCACTTTCCCTGTCTAAAGGATCAAAGTTATATTCTCAAAGAAGGAAATCAGGTTAATCTGGCATGATCTACATTTGGCAAACCCATGTTGAATTACATCACCTTTATTGTTCTCCTTAAACTCTGAGGCCAGGACAAGAAGCAACAAGCTTAAATTTCAGCAAGGGCGGTTTAGGTTGGACATTAGGAAAAACTTCCTAACTGTCAGGGTAGTTAAACACTGGAATAAATTGCCTAGGGAGGTTGTGGAATCTCCATCACAGGAGATTTTTAAGAGCAGGTTAGACAAACACCTGTCATGGATGACCTATAATACTTAGTCCTGCTATGAGGGCAATGGATTAGACGAGATGATCTCTTGAGGTCCCTTCCAGTCCTACAATTCTTTGATTCTATGATTTACCTCACAATTTGTTCTAAAACCTTGCATGCTACTGAAGTCACACTAACTGGTCTGTAACTGCTCAAATCACACTTTTTCCCCTTTCTTAAATATAGGCATAATGTTAGCCAGTCTTCAGACATCTGCTATCCCAAATAGACAGATTTATTTAAAAAAATCTTTGCTACAGGACTAGCAATTTCATGTTCTAGTTCCTTCAATAGTCCTGTGTGAAAGTTATCCAGTACCCCTGATTTTGAGCACGTGAGGTTCTTTAATTTTTTCTTCCACCTCAGATGTGGTCATTTCCTTTTCTAGACACACATTTCCATCAGCTTTACTGCCTACATGCACATGTTCCATATTAGCATCGTTACTGAAAACTGGGGTAAACTGTACATTTAATTTTGGTGCCATACCTACATTATGTTTAATCTCCTTCCTATCCACACAGCATAGTGGTCCAACCTCATCCTTCTGTAGTCTCTTGTTACTTATATAACTAAAAAACCTCTTATTATATATTTCAGTTTCCTGGTCAAGAGTTCATTCAGTTTGACTTTTAGCTTTTCTCACTTTATTCCTACATTTTCTAACCTCCACAATGTAGCTTTCTTTGCTGATCAACCCTTTTCCCCGTTGCCTATAGGCTCTCTGTTTACTCCTAATAACCTTGATGAGGTGGTTGTTCATCCAGATGGGTCTGAAGCCTTTCCCTACTAGTTTGTTTCCTTTTCTTAGTATGCAATTTTCAGGTTTTGAATAGCTGGTTTGAAAAAATTCCAAGCCTCCTCTGCATTGACATCCTTGGGCTTTTCAGGAAACACATTTCACTGCATCAGCTGGCCAGTTAACACCTAATCACTGAACTCCCCTGGAAAGAGCATTTCATCATGCTAGTATCAACTCTCCTGGAGCTGATAGTACATAGTACAGCTAGCTTAACTGGATCCATTCAGGTTAGCTAGCCAGAGCCATGTTTATGATACTATTAAATGCTTAGTCTGGCTAATGAACTTCTGTCACAGTCATGACTATAACTTTGTGCCTACTGGGCACCAGGGGTGCCATTTGGGGGAGGCAGGAACTCCCCCCCTGAGTTTTGTACATCCTAGCCCCAAGCTGAGCTCTTAACTATATGTGGAATGTAAGTTCTGCAGAGAAGAGGGAGCGCTCTCCCGCTAGTGCCCCATAGTTTACAGAGGCAGGTTGATTAAGATAAGAAAGGACTGGTGATTAAATTAAGGATCTGGAAGTCCTTAGATGAGCCTAACTGGGGGTGAAGTGGGGTGGAGGGTTGTACAGAGAATTCAAGGGACTCCGGAGAAATACGGCCAAGACTTTTTAGCCAAAGTTACAGTCAGAAAAGAGGGAGATAGGTGAAAAGAAGGGTCCAAAACCAAGGGAAGGGAGATCAGTGGTCTAAATTCCCACTCTACCTATGGTACTAACGTGGCTCCGTCACCACAGCATCTGAGCACCTCACAACGTCTAGCCTATTTCTCCTCACAGCCCCTCAGTGAGGTGGAGCTGTGTTGTTATCCCATTGTACAGATGGGGCACTGAGGCACAGAGAGATTATGGGCCAGATTTTCAAAGGTATTTAGCCACCTAGTGGGATTTTCAAAGGTGCTTTGTAAACCCCACTAGCTGTTTATTTGCATCTTTGGGTGCCTAAAAACCTTTGAAACTTTGTCCCTAAGGCACTAACCTGAGGTCACACAGGAAGTCCATGGAGGAAGTAGAACCCAGGTCCCTCAGGGCTTGCTCACTATCTACTGGCCCAACCTCTCTCTCTCCGCTGCATGCCTGGAGGGTGGGTGAGAAGACTCCAATAGATGGGAGCAAAACCAAGAAGTCCAATTCCCTGAGACTCCACCAAATGGTCCTAGGCGACTGGGAACAATGTCATGGTTGACAGCAGCAGAGAAAGCAGCACAGAGATCAGGAAGGATGAAGAAAGAAAGAAAGTCAACTGAGAGGAGATCACTTTTCCCCCCCAAGGAGTAGCAGCAGGTCCTACCCCCAGCTGGGATGTAGGGCATTGGCTGTTGTGAAATTTTACATTTGAACTGAAAACCATTTTGTTTTGTCTTTTTTTTTGTTCTGAGTTTGAGAAACGGAAGGAAGGAGAAAGTGCCATACAAGTGTCAGGTGTGTTTATGCCCAAATTCTTCAGGTTTCAGCTGTATTCAGGCCAACTCCAGAACAGAGAACAGAAATTGCATCCACAGAGTCCATAAAGTTGTCATGATTTGTATTATTCACTGGGCACTGTCTGTGTGCTCAGCACCGTTCAGAATAGGCCAGAAAATGTCATCCCTGAGCCAATCCATGTAAAATGTGTAGCTCTGGATAAAATGGTTCAGTTAGTTAAGTGTGAAGTGTATAGTTATTCAGCACATATATTAAGTGCTGATGGAATTAGAAGTTTTATCTGGTTAAGGATTGGAAGATTTGACCCTCCAACTTTTTTTCAAGAGGAAAAACTGCCCAGAGCTCCCACGCCATTTTCCTTTCCTGCCTGTATTGGCCCTGATGTACCTCCGAAGACTCAATTTTTTTCTCAACTTTAAAACATGGAATTTTCTTGGTGTTGGGTATTAAATATTCTCCTCTGAGAACAGCAACTCTGTCACTGTCATGTGGGGTTTTAGAGCCTTCTGGACAGTAACTAGCCTTTAAGCAGGAGTGAGTGTTGCCATCTATCATGATTTTGTCATGAGTCTCATGTTAATCAATTTTTCTTAAAGCCCCAGCTCCTGGAGTCAAGTGGCGAAGTGATGATTTCAGCCTTCATTCTTAAAAGAAAAGTAAGTTTCTAGGCCTTGTGGCTGTGGAGAAAGTTTCAAAATGTGACCCCAGTGGACTTTAAAGACTCAAAAAGCAGAAGGCAACTGAAAAGAACACCAAATCTATTATTTTTACAGAATCTCATGGTTTTTAAGACAATCTTATGATTTTGGGGGAGTCTGACTCATGATTTTTTAATAGTTGGGGTTGGCAATGCTGTGAAAGTGACTTGAAAGTGTCAGTTTCATGCCTGTTTAGTTAGTTTCTAGTCTATTATCTGTAGCATGGCGATACCCTTAGAACCCCTGGCAGGCACAGTATAAACTCACAGGACCTTGTCCTAATAGGATGTTTCCAAAAGTTAAATGATCTATTCCAAGTCTGGTGAGCTGCAAAAAGTAAGTAGTGTGGCAAACTGCCCGGATCCCCCTGACGGATCTCAGGCTTCACCTCTGTTCCTTGGCCAGGGCACACCCAGCTTCCTCATCTCCCTTGGCTGTAGAGGAACTTTGTCTCCTGGCCTGGAAAGGAACCATCTCTTCCAGCTGCTCCAAACCCTCTCACAGCTTTGCCTGCATTTATTCCCTCCCCCTCCTTTAGGGAAGGCAGGGTTTAAATACACCTGGCCTGGCCCTTCATTGGGGCCAGGTGCGTCTAACTGCCCTGCTGTGGTGTCTCTTCTGCCTGCAGGGCAGAGGGTTTTTAACCCTTTAGAGCCCTCTGGCCTGACTTTTTCACAGTAGCTTAAATGATAGAAAGTAATCTCGATTTTTATACAATCGTTTCAATTGTTGTATTCAAGAGTTTGTAACAAAGTAAAAATATATATTAAAATTTTAAACCTAGCCAGTGTCCCTTCAGTGACTTGACACAAGATATCAGAATATGTTAGTATTAGAGATGAATGGGTCTAATATTTATTTAATTTTCTTTTTTTATATAGGAATTAGACACAGTGCTCCTGTCAACTAATTTCTAAGTTATTATCTGCAAAACAACTAGAATTTTCAGGTTCCTAAGTAGCCCCTGGAATCAGTTAAAGTTGCCCCCTCTCCCCCAAACAAAATCTGAAATGGCCTCGGGGCAAAACATTAATGTTGAAGAGACGACTGAAGATAGTCTTATTCATTTTTCTTTTCATTAGTTTCAAATCTATCTTGAGTGAGTGAGAGGAAAGGCTTTCTTGGTTCAAGCTGTGGTTTCAGCAGCTGATAGCACCCAGCATCCCAGAGTCAGGTGTGCAGTCCTTGAGAGACCACACAGGGCTGATGAGGTGATGAAGAGACAAGGGCGAGAGCTGATATGAAGTATTCATCTGTGAAGAAAGGAGCTTCCAACCAAGGTGCAGCCTGCGTGGTGAGCTTGTGGCTAAATTGCTCATCCCACCCTTTCTAGCTCATTTTGCACCTGCTTGGCTTTGGCTTTGAAGAACAAGACTACTCTTCAGATGAACAATTCTTTTGTGTAGTGAAACGCAGACAACAAAATGAAATGAACGCAAAAAGCTAACATCAGCCAAAATGTAAGGATTAGGTATGTCCTGGAAAAGGATTCCTGGGAAGACCAGTTGTGCCCAGGAAGGATGTGTATATGAAACAGTGGGATACCACAACCATGGCATCATAGGAGCTGAGAAGAAATTCTGTGGCCCTATCTAATCCATCCCCAGATGCATGGCTGTCACAATTTCAAAGGAATTGCACCTTTTCCACCCACCCTCTTTGTGGTACACTCTAGGAGTGCTCAGTCAGGTTTCAGGTCTCTTGCAATCATTTGTCGTTGGGCAGGGATCCTTGTCTCATTTCCTTCTGACCAGGGAATTTAAAGCTGCACAGCTTCCTGCACTAAACTGTGATATTCCCATCAAACCAATCTGCTTAATTGCCTGTGCTTTGCTTTGTTTCCAAGGGCTAGGAACAGTGTACTGCCAGCTGTTACATGTTACTGCAAAGCTCCTTCTAAGCAAGCACATTTATTCTTAAGATAAAAGCATTACAGATAAATCATAATAAAACAATGAACAGATTTAAACACACACGAAACATACCAGGTGTCATCAGTTAGTCTTATGG
The DNA here is from genome assembly GCA_007922155.1 of Mesoclemmys tuberculata. Classification (NCBI taxonomy): domain Eukaryota; kingdom Metazoa; phylum Chordata; order Testudines; family Chelidae; genus Mesoclemmys; species Mesoclemmys tuberculata. The sequence continues at coordinate 7,533,386 of ML675652.1, forward strand.
AGCCCAAAAGGGCCAAAGTCTATCCAAACTTTCCACAAGGGTTGAGACCCCTCTTGGGCAGAAGGTCCTGTCACTTTGCTGGATCAAAAGACAGCCCTGAGTCAGTTTAAACCCAGCCTTTTATATCAAAATCCTTTTCCTTGTCTGTTGGTCTCTGGAGAACCCAGTTCGAACCATTATATGCAACATCCGCAGGGGAGGTACCCCTTTAGAGGTGTTTACAACCTGAGTGAATCACTTAAACTCCCCCCACTATTTCTGGTTCTTCCAGGAACTGTGACAACCTACCTCCTGGGAGTTGCATGCAATGTCTGGCTGACAGTGATACATAAACTTAATACAGAAAAACCTCAGAGTTACAAACACCAGAGATACAAACTGACTGGTCAACCACACACCTCATTTGGAACTAGAAGTACACAATCAGGCAGCTGCAGAGAGAGTGAAAAAAAGCAAATACAGTACAATGCTGTGTTAAACTACTAAAAATATAAAGGGAAAGCAGTATTTTTCTTCTGCATAGTAGTGTTTCAATGCAGTATTAAGTTAATGTTCAGCTGTAAACTTTTGAAAGAACAATATAACTTTTTGTTCACAGTTGTGAACATTTCAGAGTTACGAACAACCTCTATTCCCAAGGTATTCGTAACTCTGAGGTTCTACTGTACAATATGGTTCCCCCAAGTTATTGCATGTGGTTGCAATATCTGTCATGGCAGTTATCTACACTGTCTGTGCCAGGGTTTGATCCACTCCTGTCTCTGGGACAATGGGAAATTTTGGCTTTAGAAAACAGTGGATTCTGGAAGTTTAGGTTCTAACCACAATGCCTTGAAGGAAAAGTAAAATATTTTTAGGTTTTTCCAGAAGGACTGTCTCAAGGCAAAAACCAGAAGATGACTGAATCCATCCCCTGTGTGAGCTCTCCCCTCGCAGCCTCTCAATTTGCCTCTCTGAGGCTGTAGATAGGACAAAGTGGGAATGTTGGCAATGTGTTTATGATTCCTATGCATACCGCATTTTCCCTCTGTGGTTTGCATTGCGATGCATGGAACATAAAAGGTTAAAATTGTTCGTGAGGCATTGTGTCACATACCTGCATGGGATGGTATGAAAGGGTCCTTAAGGACTGGCTGAAACCAACCCATCTCAATGGAGGATCTGGAAAGACAAGGGGAAACGCAATGTTTCGACATTCTCCTCTAGCAACCAACAACCAAGAGAAGGAGATTTCTCCCCCTTCCTCAGCTCCCTCCAGGTAATCATAACAAAGTCTCCAGCTAGAGAAGGAAGGGGAAAGGTGTATTAAGCCATTCCCAGACTTGGTTGCTATCACCACCCCACCTGATGACATACACTTATTGGAATCTGCTAACTCTACCTATTCTAGTTGTAAGAAGGGTCTGTCAGAACCCTCCCCTATGTTGTGTTTTTGGTGCATGTCTACAGTGCCACGAAAAACAATGCTACAGGAATCCCCTATATCTCTTAATGTTTGGGCAAGAACCAACATTACCCATAGACCAGATTCCAGCTTCGATCAGCTGAACCCGGTGAGAGCTCCATTTCTTCAGCCCTAAACCCCATGGCAGAAGCATTTAGGCCTGTTACTGGCAAACTCACACCAACAATGAGACCAGCCTGGGATAATCCCTCCAACATCTCCAGATCTCCTGGAAGAAAAACAGACCAGTGATGACACATCTAGGCTGTGGGGCAGTGGGGACATACAGCTGGGAGATGTCTCTAGTGCCCTGGACCTTACAGTACCAGAACAGGAGATGAAGGGGTCTGTGCCAACAGCTGAGGGACCCTCAAGGAAATCTTTGCCATTCCTTGCCCAAGAAATCACCCCTACCCCTGCCAGGCCCACTCTCAATAGGTGCAACAGTATTATAAGGCCAGAAAAACAGTTAACTTATGATGCACATGGGCTGATTAGTGAAGAAGAAATACACTTAGCTCACAGGCTTGTGGACGCAATAGTAGATTTCCTCAGACCTTCTGGGGAGAACTCATGCAGTTAGTATAATCTGAAATGTGATTTGCCAGGACGACAAATTCTCAGCTGGGGGTAGGATATAAGCAAGGCCCGAATGAGCCTTTTCCCAGCGAACTGGCCTATTTGGGTTTTGGGACGCCCCCGACTAAGGGGAGGAACTACTGGGCCCCAGGACTCAACTGGTGTTGGGGAACAACGAATGAAAAAACAGGAATAGATGTGAAGGCTAAATGGAGGGAACCTGAAGGAGACACCGAGGAGAGAACCCCGGACAGCGCCCACTGCTCCTCAAAAGTGGCTAAGGAGTCAGCGGACATGACCCAGAGGAACTCTGCCCGGATACATGCTCGGACGGAGGAGCAGAAATAAGCCCCGCAGTCACAGAGTACCTCCTCAGCTAACATCCTCTCTCTGGTGTTATAAATGGCAGCCGGCTGGGCGGAGGGAAACAGGTGTCAGGGCCAGACTGTATTTGCATGAGCACACCCGCCGTGCTTAGGGGCTCAGCATGATGTGACTCTTTCGCCCAAATGATCCCTTTGACTGGTGTTGGGTGACAAATCGCTCTGGTGTTAAATGCAGGGGCAGTAAAATGTTGTTCTCATTATCATATGAGCAAGGGGCAGTAAAACTGTCACTATCATCTGAACCGAACTGGCTAAGCATGGCGCTCAGATGGCAGAGCCCATGTATTCCTGCTTGGAAGTATGGGCTTTGCTTAAGAGCTCTAGGCATGGTGGAACCTCTGCTTGTCTACCCTCACTGCCACCCACTCACCCCACTGTTCCAAGACGGAGCTAATTTAGATTCCATTTGGGTCTTTTGTTTTGGTACATGCTTGTCAGAGCTGAAATCATCTACTGTGGGACAGCGCTGCTGCCCAGCTTCAGCACTGAGGTCTACCCACTAACAACTGATGATCTCAGAGCTAAAATCAGAAAGCTGGCTGGAACCTAAAAAGACTGACTTGCAGAGGTCCGAGTGGAAAAGCAGGTGGTAGTTGAAGGTGACGGTGTGCAGGGGAGTGGCCCGTGGAGCAATGAGCAGCCACCAGGGCAGCCGACAAAGTGGCAGGTGGCGCAGCAAGCACAGGGGCGAGTGGGGCGGTAGTGACGGCACGGAGGGCAAGCAGGGTGCCTGCTCCCTCCACACTCCCCCAGCCAGAGTGGGAGGTGAATTTGCTCAGAAGCATCCCTGAACTCTGGATCATCACTGACCAAGGAAAACGACTGTAAGCGGGGTGTCGGGGAGAAAGAAAGGAGAGGCAAACAACACTGCCTAACGTACTCTGGGTTTTGCTCATGGCTTGATGTTTATGAATCCTGCTTGCACTGTTTTCCCAAATTAATGCTGAATTGCTTCCCTCCTTTTATTAAATGATCTTCTTTCTACACTCACACTCTGTGCTTGCAAGAGGGAAAGTACAGTCTTTTAGAGGGGGGTAGCATATAATTTCCCAGGTGCCTGGGTGGGGTCTTGAGACGGTTTTGTGGTGTATTGTTGAACCCCTAGATGTTGAACCTGGCCCTTGTTGCTGCCAACTCCAAATGGCGGAAGGATTTCATAGCCTTAGGTTGGTCTAGTTTAGGAAACAAGGTTAGTTTTAGCATGGGACCTCAACTTCTTTTCCTAATCTAGGCAAACATAGACAAGTTTAGGCTGAAAGGACGCTGATAACTGAGGAACACACTCTGCAAGCGCAAAGAATGAGTGGTTGGCATTTGAGCCACAATTTCCATCTAGTTAATCTGTCTGTCTGTAGTTTATACTGCATGGATCATCATGGTGTGTGAGCACCTGTCAGGATAACTGGGGATAGTCGTCCATAATCCCCTCCAGCCACCACAAGCCCTAGGAGATGGTACCACTGGCCTCAGGAAGAGCTCTCCCCAACCAGGGCTATTGCTTGAATACATGTATTTGGTAGGTTGCATTTCTAATTATAGCTCTGTGTCCATGATGGCTAAGGAGGAAAAAGATTAACTGAATACTCATAGTCTCCTAGGGAAAAGCCTCCAACCACAATGTTTATCGACATGGCTCTGATTTCCCAGACAGGATTGATTCACTCTCTGGACTGTGCCAACTCCTTCCCCTTTGACTAGCTGACCGGACATTGCACATAATTCCTCCTTGTTTGCTGGGAAAATGATCCTAAGGAAAATTCATAGGGATTCTCACTGCACCGCAACAAGTGGGGGTTCTCTTCACCAACAGCAGCCTTAGATGAACACTCTGCCCAGTGAGTTGGCCAGCTCCAGCCTGACTTCTTTGACCAAACAGTGTGCCAAGGCGCAGTGGCAATACCATAGAGCAGGGTACATGACCAATTAGCACTTATCAATAGCTCCCTTTGTCAGCCCCCACCTCCCCAAATAATCATTCATTCCTTCTGTGCTATTTCTGTCTTCACTTCCTGCCAGAAAACAGAACCTTTTCCTGGGGAAGGTGAAGAGAGGTTTAATCCAGGTAGCTCCATGTTTATCACCCCAGATCCGCCTCCCAAAAGGAACTTCTGTTCCCATCACAATACTCAAGACTTCACTATCCCAGCCCACTGGTTCCCCAAATGTCAGAACCAGTTTCTTTTAAATCTCTCATTGAAATTCAGCACAACTCTCGGCATATGCTTGCAAGGCAGTTCTTTCCCCGTTACTCCCAGCAGGTCCCTCTCTACCTATCTTGCTCTCTGTGTTCTGTATTCCAGTACCATGCATCTGATGTCTCCCAAAATTAAAAGGTGTACACACAAAAATCTATTTATCTCTTCCCCCAACAGCAAGGGCTGGCGTTTATCTGCTTAAATAACCACCATTGTGGGGATTGTAGCCAAGTTGGTTGTAGAAGCAGGTTTCTTGCTTTAAAGGTACTGAGGTCCATGGCCTCTTCCTGGAGCAAGTTCCAGATTCATGAATCAGTCACAAAGGAAGTTTAATCTCCTTCCTATGCACAAATCTCACACAGACAACTGACAGTTACAATGGACTGCCAGTGCCTTCAGATAATCAGGGCCAGTCCCATGGGCTTTGAAGAGGAGAACTGGTGTTCCCTTCTGGTTTATGTCTTCTATTTCTAAAATCTCATGCTTCAGGCTTCAGCTGGTCACCTCCAGGGGTCAGGACAAGATTTCCCCATCCCCCATGTGTGCTGCTGGGTTTTTTCTCCTTCTTCTGAAGCCTCTAGAGATGGTCACAGCTGGAGCTGGGACACTGGACAGGTGGGCCAGTGGTCTGAGCTGATACTGAGAATTCTCTCTCTCTCTATCTCAGGTACTTGGCCATCTGGTTTTTGCTGTCATTCTCGGGGTCAAGCTGATCACCAAATTTGAGGTCAGGAAGGAATTTTCCCTTGGGTGAGATAGGCAAAGACCTTGGATTTTTGTTTGTTTGCTTTTTTTTTTTTTTTTTTGCCTTCTGCAGCATGTGGGTGCCAGTAACTTATGAAGTTCATCTGGATATATCTCACTTAATCATATATAGTAGCATATAACACATTTAGATGTAAGATACTTACTTCTGTAAGGTTTTTGTCTTGGCACTTTATAACATTGTGATTGCAAAACTAGAACAATATAACATTAGCATGGCACACATTAAATGTTTCCCAGTAGAACCTCAAAGATATGAACACCGCAGGAATGGAGGTTGTTTGTAACTCTGAAATGTTTGTTACTCTGAACAAAACGTTATGGTAGTTCTTTCAAAAGTTTAAAGCTGAACATTGACTTAATGCAGTTTTGAAACTTACTATGAAGAAGAAAAACACTGCTTTTAACCATATTAATGTAACTGAAACAAGTACAGAAACAGATGCTTTATTTTGCAAATCTTTTATTTTAAATTTTCCCTTTATTTTTAGTACTGTACTTTACATTTAACTATATTTCAATTTTAAGTAATTTCTCTTGCTTCTTTTTTTTAAGTATTTGTTATGCACGAAAAGAAAAGTCAACACAAAAGCTCACGCTGATTTAAATGTCCATTCAAATAACGCTAAAAAAAATGCTGCAGCAAAATGGGCTCGCACTGGTCTTTATAATGACAATTAAATTCAGTTTGGATATGTTTATTTTTATCCTGTAGTTTTTAATGCATGAAAAGTAAGTAGACTTGAAAAAATCTTTAATGATACTCTGTGGCTACCTGCCAGCGTCCCTCCCTCCCCTTCCCCTTGCACTGCCAGAGCTGCCGACAAGACCCGGGAGTGCAGCTGCAGCTTTGGCTGCAACGGGGCACAGGCTGTGGCCCTTTAAAATGTCTCCAAGATCACAGCCTGTGGACAGCAGCTCTGATTCCAGCACCCACTCGTGCTCCAGAGCAGGCTTTGGCTGCAAGACCAGCTTGCAAGCTTGTCCCTCTCCTGGGGAGGAGGAATGAAAAAAGCATCCTCCTTCCAGTGGGTGGGTGTGGGAGGCTGAAACAGCACCTGTCCCTCACATGGGGAGTAGGGTTGGGGACATAAAACCCAGATGTGCCTCTTATACATTTAAATGAATCCAGGCACTGTATAGTACCGGTTTGGGGATTTTTTCCCCCTCTGCTGCTTACTTCCAGGTTCACGGGGTTTCCAGTTGACTAGTCAGTTCGTACCTCTGGTGTTTGTATCTTTGAGGTTCTTCTGTAGATCTGTTCTATGAATCATTGTGGGAAAGTTCCATGGCCTGTGTAATATAGGAGGTTAGACTAGATAACAATGGTGACTTCTGATCTTGGAATCTATGAATAAATGGATTAACAACTGCTAGGTCACAAAATGTAATTGTAAACATGGAATCATCGAGTGGGTGTGTTCCTAGTGGGGTGCTGCAGTAATCGTTCTTGGCCCTACTCTACTTAACGTTTTTATTAAAGACTGGGAAAAAACATAACATCCTCCATGATAAAGTTTACAGCCAACACAAAAATTGGGGGAGTGGTAAATAACAAAGAGGACAAGTCATTGATATAGAGTGATCTGGATCACTTGGTATCAGCATTAGCAAACATTATGCATTTTAATACAGCTAAATGTAAATGTATATATCTATGTATGTATCTATGTATGTGTATGTAAATGTATACATCTATGTTGGGGGGTAGGCGCCCTCCGTCCCCCACTTTGGGGATCTAATTGCTCAAGGAAAGTGAGATAGTAAGACCGAATGGCCAGAGTCAGTATCACTGCCCTGGGGTTGTGAAGCAGTATGGCTCAATGGCCGGAGACAGTATCACAGACCAAGAGTTATGGGGCAGTATGGCCCAATGGCCAGAGTCAATAGCTGCCCTGGGGTCATGGCAATGTGGTCTAGCAGCCATAGTCAATAGCTGCCCTGGAGTCAGGACCATGCAGCCTAGCAGCCGGAGTCAATAGTTTTCGTGTGGTCAGGACTATGCAGCCTAGAGACTGGAGTCAATGGTTGCCTTGGGCTCAGGGCTACACACAAGCAGTCTATAGCTATGGTTGGGGTTGGTGTACCTCTGTGGCCTACTGCTCAGCTATGGGTTTTCTGTCATGGGGAGTGGCAGGGGAGGTTGGGGGGCACAGGCCTGCCCGACTCCACCGCATTCCAGCCCAGAGCCCTGTCCATGACAGAAGTGGTCACCACCCTGATCGGCAGGGATCTTACCGCAATGGTCTCGGGTGGAAGACACCACTTGCTCCGTCTCCGTTGGCTACTTCCTACCGTTTTGTCAGTGGCAATGTTCCCCAGTTCTCCAGAGCGTCCATGGTCCCACTCAATATGGTTTCCTGGACGTCTGCCTCTGGGTAGCTGGGTGTGAGCAGCTGGTCTCTGTTTGGATCTCCAGCTTCCTTGTTTGGGGGCTGTAGCAGCTCTCTGCTTGGAGCCTCTGCCAAGCATCCTTCCTCCTTGGTGTTCAGCACAGAATGAGCAGGGCTGCTCCCTTTTATACTGAAACAGCTGTCCGAGCATGCCCAGCAAGGTCTAGGGAACGGTACTTCCTCTGCCCATAAAGCTGGGTTATTTTCCTTGTCTCTAGTGTGGGTTACCACATCCTGTCACAATCTAGAAACAAAGAAAACAGGCCATACCTACAGAAGGGAGGGTCTCTATCCTGGGAAGCAACGATTCTGAAAAAGATTTGGTGGTTGTGGCGGATAATAAATTGAACATGAGCTTTCAGTGTGAAGTGGTGGCCAGAAGGGTAAATACAGGAGTCTTACGTAGAAGGGGACAGGTTATTTTACCTCTGTATTTGGCACCGGTAACCACACTGGAATACTGTGTCTAGTTCCATACCTCTTGACCCTTTGATCAAGAATGCTCTTTCACCCCAGCTCCCCTGCACTGTGTCTTGGGCTCTGTGATCTGCATTGTCCCAGAAGAATGTGGAGTGGTAGTCCATAGATCAAACTTTGGTTCTTCATGTAGCTGGGGCTTGGTCCATTCATCCTTCTACTGACCACCATCACCCCTGTCTTCTCCTGGTCCATCTCAGCCAGAGCTGAGAGAAGGTGCTGGTTCTGTCTAATGTAGAGTATCTGGGTTCCATGCACTAGTGCAAACACTTTAGAGAAGTGATCAAATACAAACTAAGCCCCATCCCCTTTTCACTAGATGTTAGGATTCTTAAAATCTTGGATTTTTTATAACCTATGTTTAGAGCCTAAATTAACCTGAAACTGTCTCTTTAAAACTTTCCATGGGAAATGAGGAAAAGGGGGGACGTGTTGGAGAGAGAACTTCTGTTGTTTGTACAAATCCTTTATCAAGAAAAGAAGCTGGACTGGGTCAGGCCAGCAAACCCCAGGCCCTGGGATGCAGGACAGGAATCTGATGTGAATCTCTGAAAGAGAAGATATTTCTTGCTTTGGCCAACACAAACAAAGGAAGGAAATTTCAGTCAGAGCCTTATTAAGGGATCCTGGGCAGATTGATAAGGGCAATTGAGGAGCTAAAGGAAGGGTGGGGTGGGTAGGGAAGGAATCTCCAGTTTCAGAGAGTTATAATTTTCTGTCTTGGGTTCCAGAAGGGGAGAGAAATGTTCAGCAGACCCATACTTAAAGGAGGTAAGGCTGACTTTGGAGAATGAAATGCCAGCCCCAAGCCAAATGGCTTCCTCGACTACAGCTCAAATGCTGGAGACATCCCCCCCATTTTCTTCTTCTCCTCCGTCCTTAGAGGAATACCCCATCTTTTCCCATGCTCTCTCCCTCATGGCCCTGCTCTTTCCTCCCTCCAGGTTCTCCGCATGGGAAATCCTACACACTCTGGACATCTTTCGGGAGGGTGGGGGAAAAAAGGGGAAGAAGGATGGTTACAGCAGGGAGTGGAGGGTGGGATTCGGGTAGTAGCAGTGAGAGCTGGAGAGAACAGGAGCCCCAGTAACTGGATGTTGTAGCACGTTCATTCTGGCTTCTGACACTGTGTATTAGCAAATGGAAGAGGAGCCACTGGACGGGAAGAAGACTATTTTCACAGAAGAACAAGGGCTGTGGCTTTGGGCATGTGTAATGCACTTTTGACTGGCTTATGGAGTGGGTATTGCAAGGCTTGTCGCTCTTGGCCTGTGAGTTATAACCGGATGACTGTGATTCAAGAACCTCTTAATGCCAACTGGAAAGGGGATGCAGAGGGATTACAGCAATCTTCTATGTCTGATATGTACATTCTATTGCACCAAAGAATGTCATAGGAGGTCTCAAATGAAAACCTGTCATGCTGGTCATCAATCTCATTGTGAAATGTAAGGAGGTATGTAGATATATAAAAAATATGGTCTTAAAATCTGTATCTAGGTGCTGGTCACCAGCCAAGATGAAAAATTGGTTTTCTGTCAGACAAGAGATGTTTAGCCATTTATCTGTTTACACGTAAATTAAGTATTGTCTCATTTACAGTGGATCTCCAATCACCAGTCTGCGCTGAAAGCAAGTGAAAGACTGTGCAATCTTCAGAAAGAAACTAACAGGAAGAGAAAAACAGTGGGGGGAAGAAAACCCTATCTGGAGGTGTACATCAAAGGTTTATTCCACTTTACTAGCAAGGCAAAGAAGATTTCCAGGCACCTTTTACGGAGGAAGAAAAATGACAGTGCATTTGATTCATGAAAAAGGGTCTCAACCAGGCTTGGTTGAAAACAGATGAGAACATTGGATGAGATAAGCTTCTTTAGACAGGAGGTTAACCTGTTAGTTAAGTTTAGTCTCTAGAAAGCATGTTATGATTTTGTTTTTTATATAGCCATTAGTTTCCAGTATTCTTACTATTATTCGAATCTCCATTCTTTAACAAACTTTTTTAAAAACTACAAATATATCTAAATGCTGTGGTGTTAAGCAAAAAATTGGTCCTGAATTGTATCCTATGAGCTGCTGCATACTGTTCCTTTGGGGCACCAGGCCTGGTAATTTTTGAGTACTCAGTGAATAAGGGGCTGGACATTTCAATGCCCCAAGCATTCAGGAGTTGGTTTGTGCCTGCAGACCTTGGTCTCTCTTTAGAGGAAGCGTCAGAGGCCTGGAAGGTAGTGCTTGTTCTTGCAGAGGCTGTTGGTTTCAGGGAGCTGATCCACAGCTGGCACAGACAAGACTCCTTCCTGCGAAGGGTAGACAGAGGTGAGATGCCTCACAACTGTGGGTAACCTTGGTGGCATCACAATGGTATCCTGGCGCATGCTAAAAAATTTTAGCAGGAACTAACACATTTACAAATGCTCTGTGATAGCTGAACTGAAACACATATGAGCTCTTTCAAAGGAGGTAATCAACTTCAGCCTGTGTCAATGAGGAGGGGATGTCCACTGACAAGAAGAAAATTGAATCAGTGAAAATGGGATGGCTCCACAGACATTCATAGATGCACAGAGTTTTGTAAGACTGCTCATATTTCCAAAGGTTCACATATGGGTTTCCCAATACTGCAAAACCATTGCAGAGGGTGGGTTAGAAGGGGAAAAATTACAGATCCCAATAAAGGACATATATAGCTTCTCCTGTCCCAGCCTTCCAAACTTTCTAAACATTTTCATATTAGACACAGATGCTTATGTAACAAAATTAGCTCAGAAACACAGATCATAGAATCATAGATGATTCGGTTTGGAAGGGATCTCAGGAAGTCATCTAGTCCAGTGTTTCTCAATGACCGGTCCATGAACCAGCACCGGTTCCAGAAATCTCACTGATACAGTCGAGGAAGCCGGTCCCTGGTATCAAAAAGGTTGAAAAACACTGTCTAACCCCCTGCTCAAAGCAGGACCAACCCCAGCTAAATCATCCCAGGGCATTCTCAAGCCACGCCTTTAAGGCCTCTAAGGATGGAGATTCCACCACCTACCCTGGTAACCCATTCCAGTGTTTCACCATCCTCCTAGTGAAAATGGTTCTCTTAATATCCAACCTAGACCTCCCCCACTGCAACTTGAGACCATTGTTCCTAGGTCTGTTACCTACTACCAATGAGAACAGCCTAGCTCCATCCTCCCTGGAACCCCCTTTCAGGTAGTTAAAGGCTGCTATCAAATCCCCCCTCACTCTTCTCTTCTGCAGACTAAACAACCCTAGTTCCCTCAGTCTCTCCTCATAAGTCATGTGCTCCAGCCTGCTAATAATTTTTGTTGCCCTCCGCTGGACTCATAGAATCACAGAAGATGAGGGTTGGAAGGGACCTCAAGAGGTATCTAGTCCAACCCTGTGCTCAAAGAAGGAATAACCTCAGCTAAATCATCCCAGTCAGGGATTTGTCAAGCTGCAGCTTAAAAACCTCTAAGGATGGAGATTCCACCACCTCCCTAGGTAACCCATTCCAGTGCTTCACCACCTGCCTAGTGAAAAACCTTTTCCTAATAACCAACCTGCACCTCCCCCACTGCAACTTGACTTGCTCCAATATGTCCATGTCCTTCTTGTAGCGGGGGGCCCAAAACTGGACACAGTATTCCAAATGAGGCCTCACCAGTGCTGAATAGAGGGGAATAATCACTTCCCGCGATCTGCTGGCAATGCTCCTACTAATGCAGCCCAATATGCCATTAGCCTTCTTGGCAATAAGGGCACGCTGCTGACTCATATCCAGCTTCTTGTCCATGTAACCCCCAGATCCTTTTATGCCTAACTGCTGCGTAGCCAGTCATTTCCCAGGCTGTAGCAGTGCATGGGATTCTTCTGTCCTAAGTGTAGGACTCAGCCCTTGTCCTTGTTGAACCTCATCAGATTTCTTTTGGCCCAATCTTCTAATTTGTCTAGGTCACTCTGTATCCTATCCCTGCCCTCCAGCATATCTACCAGTCCCCCACATCTTTGAATCATCCGCAAACATGCTGAGGGTACATTCCACCCCATCCTCCAGACCATTAATGAAGATGTTGAACAAAACCGGCCTCAGCACTAACTCCTGGGGCATTCCATTTCTTACCAGCTGCAAACTAGACATCGAGCCATTGATCACTACCCATTGAGCCCAATGATTTAGCCAGTTTTTTATACATCTTATAGTCCATTCATCCAACCCATACTACTTTAACTTGCTGAGAAGAATATTGTGGGAGACCTTATCAAAAGCTTTGCCAAAGTCACAGTATATCACGTCCACCACTTTCCCCACATCCAGAGCCAGTCATCTCATCATAGAAGGCAATCAGGTTGGTCAGACATGATTTGCCCTTGGTGAATCCATGCTGACTGGTCCTGATCACCTTCCTCTCTTCCAATTGCCTCAAAATGGATTCCTTGAGGACTGCTCCATGATTTTTCCAGGGACTGAGGTGAGGCTAACCAGCCTGTAGTTCCCTGGATCCTCGTTCTTCCATTTTTTGAGATGGGCACTATATTTGCCTTTTTCCAATCATCAGGGACCTCCCTCAATCACCACGTGTTTTCAAAGATAAGAGTCAATGGCTCTGCAATCATACCAGCCAATTCTCTCAGCACCCTCAGATGCATTGCATCTGGCCCTTCTAAATAGTCTTGGACCTGTTCCTTCAGCACTGAGGGCTTCTCACCACTTCCCCATAGTGTGCTGCCCAGTTCAGTAATCTGGAAGCTGACCTTGTCTGTGAAGACAGAGGCAAAAATAAACATTGAGTACTTCAGCTTTTTCCACATCATCTGTCACTAGGTTGTCTCCCCCATTCTGTAAGGGGCCCACACTTTCCATGGCCTTTTTCTTGTTACTAACAAACCTGTAGAACCCTTTCTTGTTACCCTTCATATTCCTTACTAGCTGCAACTCCAACTGTGCTTTGGCTTTCCTGATTTCACTTCTGCATGCTCAAGCAGTATTTTTATACTCCTCCCTGGTCATCCAAGCTTCCACTTCTTGTAAGCTTCTTTTTGCGTTTAAGATCATATAAGATTTCTTGGTGAAGGCAAGCTGGTCACCTGCCATATTTGCTATTCATTCTGCACATCGGGATGGTTTGTTCCTGCGCCCTCAAAAAGGTTTCTTTAAAATACAGCCAACTCTCTTGAACTCCTTTCCTTCTCATATTACCTCCCAGGGGATCCTGCCCATCAGCTCCCTGAGTGAGTCAAGGTCTGTTTTTCTGAAGTCCAGGGTCCGTGTCCTGCTGCTCTCCTTTCTTCCTTTTGTCAGGATCCTGAACTCGACCATCTCGTAGTCACTGCTGCCCAGGTTACCACCCACTTCTCCCTCCTCTACTAATTCTTCACTGTTGGTGAGCAGCAGGTCAAGAAGCGCATGGTCCCTCCAGCACTTGCACCAGGAAGTTGTCCACAACACTCTCCAAAAACGTCCTGGATTGTCTGTGCTCTGCTGTATTGCTCTCCCAGCACATGTTAGGGTGAATTAAGTCCCCCATGAGAACAAGGTCCTCTGATCTGCAGCCTTTCATTAGTTGTCTGAAGAAAGCCTCGTCTACTTCATCCTCCTGATTTGGTGGTCTATAACAGACGCCTACTACATCATCCTTCTTGCTATCGCCTCTAAACTGAACCCAGAGACTCTCAACAGGACATGTTTATTACAGCAAACATAAGTTCTGCAGAGAGAAATTATTGTACCACCAGAAAGGGAACGCCTGGCTCTAGCTGGCCTAACCTAATGATATTTGTTTTTTGAGAAATTTTGGCTTTTTTGGAATTTGGGCTTGTTTGACATCAGCACAAAACCAAATTTCCTGAAATTTCTCAGAGAATTGAAAAATTCCATTTTGAAAACAAAGAAACAAGGTATTTCCAAAACAAAATATGAAACTGACAAGATTGAGAAGGGGTACAAGTCTCCTCAGGGACAGGTTGGCTAGAGTAGGCAGGAGGTGTTAAAATCATAACAAAAGGGAAGGGTGAAACAAGGGAACATATGAGCACTCGCTTAGCACAGTTTTTAAGTATGAGAAAGGACAATTTCCTAACTAAAAAAAATTCATTCAACACGGATATATTCCATATTAAGATTCATATTGGCAAATAAAGAGGAATTCTTAGATTCCAAAGTTAGACGGGACCATTATGATCATCTAATCTGACCTTCTGTGTAAGTCAGGCCAGAGAATTTCCCCAGAATAATTCCTTTTGAACTAGACAATATAATTTAATAATTGACCATAGAACTAAAAATTAGTGATAGCTTAAGTAGAAGTGATCATGACTTGAAAGTATATACCCTTGGTGCTTTAAAAGCACAAAATTTCACAAAGCTGAAAGTAATTTCTGAGACAAATGTATTAGGAAAGAGAATTTAAACAGAAAACATTTGAATGATAATTGGGAACTGTTTTAAATAATTTTTCTAGATGCCCAAAAGTAACAATAAAAAAAAGAGGCCATACTAAACTTGTCTTAGAGGAGAAGTAAATGCAACTATAAAAATGAAATTTCATATATATGTGTATTGTGGCAAACTGCCAGCCTCCCCCTGGTGGGTCTCGAGCTTTACCTTCCTGTCAGTGACCAGGGCACCCCCAACTACCTCGTCTACCCTGGCTGTAAGAGGAGCTCTGTCTCCTGGTCTGGGAGGGAAACTTCTTCTTCAGCTGCTCCACACCTTCTGGCGGCTTCCCCTGCATTTGTTCCCTCCCCCTCCTTTAGGGCAGACAAGGTTTAAATACCCCTGGCCCCGCCCCTCATTGGGTCCAGTTGCCTTTAATTGCCCTGCCATGCTTTCTCTTCTGCTGCAAGGCAGGGGGGTTTTAACCTTTTCAGGCCCTCATACCAGCCATAAAAGCACACCCTTTTAAAACCATCCAGCCTGACTTTATCACATATATATATATATATGTATATGTATATGTATATATATAAATAAAACAAATGGAAGAAAGGGGGAAATGATAGCAATGAATATAAATCAGAAGCTAGGCATTGTAGAAAACTGATAAGGGAAGCAAAAGGACACAAGTAGACTTCTATGGCAGCAGAATTCAGGACAATAATGAGTTTTTAAAGTATATCAGGAATAAAAAGTCTTAACAATGGAATTGATCCATTCCTAGATGGAAATGATAGAATTGTCAGTAATATTGCAGGAAAAGCAGTGTGCTCATTCAAGATTTCTGTTCTGTATTTGAGGGGAAAAACAGATAATGTAGTCACAACATGAAGATGAAACACTTTCCATTCCAACAGTAACTATGGAGGGTGTTAAACAGCAGCTACTAAAGTTAACCATTTTTAAATCAGCAGGTCCAGGTAACTTACAACCAGAAGTTTTAAAAGAGCTGGCCAAGGAGCTCTCTGAACCATTGACATTGATTTTTAATAAGTCTTAGAACATCGGGGAAATTCCAGAGGACTGGAAGGAAGCAAATGTTGTGCTGATATTTAAAAAGGATGATATCAGGTAAGATAGGCCTGTCAGCCTGGCATCAATCCTGGGCAAAATAACGGCGTGGATGATACAGGACTCAATTAAAAAAGAATTAAGAGAGGATAATATAATTAATGCCAATCAAGATGGTTTTATAGAAAACAGATCCTGCCAAACTAACTCAAGATCTTTTTTTGATGAGATTACAAGTTTGTTTAATAAAAGCAATAGTTCTGATGTAATTTACCTAGACTTGTGCAAGGCATTTGATTTGATTTGACAATATGTTGATTAAAAATTAGAGTGACAAAATTTACACTGATAGGTGTCAAAATATAATTGTGACCAGGGAATCATCCTCAAGTAAGTGTGTTTCTACGGGGGCTCCATGCTGTTTTAACATAACATTTTAAACATAAAATCATCACTGATAAAGTATGTAGATGACACAAAGTTGGACAGTTCACTGATACAGATTGATCTGGATCGCTTGGTAAGCTGGGCACAAGCAGACAACATGTGTTTTAATATGTCCAAATGTAAAGTCATACAGGTTGGAACAATTAATTAAGTCTCTGTATCCTGGAAAGCAGAGACTCTGAAAAGGATCTGAGTGGTCATGGTGGATAATCAGCTGAACACGAGCTTCTAGTGTGACACTGTGGCCAGAAAGGAGTAGGTAGGTTCTGTTAATTCTGTGTTTGGCACTGGTGCACCCCCTACTGGAATACGGTGTACATTTCTGCTGTCCACAGTTCAAGGATATTGATAAACTGGAAGGGCTTAGAGAAGAGCCGCCAGAATGATTAAAGAATTAGGAAACATGCCTGATACTGAAAGACGCAAGGAGCTCAATCTCTTTAGTTTAATAATAAAAATATTAAGGAGTTACTTGCTCAATGGCTACTTGGTTAACAGAAAGTTGACACTAGAGGGCTCTATAGCTAGAAGCTGAAGCTAAACAAATTCAGTTTCGAAAGAAGACATACATTTTTCACAGTGAAGGTAACTATTCATTAAAACAACTTTCCAAGGGTCATGGTGGAAGTTTTTCTAACAAAGTCATGGATGCCCTGTGACCCGTGTTATACAAAAGATCAGACTAGATGGTCACAGTGGACCCTTCTGGTCTTATTATCAATGCTGTCCTGACAAGGAGGACGTGATGTAAATCGCTAAACTTTTATAATATATTATTTTATTAAATTATTTCTTTCTTTTCTATTTGGTGCATTTATTATTCTGCATGCCATTGCCTTAGGGATTGGTCTATACTAGAAAGTTGTACGCTTAATCCCTCTCCTAGTGTGGCAGAAGTTATATAGATTGTGATACAGCAAAGGCAGAGGGCAATAGGAGAGTGGTCCTATTTGTAGTCCAGGGAGCAGGCGGGCGCAAGCCTGCCCACTGCTAAAGGCCCCTCCCCCAGACTAAGGGGGGAGTCACTGAGCCCAGGATACAGCTGATTACAGGGGACAATTAATGAAAAAACAGGACAGAGCATAAGAGTCAAAGGGTAAAACAGAGGGTACCGGAAGGGGACACCAAGGAGAGAACACCGGACAGTACCTGAAAGGCATCTAGGGAGCCAGCATATGGTGCCCAGAGGAACTCTGCCCGGATGCGTGAACGGATGGAGGAGTGGAAATAGGCGCCACAGTCACAGGGCACCCCCCCAGCCAACCTCCTCTCCTTGGTATTAGAGATGGCCACTTTGGCCAGGGCTAGGAGGAGGTTGACGAGGAGGTCCCGTGACTTTGTGGGGCCTCGGATGGGGTGTGCATATAAAAGCACGTGTGGGGAAAAGTGCAGCCAGAACCTCAGGAGGAGGGTCTGGAGGAGCCGGAACAGGGGCTGCAACCTGACACACTCCAGATAAATATGTGCCAGGGTCTCCCTCATGCTGCAGAAGGGGCAGGTGTCAGGGTGGGGGCTGAACTGTGCCAGGTACACACCCACCAGGGGTCCTTGTTCTCCACAGGGCCAGCCATTTGGTGTCTGGGTGGGACACACGGCGAGGAAATGAAGGGTGAAAGGTCAAAGCTGAGGGGGTCAACGTTCAAAGGTCAATGATCAAGGGTCAAAGGTCAGAGGGGGGTCAAGGGTGAAAGATGAAAGGACAAACACCAAGTGTCAACAATCAAAGTTTTGTGGGGGTTAAAGGTTACGTGCCAGGGGTCAAAGGTCAGAGTGGGCAAATATCAAGGGTTGGAGGTCAAAGGTCGGGGTGAAAGGTCTAAGGTCAAAGATCAGTGGGTCAATAGTCGGAGGTCTGGTCTCAAAGGTCAAAAGTCAAGGGTCTAAGGTCAAAGATCAAGGGTCATATGTCAAAGGTCAAAATTAATAGGGGGTCAAAGTCAAGGGTCAGAGGTAAAAGTTGAAAGGTCAAAGGTTGGGGTTAAAAGGTAAAAGGTCAGAGAGGATAAAGGGTCAAAGTTGAGCTGTCGTGGTTCAAAGGTCAAATATCAAAGGCCTAGGGACAAGGATCAAAGGTCAAATATCAAACATCAACAGTCAGAGGGTGTCCAAGGTCAAAAGTCGACATTCGGTGGGTGAAAGCTCAAAGGTCAAAGTTCAAAGGTCAAAGATCAACAGTCGAATGTCAGACAGTGTAAACGGTGGAAGACCAGGTGGTCAAGGTTGAAAGATCAAGGACCAAATGTCAAAGGTGCAACGTGAAAGGTCAGAGGGAGTCAAAGTAAAGGGTCAGGGGTCACTGGTCAAAGATGAATACTCAAAGCTCGGGTGAAAGGGTCAAATGTCAGAGAGGATAAAAGGTCAAGGTTCAGAGGATCAAGGCACAAAGGTGAAAGATCAAAAGTCAAGGGTCAGAGAGCAAAAGGGGGTTCAAAGGTCACGCTGCAGTGAGGTCAAAGGTCATGGGGTCATATGTCAGGGTTAAAAAGTCTAGGGTCAAAGGTCAGAGTGTGGTCACAGGTCGAGGATTAAAAGACAAAGATCAAAAGTCAAGGATCAACGGTCAATTGTCAAAGGACAAAGGAAAAAGTTCAGAGACAGTGAAAGGTCAAAGGTCAGGAGTCAAAGATCAAGGGTTGAAAGTCAATGGTCTAGGGTCAAAGTCCAGCCAGGGGTCAAAGATCAACTGTCAGAGGTCAAAGATCAGAGGGGGTCAAATGTTAGAGGTAAGGGGTCAAAGGTAAAAGATCAGAGAGGGTGTTAAAAGTCAAGGGTAAAAGGTCAAGGACTCTCTCCAATTTGCCCACACCCTTTCTGTAGTGGGGGCCCAAAACTGGTCACAATACTCCAGATGTGGCCTCACCAGTGCCGAATAACCAGTGCCATTCTGTAAGGGGCCCACACTTTCCCTGACCTTCTTTTTGCTAACATACCTGTAGAAACTCTTCTTGTTCCCCTTCACATACCTTGCTAGCTGCAACTCCAAATGTGCTTTAGCCTTCCTGATTTCACTCCTGCATGCTTGAGCAGTATATTATGTTCCTCCCTAGTCATCTGTCCAAGTTTCTACTTCTTGTAAGACTCCTTTCTGTGTTTCAGCTCACTGAAGATTTCTCTGTTAAGCCAAGCTAGTCGCCTGACGTATTTGCTATTCTTTCCGGACATCAGGACAGTTTGTTCCTGTGCCCTCAATAAGGTTTCTTTAAAATACAGCCATTTCTCTTGGACTCCTTTCCCTTCATATTAGCTTCCTATGGGATCCTACCCATCAGTCTGCTTTTCTGAAGTCCAGGGTCCATATTCTGCTGTTTTCCTTTTTTTTTTTTTGTCAGGATCCTGAACTCGACCATCTGATGGGTACCGCTCACCAGGTTGTCATCCACTTCTACTTCCCCCACCAAATCTTCCCTGTTTGTGAGCAGCAGGTCAAGAGGAGCATGGCCCCTAGTTGGTTCCTCTAGCACTCGCACCAGGAAGTTGTCCCTAACACTCTCCAAAAACTGCCTGGATTGTCTGTGCACTGCTGTATTGCAGCATGGGCTGCTCAGGGAAGGTGCATGACGCTTACATCTTTAAAACCACAGGACTGTTCAGAAAGCTACAAGCAGGGACTTTCCCAACATACATATTTCCACTGGGAATATTGAAATGCCAATAGTGATCCTGGGGGCCCCAGCCTACTCCTTGCTCCCACGGCTTCGCCGTGCACCAGCCACCTCGACTGCACCAAGGAGCGATTCAAGTACCGGCCCAGCAGGTGGACAATGACCGTTGAATGTGCCTTTGGTTGTTTGAAGGGTCCCTGGTGTTGTTTACTCACAAGATTGGACCTCAGTGAGAAAAGCCTCCCAATGGTTTTAGCTGCCTGCTGTGTCCCCAATAATATACATAAAGCAACGGGGGAAAGTTTCCACCAGGGTAGAGGGCAGAGATGAAGCGGAGTTTGAACAGCCAGACACAAGGGTTATTAGAAGAGCTCAGTGTGGATCTGACAGCCCATTTTAACGGTTCGCTAGAGTGACGTGTGCTGTTGCAGCGTGCACGACCCGGCCCTGCTCTTTTGTGGCCCGGTAGGAATCGGGTGGCGATAGCTGCACATATAGGAAAACAAGCTTACTTACCGGTAACTGATGTTCTTCGAGACGTGCTGCTCCGTGCACGGTCACCCGGAACTTTCGTCCCCTTAGCAGATCCCGTCGGGCCGGCTCCGGCCCCCCACCGGAGCCCTTGCGCGCCTACTGGGAGCCACCCACAGCGCGCGTCCCATCTGCTTGGCGGTGCCTGCAGGGCCCCACAGGAGGCTGGCGCGTCCCCCAGGCGAAGCGTGTGTTCACCCCGGCCCCCCGTGGGAGCGAGGCCTGCCACAGCCAGGCAGGGCACCCAGCGCTGGAGAGGACGCTGAGACGGGGGGGGGGGTGCCTGGGGAGGGCACCCCGCCCCACGCCGGTGCCTGCCGGGCAGAGGGGCACCCAGTCACCCACCCCATTGCTGGGGGGCACCCCCATGCCCAGCCCGTCACAGGGGGCTGCACGTGCGGGGCGGGGGGGAGTCACCCACCCCCGGCCGGGCCCAGGTGTCCCAGTGCATAGGGCAGGCCCCATATTCAGAGCTGTCCCTTATGGGGCCCCTGTGGCCCCCCCACATCCTCACACTTGCTCTCTGGGCCCCCGGGGGGGGGGGCCCAGCCACTGACCCGGCTGGGGGGAGGGGCAGAGAGGGGCTGTGCTGGCGGGGGGGAGGGGCCGCCTTTGGGTCACCCCCCCCAGTCCCTCACGCTGGGGCAGGGCCCCGCCCCCGAGCGGCCCGGCCCCCACTCCCGGGTCACGTGACGTCACGTCACGCCCCCCCCCGGGCCGGAAGCGGGGATCACGTGATACGGGTCCGACCCGGGGCTCGGCAGCGGAGGGAGCCGCGGGCCCGGAGCCGAGATTCCCCCGCCCCGCCCGTCTGCGCGGGCCGGTAGGTGGGGGCGCGGGGCGGGGCCCTGCGTGGGGGGCATGGGCGGGGCCTCACGGGGGGCGGGGCCTCACGGGGGGCGGGGCCCGCGCCGATGAAAGGGCCGGCGCTGGGGGAAAGGGGCGGGGCCAGAACGGTGAAGGGGGAGGGGCCAGAATTCGGGGGAAGGGGAGGAGCCAGAGCAATCAAAGGGGCGGGGCCAGAACTATCAGGGGGAGGGGCCAGAACTTGGGGGAAGGGGAGGGGCCAGAACTTGGGGGTGGGGCCATAAGTCAGGGGGAGGGGCCAGAGCAATCGAAGGGGAGGGGCAGAAGTCAGGGGGAGGGGCCAAAGCTATCAAGGGGGAGGGGCCAGAACTCAGGGGCCAGAGCAATCAAGGGGGGCAGCAGTAGGGCGAAGCGGAGGCTGGGGGCAGGGGTGTCCAGGCCCCGCTCAGGCGGCGGGGGCGGGCGTGGGGGGGGGCGACAGCGAGGGGGCCCTGCCCTGGGAACGTCCCGTGACTCCCTTTGCATTCTCCAGCTTCCCACTGCAGCCTCGCGGGAACCCCTGACTTTTGTCCCCAGCGAAAGCCGAGACTCTCCCGGCTCCAGGAGCTGAGCGTTGGCAAGGACACACACGACAGCGCCAAACTCAGCGCTGAAATCCTGAGCGCTGGCGGCCGTGGGGCAGTTCAGAGGGGCGGGGGGAGCAGGGGATGCGGGGGAGACTCAACGGGGCGGATCAGGAGGGATGGGAAGCCGGACTGGGGAGCCAGAGAGAGGTAGGGGGGCTGGGGAGAACTTGAAGGGGAAAGTGGGTGAAAATTGTCGGGGAACCACTGAGGGATGCATGGAAACAGTGGGTTTGACGAGCAGAAAGTACTGAGCTGATAGGAAGGAGAAGCAAGGAATCGACAGAGGGTGTATGTAAGTGAAGCAAATTAATATATCTGTGCACAAATTAGGGCAGTGCATCATTCCTGTGAAATCTCCAGCTTTCCCAACGCCTACCCTAACTGCTGCTGCTGTCACATGCAGTTCTTGTGTCCTCCCTCGGGGCTGGTACAGTGCAGTGCCGTAAAGCAGACTCTAGTATCTTTGCTATTTTCCTGCTTAAAGGGATAAGATCATTTCCGTGTGGCTGTGTTTCATCTGCTGGGGTTGCCAGTGAAAGATGAGCTTCCAACGGTTGAAAGAGATGGAAGCGAATTAATGTTGGTCCCTGTGTTTTCAGTTCGTCTATTGTGGGCAGCTGGCAGCACTCTACATGGTGTCATTGTTAGGCAGTTTATGTGGGTTTGTCACACAGCAACGAGGGAGGGAGACACGTTTTTAAAATAGGAAAATGTGATTATAAATCCAACGCTGTTGGCAGTGGGGAGATAAAGGTCGGACCTGGCACCACTTTTAACTCTCTCGTTAAAATTGTCAGTGTGTATTTTGTGTCCTGCCTAGCTTGCCCTAGCTTGTGTTCTGCCTAGCTGGTTGCTGTAGCAACAGAGTTAGACTATTATGGGCTAGCTCAGCCAGTTCTGGCTGGTCTTCGTTGTCGTTCAATAAACCCGTGTCTGTGTGTTTATGTCTCTTTGAGTTCCTGTGCTGGTTCTCTCTGAGCGCAAGTAACGCCCAAGGATCCAAACATAACAGTCAGGATTTCAAGTTGACTGGGTCCTGATGATTCTCTAAGCCGTTGTCACCCTCTTTGGCATGTGGAAACAATAAATCATACAAAAGGAATTCCTTATGGGAAGTTCTTTGGCCTGTGTTATGTGGGAGGTCAGATTAAATTAGCGCAATAAACCTTTCTGACCTTGGAATATCTGAAAAGCAGAGAAAGGTGCAACACCGTCCACTGGCTGGAAGTTAAAGCTAGACAAATTTAGACTGGAAAGAAGGTGTAAATTTCTAATGGAGTGAGTAGTTAACCATGAGAACAATTTAGCAAGCATCGTGGTGGATTCTCCATCACTAACTGTGTTTTAAATCAAGACTGGATGGTTTCCAAAAAGATCTGCTCTGGGAATTATTTTGGGGAAGTTCTGTGGCCAGTGTTGTATGGGAGATCAGACTAGATGACCACAATGGTCACTTGTGGCCTTGGAGTCTATGAAAATAATACGATGGCAGCAGTCAGGCATTTCACCACCCATCACCTTCCATTCCTTAGAACCATCTTTGCTTCACACGCATCAGTCTTAGTCATAAGGGGTCCCACAAGCCAAATTCTCCCTTCACTTTTGTAGCTCTCGATTGTAACTGTGCAAACCCACTCACCGGTGTCAGTGAGGGCTGAACTCGGCCTGCCCAGCCTGTGGTGATGGTACATGAAAAGGAAAAAGCTCAGTTTGATTCTCCAACATCTGGGGTTGGCAGGTCAGAAAACAATCCTTTTACTTGCAAGGTGAGCAAACTTGCTCTGGAGTCACTCGGAGACGATGGTCAAAGTGTCATGTTTACAGAGTAGAGCTGGACTTTGTATTTACAGTTAGGATGACAGGACTCACGGATTGCAAAGGTTCCTGCAGCACTGAACAGCAGATGTAAGAGCCAGTGGCAGAACTGCTTCCCACCTTGCATCAGGATTAGACACTTGCGGTGGTGACAGCTGATCCTGGTAGATAGCTCTGGCCTCTGGTCAGTTGCCACGTCTCCACCGCAGCACGGTCTGGGGCTTGCACAGGCTGTACAAACATGGCGTAAGGGGCAGCAGAAGAGTTTAGTTGGCACCAGAAGAGGGCTCGCCAGCCACTGGTGGTGGTGGGGAAGGGTCTGGCCCTCTGGCAGCAGGGGGAGGATCTGGCCACTGGCAGGGGGCAAGAGGGGCTGAGGGTAAGGGGGACGAGGAGTCGGCTGCTCTGGTGGGGGGGGGAAGAGAAGTCAGCTGTTCTGGCTGGGGAAACAGGGGCTGGCAGCTCTGGTGGGAGAGGGAAGAGGGGCTGGCCGTTCTGGTGGGAGGGGGAAGAGGGGCTGGCCGTTCTGGTGGGAGGGGGAAGAGGGGTGGCCGTTCTGGTGGGAGGGGATTGAGCCAGCTGCTACGGTGGAGGAGTGGGGGGAAAGACCAGCCACTGTAATGGTAGGGAAGGATCTCACCACTCTGTTGGCAGGGGAAGGAGCTGGCCATTCGGGCAGAGGGGCAGAGGCTGGCCATTGGTGCAAGGGGGCATGGCTGGCAACACGGGGGAGTGGCTGGTCACGTTCTGTGCTTGCCCTTTGGGACAGGACGGAGTACGTGCAGGTGTCTTTGTCACTGGAGAGCCTCCATGGATCCTGCTGCTGTCTCACCCAGCAGCAGCTGCTGCGCTACCTGGCTCCTTGTGCTGCTGGGGACGCTGGGGACGGCTCTGCTCGGGGCGGCTCACAGACTGGGGCTGATCTACCAGCTCTGGCATAAGGTAACACGCCCAGCCCGAGGCTTTCTCCTTTCACAGACACTCCTGCCAGGCAAGGCTTGGGGAGACTGGCAGGGCTGCAGCGCGTGGGGGGTAGCACCTGCACTGCAATCCGGGACGCGCTCACTGCCCCGGGACTGGGTGCAGAAGTGCACACGGGGGCGCTGCCCCCTGCATGCCCCTGGGCACGGCCAGTGCCACTCTGTGATTCCATAGCTAAGGTGGCAGGAGTTCCCCGGTCAGATCTCTGTGGGTCTGGTGGAAAGGTCTCCCTGCCCAGAAGACCCTTGTGCTCAGGATGTCCCATGTGTCGAGAAGCCACGGCTGGGGCCACAATGTGGCCATGGGTCTTTGTTGATTTTTGGGAACTTGCCCGGGCTTCTTTTGGCCACCGGTAACCCAGCCCTCATTTGCAATCCCATGTTCGCAGGCTGGTTGTCAGGGGACCCGACACCTGTGGGGGCTCCCACCCAGGAGATGGGTGGGAGCCAAAGGGGGTCTCTGCATTCAAGTCCCATGAGAGCCCTGGGAAGAGTCCAGTAACCAGGGCATGTCTGCATGGGCCCTGGGCACGCAGAGCTGCCCCACCACCCAGAGAGCTGCCAGCCAGTCTGCTTACACAAGCATGGCCAGGAGTCCCACGGCCCTGCAGTCACACAGCGCCAGGCTGGATACAGACCACATGCCAGCCTAGACACCTTGCATGACAACTCACCATGAGCTGCCAGGGTTCCTAACCAGGCACAAAGCAAGTTCAGAGCCAACCAGGTCACTAGCTGGTTTCCCTTCGTCCCAGCGTGCACTGGAGCTGCACCCCTTGACCATTAGCACAGTCCCTGCCCTGCATGATGTGCCCACAACCTCAATAGGGAGCCACCGAGCCCCGCCCCGCTGGGCTGGCGTCTGCGTCCGGCCTTGCCCTTTACCCTGATGGGCTAGCGCTCTGCTGGTCTGCCCGGTCTGCGCCCTGCCCTGGTCCCTGTGTCCTGCCCTGCTGGGCCAGTGCTCTGCCGGTCTGCGTCCTGCCCTGGTCCCTGTGTCCTGCCCTGCTGGGCCAGCGCTCTGCCGGTCTGCGTCCTGACCCACTCCTCACATCCTCCCCTGATGGAAGGGGTTCTGACTGTCCGCATCCTTCTCAGGCAGAGCCCAAGAGCACCCGGCACGGTGGGGAGCTTGTTGCAGAGGCCCTGAAGGCCCATGGGGTGCGCTACTTGTTCACGCTGGTAGGAGGCCACATCTCGCCCATCCTGGTGGCCAGCGAGAAGTTGGGCATCCGTGTGGTGGACACAAGACACGAGGCCACAGCTGTGTTTGCTGCTGATGCAGTCGCCAGACTCTCAGGTACATACCACACAAGGAGACCTGCCGTGGGTGGGGCGGGGTGGGCTCCCCCAGCTCAACGTCGTTGCCTGGGGTGCTCCCTGCAGACAGATCCTGAGCAGAGCCATGTCTCCATAGGCGTGGGCTCTGCCCTGTCCCCCGCCCAGTTCATCTGTGCCCAGCTCAGCTGTCTGCCTCTGCCGGTGGGAAGGTAACATGACAGGCCGGGCCTGTTGGGCGTCCCAGGGGGAGTGGGAAGCCGGAATGCAGATTGGCTGACTCCATGTTCTGTCCCAGCTGGGCGCAGCGGGATTCACTGTGGGACACCTTGGCCTTCTCCCATACATGCCATTCACGAGCTTTCTCCTAATGCCTTGCCTGCCACACCACAGCAGACAGGGCGTGGCTGTGGCCACCGGGGCAATGACGGCTCAGCTGAGCAATGGGCAGGGGCAGGGACAGGGGCCGGTGACAGCTCAGCCAAGCAATGGCCTAGGCCAGCAAGGTATCTGTGTTCCCTAAGCCAGAAAGAACCCAGGCAACCTGGCTTCCGGCCGCCTGCCCTAACCCCTAGACCCCACTGCTGCCTGGCCCACCCGCCTGGCTGTGCTAAGGGCCTAGTGCAGTGCAATTCATCCCATCTGCCCTGCTGACGGCTGGCTGCCGCGTCTGCATTGCAGGGACAGTTGGAGTCGCTGCAGTAACAGCAGGCCCCGGGGTAACCAACACGGTGACGGCTGTGAAGAACGCCCAGATGGCCGAGTCCCCGGTGCTGCTGATTGGCGGGGCAGCGGCCACGCTGCAGAAGGTGAGCGTGTGGTGCTGTCGGTACCAAGGTTTGCTCCCACGCTGTGGCAGGCAGGTCCCCAGTTCTGCCTCTCCACCGCAGAAGACCCTTCAGCCCCAGTCTCAGGCAGTTGGGACTGTCCAGACAGAAGGGCCAATTTGGTGCCACAAACCGGAGCAGGAGCAGTTTGACTTACGTCCTGTTGCTGGGGAGGAGGGGGAGCCAGGCCGCTTACATTCCTCAGCCCCACTGGGGTCAGCCCCACTTCCCTGTTGGCTGTGACGTCTCATGCCACCAGTCCGAGGATCTCTGCCGCCCCGCTACCAGACAGACCCTCAGAGATGCACATTCCCATCAGCCGCTGGGCTTGGTCCCTGGGGAGGAAGCAGAGGATTGGGCAGGGCCGTGGGAGCGTGGACTGCAATTCTGTCTGTCTGCGCAGGGCCGGGGTGCTCTCCAGGACATCGACCAGCTGTGCCTCTTCAAGCCGCTCTGCAAGTTCTGTGCGTCAGTGAGGACCGTGCGGGACATCGTCCCCACGCTGCGAAGGGCCATTGCGGCAGCACAGTCCGGCACCCCAGGTATAAGCCTTTCTCTCGGGGCAGTGGTTCTCAACCCGTGGCCCGTTGCGGCCCATACAGCACACAGCTGCGGCCCACGTGACATCCTCGGGGCCATGCAGGTGGTATATATATTGTGTGGCTGCGACCCACGTAGCACAGAGAGAGTTGTATATGCGGCTCACAATGGTAAATAGGTTGTGAACCACTGTCCTGGGGCTTACCCTCCTGTGCAGCAAGTGGTTAATGGGCTAGGAGGGTGTTCCTACCCCAGCTCTCGCTAGGCCTGTCCCACGACTGTCCCTCCTGCGGTCAGGTCACACGCTTGAATGTAGGTTCCAGTCCTGTTCACTGATCCCATTGCAGGCTCCCAGGAACATCTGCCTTAGCCCCTTGCCAGGGTCGCCAGCCCCAGGTCACAGAGTCCTGCTCTAGACACCTCCCCATGAAACTCAATCCATGCCCCGCTGCGGGTCATCAGGGCAACGGCACCTGTAGTTCTCCTTCCATGGTCCAGCAAGGCCACCTTCTCTGGGCTTCTAGGTCCCAGCCGTCACCTCTCTTGGGCAGAAACTTGCTTCTCTCTGCCTCCTGACGGGTTTTTCAAGCTGCGCAGCTCCCTGCCAACCTTGTGAGTTCTCTAGCAAGCCAGACTGCGTAAGCAGGCCTGCTTTGCCTCTCATTAGCTGTAAACAGTGCACCGGCCACAGACGAAGGTATCATCCAGCCCTTCCTAAGCAAGCTAAGTATTACAGAGAAACCATTAAAAGCAATCGAAGAACCTGCACGCATGCTAAGGAGCTTACCAGCGATCACCCCAACTCCAAGGTCTCTGGCACGTGAACAGTCTTTCAGACCCCCTCAAACGGGTTTTCTGTGGTTATAAATTCATGACCCCAGGAATCTGTCACGCCCCTATCCAGTTTGGGTGCTTGAAGAGCCCATGAATAGGTCATCAGCCAGACAATGGGTCTCTCAAGGCGCAGCTTCCAAAGTTTGGGTCCGGAGGTGGGCCAGTTGCATTCCCAAGTGTTTCATAGGAACCCCACTGCACTAAAATTCGCTCTTGTCTGGCCCACATTTTTCAAAGAGCCCTTTGAAGATCATAACACTTCCCAGCGTTTCCGTCGGTCCTGTCACCCCTGAGGAATGACATACAATCCCACGTAAACATTTGCCTTTTTAATACAAGGAACTCCTAAGATACTTACTCTTCGTTCAGTAAGGTTTATCGAGGCTGTTGCGGGAATTTGCCATGCCTGTCACAGAGTTAAACCACCTATTGGACTGTGCAAAGCCCCATGTACTCCAGGAGCCTAGGGAACGGAGCTTAGTGAATCCACCTCAGACTCCCTGCCACAGGCTGAGGACAGGGATGGGTTAAAGCAAACGCAGCGCAATGCACATGCTGATTCATTCAGATACTTTTAAACAGGTGGGCATGGGGCAAGAGGGGAGGAGCCAAGAGCCTGGGATGGGAGGGATTTAAACAACTGTCGTTAGGCTTCAGAGTCAACACTCTGTTGTAGCTGGAGTGCACATCTATGGGGGCCTGCTTTGGGCTTTCCCTACCAAGAGGGGGGAATAATGCAGGGGTGGTGCATGGCCTTCTCCTACCCTGTGGAGAGAGAGTGTGGGGTGGCAGCCTTGGATGCCGGGCCAGGGTGCCTTTATACCTTTGCCCTGCATATATTCACAGAGGGGACCACTGTCATCCTCTCATCGGACCCCTGCGTGGCACAGGCCAGAGAACTTCCCTGAAACAATTCCTGCTCCCAGACCAGTAGCCATGTTAGCACTAGAGCACGTATCTTAGAAATACTTCCCATCTTGAGTATAAAACTGACAGTGAGGGAAACTCCACCACAACCCTCGGTAAATTGTTCCAGTGGCTAATGACCCTCACTGTTAAACATTTGCACCTTATGTCCGGTCTGAATTTGTCTAGCTTCAATTTCCAGCCATTAGCTCAGGATCAACGTTTTGTTCCTCCTGTAGGTGCTTAGGAACAGCAGTCGTGTCATCCCTTACCCATCTCTTTGTTAAGCTAATTCAATTCAGCTCCTTGAGTCTGTCACACTAAGGCATGTTTTCCAAACCTTTAATCATTCTCGTGGCTCTTCTCTGACCCCTATTGTGGCTCTTCATATCCTTCCTCTGCATTGGAAGAGCTTGTGTCCGGGCTGCCCCGTCTCTGCCTGCGGATGGTGTGAGGCATTGACATTAGCACAGGGCAGGGCCCAGGTTCTTCGGGGTGTCACGTGGGGCAGGAGGGGGCTGCCCACGCCCAGTTCAGGGCACCAGCATCGGACGGGGCCTGGGGCCTGCAGAGCATTGATATTGGGCAGGGGTGGTACGTGGGTTGCCTGTGTCCAACGCTGGTGACGTTGGGCAGGGCAGGAGCTGGGTTGCCCAGGCGCAGTGGGGCCATGGCTGGCTGACCATCGCTCCGTGTTACAGGCCCTGTGTTTGTGGAGTTCCCGATCGATGTGCTTTACCCGTACCACGTGGTGGAGAAAGAGCTGAGGCCCAAAGGGACCCCCAGGGGGCTGCTAAGTAAAGTCGTCAACTGGTGAGTCCAGCCCTGTCCCTGCCAGGGGCGGCCCCACGCAGTGCTGAGATGGGGGTTCACACCCATCCCTCCACTTCACCCGCAGGTACCTGGGCAACCACCTCCGGAACCTGTACGCAGGGGCCTGGGAGACGAGGGACTTCTCCCCCCTTCCGGTGCAGGTGCCACACGCCACAGCAGAGCAGGTGAGAGCCCCCGGCTTGCCCGGGCCTGGCGCTCCCTGCCTCCAGGGAGCATCCTCCACCCCCCCCAACTCGGAGTCTCCCCTGGAGCTCCTCACTAGCATGCTGCCTTCCCCACCCAGCCAGCCCGTCCCGCTGGGCCCTGCCAGCAGAAGGCGGGTGGGGAGCAGGGAGGAGCGCCGCTTCACTGCAGCAGGGGAGGGAGTCCCTGGGGCCCTCGTCACTCTACAGCTGCGGTTCAGCCCCAATGTCTCTGGCTCCTGTTGGTGCCGGCCCCAGCCCCTTCCGCCAGCCCTTCGCCTCTCTCTGCCCACCACCTCCCTCGTGGCCTCAGAGCTGGGCACAGCCTCTTACCCGCCCTGCCCTGCCCTGCCCCACCCTCTGCGTGGTTCCAGCTAAGTCCCCACTCAAGCTTCCCTACCATTTGCTTCACCATCCTCATGCCACTGGCTGAACTCTGCCGAGGAGCAGCTCCAAGGGCCATGTGATTCCTGCCCAGCCACGGATACTGACCCACGCTTCCCCCCCAGGCCCTGCCCAGCCGTTGGCACTGTCACCCCACACCCCTGGCTCCACCCAACCATCGCACTGACCCCTGGCCCCACCCAGATGTTGCCCTGACCCCCAGTACCTCTTGTCCTGCCAGGCTCTGCCCTGAGCCCTGGCCCTGCCGGGCTCTGATGGTGCTGCCCGTTTGTGCGCAGGTGCAGCAGTGCGTGGAGCTGGTCAGCCGTGCCAAGAGGCCTGTTGTGCTCCTGGGCAGCCAGGTGACCCTGCCCCCAACACCTGTGGAGAAGCTCAGGTGACGAGTTGGCTGCGCTCAGAACCCTCTCTCCATCCCGTCCCCAGCTCCGCAGGAGGGGGCGCTGCTGGCCAGTCCTCGGGGCTCTTATCCAGCCCCCTCAGCTCTGCCCCACTGCAGGCTGGGGTCTGACGCCCACCGGGCGAGCCACCGTCTCCTGGACGGCCAGTCCCGGAGCGAGAGAGCAGAGCTTACGGTGGAGGCAGGACTGGATTATTGGGGGCTGCAGGCCGGGATCGAGGGGCATCACCAGGGCCGCGTGGAGAGACCCAGAGCTGGATGGGCACGGCCTGGACGGCAAGGCGGGATTCACTGGCCGAGCCCTCTTGGTCACCTCTTCCCTCTGCTTTCAATGGACCGGAAATGTGTCTTCCCCCCCAGCGTGGCATTCCCTCCCCACCTCCTCCCCCCAGACGTGCTCCCCCACGCGCTCCCCCTCACCCGCTGGTGCACACCCTCCCACACTTGCCCTCCCCCTGAGCACAGCCGCCGGCGTGGGCTCAGCTGGCAGCTCCTGGGTTCACGCTTTGCCGTAAGGAGACTGGGCTGCTGCGGAGAGCTAACCCGTGCCCTGTGCCCGCAGAGAAGCCCTGGAGGCCCTCGGCATCCCGTGCTTCCTGGGCGGGATGGCCCGGGGCCTGCTGGGAAGGGACAGCCCACTGCACATCCGCCAGAACCGCCGAGATGCGCTGAAGGAAGCCGACCTGGTTGTCCTGGCAGGTCTGTAGGATGCAGCCTGGGGACCTGGCCTGGGGAGCGACCGAGAGCTGGGCGCATGGCGGTGGAGCTGGGGGGGGGGTAAGGCTAGACGGGTTGCGGGGCTGGTGTGGGGGTGAGTGATGGGGTGATGTGGGGCCGAGGGTTGTCAGTGGCATGGCGGTAATGGGGTGGGGGGAGCTGACCTGCTTCCGCCAGGCCTAGACCCTCACCCCCATGTTGCCCCCTCTCAGGCACGGTGTGCGATTTCCGTCTGTCCTACGGCCGTGTGTTGAGCCGGCACAGCACTATCATTGCCGTCAACCGGGACCGGGCCCAGCTGCTGCGCAACGCAGACATCTTCTGGAAGCCCAGCGTCGCCATCCAAGGTGAGGGGTGGGCGGCCGCTCGGCGCTGCGCCTCGGCGTCAGCCCCTGTCCTGCCGCCGATCCTGCCTGCGGCGCTCGTGGCGATAGTCTGGGGGACGTGCCTCCGCAGGCCGGCTCTGCGCTGGCACTCGTGCTGCTCACGCCCAGGTTGGGCCGTCAGAATCTCATGCTGCCCGTTCCCTCCACAGGAGACGCCAGCTCCTTCCTGCTGAGGCTGTCCCAGGGCCTCAAGGGCCACTCGTCCCCTCAGGACTGGGCAAGGAGTCTGAAGGATGGAGACCACAGGAAGGAGAAAGCAAACCGGTAGGTGGCAGGACCAATGGAATAGCAGCTTCCCCATTGTCACCCAGGGAGGGACCGCGGGGCTCTGCCCTGTGCCGGCAGCAGAAGTGGGGTGAATAGGTTTGTCTAGGGACCTGGGCACTCCCAGGAGCTCGCTGTCCTGGTCCCACTGCAAAGGGGTGGCCGGGCTCCTGGGCACGGCAGTGACCGGCGTCCCTGTCTCTGCAGGGAGAAGGCGGAGGAACCCATGGAGCAGCACATAAACCCGCTCAAGCTGCTGCACCACGTGGACAACTTGCTGCCCGAGAACAGCCTGCTGGTGTCAGACGGGGGCGACTTCGTGGGGAGCGCTGCCTACATCGTGCGGCCCCGGGGGCCTCTGCGCTGGCTGGACCCAGGTAACAGCCTTCCTGGAGCTGGTCCTGCTCGCCGGCCGCACGAGGCCTCTGCAGTGCAGCTGAGCCCAGAGCCCTCCTCCCCGCAGCTCTGCGCTGGGGCCGGCAGGTCCCAGAGGTGGTCTCCTGCCCCGTCCATGTGGGACCGGTGAGCTGGCAGCTCTCTACACGGGCAAGGGGGGCTGGCGCAGCCTGGGCCCAGAAGAATAATGCCTGAGAGGTGGCTGGCCGGCCTCACTGGAGGGCAGAGCCTTGGCTGGGAGCAGCAGAGGCTGCCCTGAGCTGACCCCGGCCCCCCCTTTTCCCTGGTGATGGGAGCCTGTGGGAGCAGTGAGGGGATGCTAAGCCACACAGCAGCCCCTCTGCTTAGCGAGGGCTGGGCTCAGGAAGGGAAGGGTCCGTTCCACGCCTCCCGCTTTCCCTGGCATTCCCTGGCGGTGGCTGTTGCATGAGGCCCCTCATCCGTTCTGCACTGTCCTCTCTTCCAGGAGCTTTCGGGACGCTGGGCGTCGGGGGAGGATTTGCTCTCGGAGCCAAACTTTGCAGGCCAGACTCTGAGGTCAGTAACCAGCAAGCCAAAAGAGGGGCACTAGGGCAGGGTGGGTGCCCCCCTCGCCCTGACGGGGCTCTAAGCGGACCTGCCATGGGGGCAGGGTATCTCAAGGCTCCTGTGGGGGTCTCTGTAATATGAGATGCCACCGTCCCAGGCTTTCTTGTTTGTTTCCTGAATCCCCTGCTGGCATCCTGGCACGTAGCCCTGGTCTCCCTCTGCCCTGGTTACTGCCAGCGGGCAGCTCTCTGCGCTGGAATGGCCCCGCACTGTGCCCTTTTGGAGGCAGGTGCTGGGTTCTGCGCCTGGGGAGATTCCCCAAGCACCTCCTGCTCCAGTTAATGGGGGGCTGGGGCCACCCCATCCAAGGCCTCTGCACTGCCCTCACCTCCCACCCCCACCCTCAGGTCTGGATCCTTTACGGAGACGGTTCCCTCGGCTACAGCATCATGGAGTTTGACACCTTCGTCCGTCACAAGGTAACCTCCCCCCACCCCTCGTGCCCTCAGTACCCCTGGGAGGGCAAGGCCCCGCCCCCCGAATGCAAACAGGTTGGGGGTCCCATTGCCCAGGAAAAGCTGGGCCCCTCCCCGTCCACTGCAAATGGATCTGGGGTCCCATAGTTAGTCCAGGGAGCACCCCGGCCAGGCCCCTTCACAGCCTCGCCTTCACTGCTGTTCCTGCTCCACGGGCAGCCTGGGGGCCGATTTGGGGGCGAAAGGGACCAGGACATGGGGGGATGTGGGCAGCAGGTGCTGTTGTGGACTCAAATGTAGTAGAAGAGGGTGGGGCACTGGGACGTTGCCCCTCCCATCTGGTACCTGGGCAGCAGCACTTTCCTTGCTCTTTCAGACGCCCGTGATCGCACTGGTGGGGAACGACGCCTGCTGGAGTCAGATCTCCCGGGAACAGGTCCCCTTGCTGGGCAGCAACGTGGCCTGCGGCCTGGCCTACGTGGGTGAGTCTTGGCTCCCCGTTAGCTGGTTGCCCAAGGGACGTTACTCCAGGACACACAGCAGCAGCGTGCTCAGCACGGGCCCTGGGCACCTCTGGCTCCTGTCACCTGAGCGGCCTGTCCTGGGGAGGGGTGAGGGGGGGGTGTCATCCCCACGAGGGATGAAAAGCAGGAGGTTCCCAAAATTGGCACAAGGGAACTTGGAAGGGCCTGTACCTTCTGCCGTGGGTCCCTGCAGGGCTGGGGGCTCCCTCCCAGCCTCCCCTGCCCCTGTTTCTCGCTGCATTCCTGGAGGCAGCAGGCCCCCGCCTGCCTACTCGCCTGGTGTACCCACAGCGGCCGCCCTGCTGGAACTGGCGCTGCCTACTTAGGGGCCTGCGTGGGCTCCACTGCGCCAGGCAGCTGCCTCGTTAACAGCTGGTCTCCTCCCCCTGCAGATTACCACCGGGTGGCCGAAGGCTTGGGAGGCAAAGGTTTCCTCCTCAACCGCCAGGAGGAGGCGCGCATGGACAGTGTCATCCAGGCAGCGCAGGAGGCCTGCAGGGGGGGACGCCCCACATTGATCAATGCCCTGATCGGCAGAACCAGCTTCCGTGAGGGCTCCATCTCCGTGTAGGACTGGGGCAGGGCCCCCAGCCCAAAGGCTGCAGCAGCCTGCCCTGGGCCCCCGACAGCCGCCAGGATGGTAACCCCTTTGGTGCTTACTTGATGGCCCCCCCTCATTCTGGCCCCAGTGCTACAGCAAACTGACACAGCCGCTCCCACTGCGGGCGAGGAGCTTAGCCAGAGCCCGAACCCCTCAAGAGGAAACCAGTGCCAGGAGGGGAGCCAGTCTGATGAGAGTCTGGCCCTCTGAGATGCTGAGCAGCACCAGCTCTTGGAGAGGGGTGGGTGGACGGCTCCCATCTTGGCCAGACACCTGCACTGGCCACTAGAGAGGTCCGAAGGCAGCAGGGACAAGGAAGCTTCTCCTACCTCTGCCTGGGATGGGCTTGGCTCATGAAGCCGCCCTTAGCCCTTCCTCTCTGCCCGGGATGGGTGCACACACCTGAAAGCCTCAAGAGCCGGTGGCAGTTGCGCTTTGGCAAGCTCCTTCTGGGAGCAAGACTAGCTGCAGGGATCTCGTTCTGGGGACAGTGGGGGTCTCGCTTTCAAACTGGGTGGCCTGGGGCTGGGCAGTGGGGTGGATTTCTGAGGAGCGGGGGGCCTTGTTGCCCTGCTGTGCACGCCAGGGCCCTTGGCTCTTTCTGGGGCCAGTAGCGTGGCTTAGGCGTAACATCTGGAGCCAGTGGTGGAGGAAGTGGAACTGCTAAGCCCTGCTGCGTCTGGGCTGAGGGAGAGCTGGCAGGATTCACTCCAGCTCCTCCAGGGCTGACTCCCCCAACGTATGCGGATGCGCTGCCAATGGCATCTCCCTGGCTGGCCAGTCCCAGGGACCCCGCTGCCCAGATCCCCGGTCACTCAGAAAGGCATTTCCTGAACAGCTTTGGGCAGGGCCTATGCGCTAACCCATAGCTGGTAGCCGGAGCTGCCATTACACTGACACTTCCCCACTGGACTCCAGCTGCTGCCGCACTTAGAAGCCTAGGGAGGGCCTGCGTGTTCAAAGGGGGCAGGCAGGACCCTGTCTGCTGCTGTTTCCCACCCTGGGTGGCAGGCTCTCCATCGCCTTAGTCCATGGTAACGTGGCCGTGTGTGTGGGGGGGGCGATGGATGGTACTTGGTTAATGGAGATGTTAAGAGAGTGGTTCCCTCACTGGCTCGAAGCACATGCACCCCACCCATGGGGCGTCCCCCAGCAATAAAGAGACTGATTGCACCGTGCAAAGTGTGGCTGTATTGCTGCTCCGGGGCAACTGCACCAGCTAATGTTCAATATGGGCTTGGGTCACTGGCCTACAGCATAAAGGGGAAGCCATAGATGTGATATGTCTTGATTTTAGTGAGGCTTTTGGCACAGTCCCCCATGACCATCTCACACTCAAACTACGGAAATGGCTCTCGCTGAAATTACTGTAAGGGGGATGCACAAGTGAGTGAAAGACTGTACCTCAAAGAGTAGTAATCAAGGGTTTGCTGTTAAACTGGAAGGGTGTAGTTAGTGGGGTCAGGCAGGGTCACTCATTCGGTATTTGACTTGGATAATAGGACAGTATGTGTGTAAAATTTGCAGCTGACACCAAGCTGGGAGGGGTTGCAAACCCTTTGGAGGACAGGATTAGATTTCAAAACAACCCTGACAGATTGGAGAATTGGTCTGAAATTAACACAATGAAATTCAATAAACAAGTGCAAAAGTACTTCATTTAGGAAGGAAAAAAATCAAATACAGAACTATAAAATGAGGAATGAGGGCTAAGTGGTAGCACTGCCTGGTGCAAAAGACCAGGGGGTTATAGTAGATCACAAGTGGAATATGAGCCAACAATGTAATGCAGCCGTGAAAAAAATCTAACATGCTGAGGTGTATTGACAGGGCAGTCATATGGAAGACACGGGAGGTAATTGGCCCTGCTCTACTCAGCACTGTGGAGGCCTCAGCTGGAGTAATGGGTGCCACCCGTTAGGAAAGATGTGGACAAACTGGTGAGAGGCCAGAGGAGAGCAATAAAGTAATAAAGGGTTTGGAAAACCTGCCCTGTGAGGAAAGGTCTAAAACAACTGGAACAGGTTTTGTCTTGAGAAAAAACCGGGGGGGGACCCCGTGACCAGTCTTCAAACATGTGAAGGGGACTTCAAAGAGACTGGGAGCCGCTGTTCTCTGTGGCCGCTGAAGGCAGAAGTAGCTATGGGCTGCACCAAGGCCAGAAGAGGCATCCATAACCCAATCCCCCTGGACCACACAGCCTTGCCCCCCCCCCAGACAGGGTGCCCACGCACAGCTGCTTCTGTCCCACAGTGGCACCCTGCTGTGCCTCCCCTTTGCCCTTAGACCCAGCCCAGTCCCATGCACGTGGGGAGGGGAGTCCCTTAGACTAATGCTCAGTGAGGTGTGCACACACCCCAACCGCAGGGCACTTTTCCTCCCTGCCAGAGCAGCTCAGAAGGGGACGGCTGGGCCTTGTGCTTTCGGGGGGGGGCAGGGGGAATTTCCTCTGCCAAACCCTGGAGTTGGGGAGCAAACGTGCTGCAGTTTTAGCCCCTTCTGTCCCCCCCCAATTGTTTTTTTCTGTAGAACTGTATATTTTATAAAGGTGAAACGCCAGCGCTGGAGGGAAATGTCACATGTCAAACAGCTGCACCGAGCAGCCAGGGTTCCGGGACAGGCACCTGTACACACATGCAAACCACACATGTACATACACAAACCACACACACACACGCCTGCCCCTTCACGCCGCCCCACAAACGTACTCACACATCTCCCCCACACAGAAATCATACTCACCCGTCCCCCCAACACACAAACATCCACCCCCCCCCACAAACGTGGACACACAGCCCACACCTTCCCCACATACCCCATTTGCCACACATACACACACACACACGCCTGCCCCCTCACGCCGCCCCACAAACGTACTCACACAAACCACACCTCTCCCCAACACAGAAATCATACTCACCCGTCCCCCCAACACACAAACATCCACACACCCCCACAAACGTGGACACACAGCCCACACCTTCCCCACACACCCCGTTTGCCATACACACCCACACACACACACACACGGCTGGTCTCGCTGGTGCCAGGCTCCCTGGAGCATGGCTGGGGAGGCTGGATGCACTGCGTGCCCCCAGGCAGCTGTAACCGGGTGCCTGCTACACTGACCCTGAGCGCAGCGTGCACATCTGCACGGTTCCCGCCGTACCAAGGGACAGGCCAGAGCTGGCCTGAGGGCAAGAGGGCGATTGCTGCCCTGGGCTTCGCTTGGGGCCAGTCTGCCCCTGTGTTGCACTTTCATGGGAAAGGTGGATCTAGGGAATCTCCCCATCAGCCCAGAGCGCTCACCCAGCAGATCAGCTGCAGCCCTGGCCCCAGCCTGGCACTCCAGCTGCTGCTGCCCACGGAGGCTGCGCCGCACTGAAGCCGGAGGCCTGGGCACACGCTGCCCTCGCCGCCCACTCTGTAATGCAGAGGGTGGAGGGAGCAGGCAGATCTCACCCAGGACTGTGTGGCTGCTCGAAGGAGCTGTGGGCTTGGCTGCCAACCCCAGAGCCTGGGTCCCCAGAGCCAGCCAGTCCCGAAGGGGGCAGAGACTGGGAGACCAAAGACACCCATGAGATGCAGCCTCAAAGAACTGCAGGTCCCAAGCTCTTGGCTCATGCCAGTCTCCATGTGCCATGGCTCCCGGCTGCAGCCAGTCCGCCTCTCGCTCTTCCCCAAGAGCTGCAGCGGAGCGGGATCGGCGGCAGCAGCGGGGAGGCAGGCGCCAGAAGGAGCCTGGTATATTATCAGGCTGGGGGGAAGGGCGTAAACGTGGCACCAAGATACTAACACACCGTGGCAAGCTGCCAGCGAGGTGCCATGGCTCTAGGCAAGTCCCTCCTCCACCCTGGCAGGGCACAGTGGAGTGTGGTGTCTACGGGCAGCAGCTACGGAGCAGAGCACGCGTGACGGAGATCAGGGACTCTTGTCCATGCTCTCTAACACTGTACAAGGGGGAACGCCCCACCTGGGATGGTGGGAGGCCAGGAACAGGCCTGGCTCCCTCCTGACCGAAGGCCGCCCGTGCCTAAGTGGCACAGAGTGGCACGTAGTAGCGAAACCCAGACAGCGAGGCCAGGCCCGCAACAGAGCAGAGACCGCTGCAGCTCGGACATCCATCTTCCTGAGAACCAAGGAAGGCTCCACGTGGGGGGTCTAGGAGGGGCATCAAAACTAACCACCCTTCGGGACTGAAAAGGGTGTTACCTCCCCGGGCTAGAGGTTGGGAGGTTCCCTGCTGACCAGAAATACATACCATAGGAGGCGTCGGTACCTGGTACTCCAGAGCAACGTACCTGCTGCCCACGGCCTGGCGCTGCCTCCCTATTCGAGGGGCTGCGACTGCCCGTTAAGCCCCCTGCCAGGGTCAAATGCATAGAAACTACGAGTCTCTGCTCCAGTCCAGCCAGGAGGCAGGCTCAGAGGCGGATTCTTTGGCTTATTATATGCAGAGGGAAGCAGAAAGGAGAAAGCCACTCCCCATGCCCCGCGTACTTTCTGCACGTAGTACCGTCCCAGGGCAGAGGGCCAGGCCGAGGGGGCGCCAGGATCCAGCCTCCTTTCAGCTTGCAGGGCCAGGATGCTGTCCTGTAGCCAGGCAAAGACACTGTGTCGTGCACGGACGGCGGCGTGACAAACGCCGTAGCTGTGAGTGACTTAGCACGGCCCCCCCGGCTCGGCCCCCCATCCACACACCAGCCCCAGAGCCCCAACCGCAGTGCGCTGCCACACACTGCCCTGGGTCTCCAACCCCCCGTCCTTGCTGTGCAAATCAAAAGGCTGCGAGAGCCCAAATGCTGCACAAATTTGGTCACTCTCCAAATGGCTTTGGCTTAATCTCTGGGCTCCTGATAATACTGCGCGTGACACAGCCCAGGCTCGGGCCCCTGGCAGCGCAGCAGCCCTGCCCGGCCGTGCCCTGTGTTGGTCTCTCCGGAGCGCCAAGCCCAGACTGCAGCGTGTGCTGGGGCCCGCAAGGCAGCATGAGAACGGCTCCTGTGTACACTAGCTGTCGCTCAAGGCCCCAGGTCCTAGGGCAGGTTGCGGGGCTAAGGCTGACGGCTGCTACAGGCTGGGCCAGGCCCCTGGGGAAGTTTATAGGAGCCTAAAATTCTTTCGCCGAGGCCACGCCGTCCGGTGCCTGGCTCCTGGGCAAGTCTCCAGGCTGCGCTCAGCTCCCGCCACGTGGCTCACGTTTTGGTGGATGTGGCCGGCCCACAGGGGCACGGGAGAGCGAGGCCCTGTGCGGGGCAGCCAGGCCACTCACAGGCACACGTTGATCTGCTTGGAAAGCTCTCGCTCCAGATCCAGGATCAGGGCATCGAAGTCCTTCAGGTTGAGGCGGGGGCTGAAGGGTGCCTCAGGGTCGTCAACCAAGGCAAAGTCCCCCACGAAGACCGTCCGGCCGTGGCCACTCAGCCCCTCTCGCAGGTCCAGCACTTCGTTCTCGCTGTCGCTGCCGGCCACCTCGTCATAGTCGGCCTCCAGCCCTGGCCCCGCCACCAGCCCGTACTCCTGGCCGCACACGCTCCACTCCCCAGCGTAGCGGTTGCTGGGGGGGCTCTCTAGGCCTTGGGGCCGGTGGCGGGCCACCACCTCATTCTCCATCAGATCCAGCCGCAATGCAGGGCGGCGCCTCTGCCGCAGGCAGGTGGGCTCAGGCTGGACCCCTTCCCGGCCCTCCACGCCGCGCCCTTTCCTGCATGGGGCTGGGAGACAGGGAACCTGTCACCACGATGCTCTCCTCCCACAGCCAGACTGGCCAATCAGGGGCCGTGATCCCAAGGGGAGGAGCCAGGGAGACTGCCCAATCAGGGGCCGTGATCCCAAGGGGAGGAGCCAGGGACAGACTGGCCAATCAGGGGCCATGATCCCAAGGGGAGGAGCCAGGAACAGACTGGCCAATCAGGGGCCGTGATCCCAAGGGGAGGAGCCAAGGACAGACTGGCCAATCGAGGCTGCAATTCCATGGGGCGGAGCCCCTAGGGGTAGGGAGGGAGACTAGCCAATCAGGGATTGATAAGTCTGCTCAATGGTCTGTGGGAATGTTGGATGGGATGGGAACTGAGTTACTGCAGAGAATTCTTTTTTGGGTGTTGGCTGGTGAGTCTTGCCCACATGCTCGGGGTTTAGCTGAGGTCTTCAAATCTCACTTTTGAGGATTTCAATAACTCAGTCATGGGTTCGGGGTTGTTATAAATGTGTAGGGGTAGGGTTTTGTGGCCTGCCTTGTGCAGGAGGTCAGACTAGATGATCCTATTGGTCCCTTCTGACCTATGAGTCTATGAGGAGGATCCCAGCTGTGCACACACACTCCCCACCCTGGACCAGGCCCAGGGCCACGCACACTGTCCCCTTTCTGCGTTGCCCTGGGCTGAACTCACCGGGCCAGGCCTGCAGCAGGTAGTGCAGCACTTCAATGTGCCTCTTGAAGTCGACGGCACTGGCGATCTCCTCGCAGTGGGCATAGCTGTGGGCCCCCTGGTGCCCTGGCTCCCGATTCTGGTTGAGCAGCACTGGCCCGAAGCACACAGCAATGTTCTGAGAGTTCATGCGGTTAAAGTCATGGAAGGAGGCCACCAAGCTGAGATGGTCCAGGAGCACGGTCAGCGTAGCCTGGGGAGAGGGGAGCGTCAGCCTGGGGCCGGGGCTCTGCCCCGCTCACCCGCAGCATCTGGACCTAGGGCGCAGCTGGCACAGCCACCGAGACTGCCTCCAGGGCATTGCACTCTGCTCCGAGCACGTTCACTGCAGAGGCTGCTTCTGGGCTAAGCAAGGCCCAGCCACCAGGAGACGGAGGTTTGTCCTCCCCCCTGTGCCCCTCAGCTACCCTGTAGCCATCCTGAGGCTGCCCTAGGCTAATGGAGAAACCTGAGCGACACATTCCTAAGGGCAGGGAGAGCCAGCTAAGTACTATGGCCCCGCTTGGTGCCTGTACAGATTTTTTTTTTTTGTAATGGTAGCTGTCCCAGAACAACTGCAAGCGCTCAGTACACATGGCCACTGGCCACTTTCGTGAGCTCAGGATCATCCCAGATGCCTCAGTGTTTTGTATCTCAGAGGTCACAACCCTAGCCTGGTAGGGAAAGCCCCTAAGTGTGAAGTCCAAACAGCTTGGAAATGCCCTTGTCTCCAGGACAAAAACAACATGCTTCGCCTTTCGGCGAAGTCTGCACTATACAGTGTCAACAGAGCCCACGTTAAATGAATCAGGAATGGGCTAACTGTCATAGTCAGTGAGGAATCCTCTTTGAATAGGAGCAGGGATTCTAGTGGGAATCCGCATGGATTAGTTCTAGGCTTGATATTACTCAGGATTTTCGTCAATGATCTGGAAGTAAATATAGATTCATGGATTCCAATGCAGAAGGGACCACTGTGATCAGATAGTCCAACCTCCTATCTCACGCCAGCCACAGGACTGCCCTGAACTGATTCCTCTTTGAACCAGAGCATCCCAGCTTGATTTTAAAATTGCCAGAGAAGGAGAATCCATCATGAGCCTTGGTAAATTATGCCAATGGTTAATTACCCTCCCTGGTAAATCACTGCTGCTAAGCTGCGCAGATGACACACAGACTGGCGGAGTGGTAAATGAGGAAGACAGGGCCCTCTTATAGAATGAACTGGAGACACTGAAGCCCTGCTCTCATTCAAACAAACTACGTTTTAACACTGCCTAATGCAGTACAGACAACGTAGAGCCACACATGCCACGTGGGAACTATCCTGGACAGCAGGATGTAGGGCTCACAGTGAACAAACACCACAACATGAGTTTCCAGTGCAATGCTACAGCCAAAAGAGCGAATGCAACCCTTGGACGTGTAAACGGGAGCTGTGAGCAGGGGGCACAATTTTCCCTCTGTATACAGCAGTGGGGAGACCGACACTGGTGTACGGTGGCCT
Source organism: Mesoclemmys tuberculata (assembly GCA_007922155.1). Taxonomy (NCBI): domain Eukaryota; kingdom Metazoa; phylum Chordata; order Testudines; family Chelidae; genus Mesoclemmys; species Mesoclemmys tuberculata. Next base: position 7,575,883 of record ML675652.1, read on the forward strand.
TGTGGACTGAAGAATGTGCCTGACAGCGAGCCCCTTGGCAAGCTCAGGCTGGTTAGCTTGTCACAAAAAAGATTGAGCGGTGACTTGATGACAACATACAAGGATCTTCCTGGCACAGAATATTGGGCACTAACGGGCTCTAGCAGAGAACGGCAGAAGCAGACCCAGCAGCTGGAAACTAAAGCCAGACAAATTCAAACTAGAAATCAGGCACAAGAGCTTACCAGGGAGGGGGATTAACCATTGGTACAAACTCCCAGGACAGTGGTGGAGTCTCCATCTCCCGATGGCTCCAGACCAGGCTGGAAGCCTCTCTGGGAGATCCTTTCACCAAACCTGAGTTCCTGGGCATAATTCACAACATGGGAGTAACTGTGGGACAGGAAAGGCCCTGTGCTGTCCAGGAGCAGAGACGGGATGATCTAACGGTCCCTCCTGGACCTTCCCTTCCTGGAGTCTGTGAAACCTGAGCTGTTTCCTCTGATGCCACCACGGTGAAATCCCCCGATCCCAATGGGCAGCCAACCTGGAAAGGAGCCCAGGATCTCAGCCCCCTGCAGTGAGCAGTGCTGGGCTGTGTGCCAGGGCTGTGCCAGGGTAGTGCCCACCCCCCCGTGTGTGCGGCAATGACAGTGCTGGCTCCAGGCCTGTGGCTGTGCAATGCATGTGCCTGGCTGACGTGTGTGGCAGGGGCACAGCTAACCACAGCCTCCTGCCAAGGAACTGGGGATGCACCAGTCTGTAGAGACATCGCTGCAGCAGCACTTTAACGGCACCCGGGGCAGTTCTGAGGGCACCGTGGCCTGGCTACACAGCTGGGTCTCCTCTCCTACTTGCCCACATTCCCCTGCTCCACCCACTGGCAGGCACTTACCTTCTCAATCTCCGGCAGGCAGTCCAGCAGAGCAACCGTCTCCTCCGCCTCCTGCCTGCTGAGCACGTCTTGGGGTGGGCGCTGGGCCATGGCCTCCAACACTACCTGGTAGAGGGTCTTGGTGATGAGAGGCGTGGGCAGCTCCCGCAAATAGTCCTTCAGGATCCCTGCAGGAAAAAGGCCAGGCTCCTGTCAGCCCCTTGGCAGGCTCCTCACCCGCACGGGTCCCTGCTGGGTCACACAGAGGGGAGAGCACAGGACCCATGGGACGGAGCAGACTACAGAAACTATAGGCAGTGCATAGGGAACCAAGACTCTTGGGTTCTACCCCTAGCTCCAGGACGGGTATGGGATCTGGTTGGTTCTGAGACTCTGAGGCCAGAAGGGACCATTATAATCATCCAGGCTGACCACGGGTATAACAGGCTGTAGTGAAGGATGCGCAAGATGTTGTGATGCGTTGGAGATAGTGATGTGAGGAGGGGGTCTGGTCAGGGCCGGTTGAGTAGTGAATAGGTTACATAAGTTGTTTTGTGACTTGTTATCTACTTGCGTTCTGTGCCAAGGAAAGCGAAAGTGTGAGCTCAGTTATGCATTGTACATAAGCCAATTCCTGCTGATCCCTAGAGTATAAGATCTTGAAATTATTGTAACTGCTTCGAGATTCAGCCATGAACCCCACTTGGAATGTCTGGTGCTTCCTGCAGCCCGCTTCACAGAGCTTCGTTAGGGTCTCCCTCTGCTGTTTGGAGCATAAGCCATGGATGGCGTGCATGCACACCAAGGTATGGAATCCATATAGGGACCACCACTCCCTTTACAATTATGTTTTGAGACTCATCTATCGACTAGCCAGTTTTGAATCCATTTAATATGTGCTATGTTAATTTTATATGGTTCTAGTTTTTCAATTAAAATATTGCCCGGCACCAAGCCAAATGCCTTGCAGAACTCAAAGCATGTTGCATAACACTATAGCCTTCATCAGCCTAACTTTGTGATGTCATAAAAAAAAAAGTATTAAGTTAGTTTGACAGGATCAGAGTAGGGGGGACAGGAGTCAGCGCCTTGCTCTGGGGGGGGGAATGGGGTTTGGCGGGTTAGAACCAGAGGACTGGGAGTGAAGACTCCTGGCTTCTACATTCAGTGCTGGGAGAGGAAAGGGGTTTAGTGGCCAGCCGTGGCAGTGAGACTCCTACTGATTTGCTTGAGTGTGCGTGGCAGTCCTGGAGCTGGGGGGTGCTGCAGGAGGGGGGAGGATTGGCAGCCCCTGTGGGGAGTTGGCTGGGCACCGACCTGTGATTACGTTGATGTCTGGGTACAGCTGTTCGGACAGCATCACGGCTGCGCTGTCCCTCTCGAAGGCGTCACGCAACTCCTTCTTCACGGCCGCCGAGCCACACAGCCGGTAAAGACCTACAATCTGTGCAAAGGGGTGCTGTCACCAGGAGAACCCAGTCCTCCCCCGCTGCCCCAGGGACCCGGCGCCACGGAGAGGGACAGGGAAACAGAGGGAGACAGCACAGAGCCCGCTGCTCCTGGGATCCCGCCTGCCGGCTCCTTGCTGCTGTCAGTTGTGGGCCCGGTGGGTCGCAGAGCCCTCTCCCCCACTGTCACCTCCCCCCCCGCCACCACTCACCTTCAGGCCCCGCTTCTCGATCTGGGAGACGCATTTCTGGATCAGCAGCGGCACCTTGGTGGCAGTGTTCTCCCTTTCCACCAAGTGACGCAGCTCCACGCCGAAGACCCGGGGCTCCCGGTTGCTGGAGCTGCTGGACATGTCCCACTGCTCCACCAGGGTCAGCTTGCAGTAGAGCAGCCCGCGCGGTTCCAGCCGCACTGCCAGCTGCTGGGCCCTGCACCCTGGAGAGCAGAGGGCGCCGGCGCATGTCAGAGCAGAGCGAGGGCCAGCTGGGAAACCACAGCATCTGCCCCCCTTAGCTCTGCCCGGGGCACTGCCCTGTCCATCAGTGCCCCGTGCCATGCCTCCCACACGCCTGCCCATATGAGCCCTATCCCCCCACCTGAGCACAATGGGGCCCTGCCTCCTGCCCATTTGTATGTGCCCCCCAAGTCCTGCCCATCTGAACCCCACTGGGCTCTGCCCCCCATCTGAGCCCCATAGGGCACTGCCCCCTGCCCATCTGTATGTGCCCTTCACAGCCCTGTACATCTGAGCCCCTCTGCATCCTGTCCCTAGCCTGGGCATCAGTGCCCCCCTCTAAGACACCAGTGCCCCCACCTCGCTGGCTGCTCCCATTACCTCTGAAGACGTGGGGCAAGGCGACGGTGCCATGGCAGCACACACGGTTCCGGCAGGTAGCTGGGTCCCAGGAGAAGACAATGACCTTGAGGTGCCGGGCGCCATCCAGCTCCAAGTTGAAGGTGTGGTTGAGGCTGAGGAAGGCGGCTGCGCAGGGCAGCAGGGCCGTGCGCGCCTTGGGGGCTGCGTCCACCTGCAGGACGCAGAACACCTCCCTGGACTCAGCCTTCGGCGGCTTAAGGTCCCCCACCCCATACAGGTGGACACTGACGAGGCCCGAGATGGGCTGGGCACAACGCGGCTGCTCCGTGGAGCTGTAGGGCTGGAAGGCACCCAGGTCCAGCCCGGCTCCAGGCTCCTGACCCTCCGGGCCAGGACAGGCACGCTTGTCCGCCTTGGCCAGCAGCTCAGGGGAGTCACCGTCGCTCAGGTAGCCGCCCTTGCTGGCTGCCTTGGCACGGTGCGGGCCCTGCAGCGATGCCACGCTGCTGTCCAGGTGGTAGCGGCTGATGACGTTGCCTGGCTCCTTGCAGGCATCCCGGGGGGATGTACCGCCACTGCCCTCAGGCTCCTGCCCCCGGGGCCGGGAACTACGCAGGCTCAGCTTCCTCCTCAGCTCAGGCAGCTTCTTCATCTTCAGGGAGAGGCGGCGCACGGTGCCTGGGGACTTCACCCTGCCCAGGGAGCGTCCCTTCTTGGAGACGCTGGGACTCGGCGGGGGGGTTGGGCCAGCCAGCCCAACGGCCACGCTCTCACATGAAATCGGCAACTTCCCTGGGGGAGAAACCTGATGAGACGGGCACCCCGGCCCAGTGGACACTGGCACGCCTGGGGCATGCAATGGGAGGGCCATTACAGGCAGGAGGCAGCTGTGGGACCCAGAGCAGCCAAGACTGACTTGCTGGGGGTGGAGAGGGGCTGATCCCATAGGAAGAACCAGGATTCAGTGGGGATGGGGATGGAAGAGGCAGTACCACAGGGACAGGGAACTGGGGAGGGGCTCTATGGGAAGAGGAGGACCCCACGGGATCAGGGAGCCAGTGGGGGGAGGGCCATTGGGAGGGAAGGGGCCCATGAGATCAGAGTGGCGCTGCCAGCAAAAGATGGGGGGACCCACATGGAAGCAGCTCTATGTCTCCTGTTTCTGCCATGCTGTCCCCCTCGCCCTCAACACACACACCCCGTTAGCACAATGCCCCTCACCACAGGCCTGTGTCCTGCCAGTACCCAGTTCCTTGCCTTGGCCCGCTGGCCTTGCTGCGGCTGGTGCATTCTGTGAGCTGGGGCTCTCCACTTGCCCGGCGCCGCTCCTGAGGGGCCCTTCGCCACCTGGCTCTTCCCTGCTGGGCTTGGCTTTGCCTCTGTCAGATTCCCGGCTCCCTGGACCGCTGCCACACCTCCTCCAGGAGCCATGCCTGACGCCCGCTACGTCCTCATCTTCAGGGATGGGGTTGTACCAGATCTCCCCTTCGCTGCCTGCGGTGCCCACCTCCTTCAGCTCGGTGCTGGTGCTGGGGGCCAACTCCTCGGGGCCCTGGGCCTTGCCCGAGGACAGGACCCAGTGGCGGCTGCTCTTCTCCAGGCTCTGCAGGTAGGCACCATGGCTGGCGCACCTCACAGCACTGCTGGAGGCGCAGAGCTCCACGTAGCTGCGCATCGCCTCAGCCTCTTCATCACCGGAGGCCAGGCTGGGCTGAGGGGCTGGGGTCGCCGAGGCTGGACTGGGCCAAGGGGTCGGGGACACTGGGGCTGGGGGGCTCTCCACAGGCCGTGGCTCACTCTCAGTGGCTGACCCCCCCATGTGGGCGGGGGAGAACAGCTCCTGGGACCGTATAGGGCACTGGGGGTCCCCGTCAGTGTCTCGCCCACAGGGAACCGGCCGTACCCCCTCACCCGGATGCTGCAGCTCTGCAGAGGCCATGGGTCTGGCAGGCACCTTCCTACTGTAGGAGCTGCGTGGTGCATCCCGGATGCCACATGAAAACCTAGCCCAGCTCTGTTTCCTGGACACCGTGATGGCTGCCCCTCTCCGACAGCTCCTGTCGGGGTCCTGAGATTCTGCCTTCGGCCCAGGCTCCAGATCCACGGGAGAGTCCAGCATCCTTGAGGGTCGCTCTGTGGGAAACAGGAAAGAGGAGCGGGGGGCGAATATCAGGATATGCCCAACACGCACTCAGCCCATACCCCCACCTTCCTAGCGCACATCCAGTGCGTATACCAGTCCAGCCCAGCATATGCACACACACGCCACAGCCAACGCACACCTAGTGGTTACACACACCTTGCACACCCAACCCACACACACTCAGTGCACACCAGGCCCAGAGCACACTGTGACCACCAAACCTCTTAATGCCAACTGCCAAGGGGGTACAGAGGGGTTACAGGAATCTCCCGATTCCTGTGCAGACAGTCTGGGACACCAAAGAATGCCGTGGGAGGTCTCAAAGAAAAGCTGGTGTCACGCTGGTCAATAACATCACTGAGAAACATCCCTCCAGATAACTCTTTACACAGCATGTAGATATACTGAAAACACACTCAGGATTGTGTCTTGAGACTACGCACCAGTACAGGTGGAGAACAGGTTTCACTCCAAAGAGAACTAGACGCATAGACTTTAAGGTCAGACTGGATCATTATGATCATCTCGTCTGACCTCCCGCACAAGGCAGGCCACAGAACCTCACCCACCCACTTCTACAATAGACCCCAACCTATCACTGAGTTACTGAAATCCTCAAAGAATGGTTTAAAGACTTCAAGGTACAGAGAATCCATCAAGTGACCTAAGCTGCAGAGGAAGGTGAAAAAACCCCAGGGGCTCCACCGATCTGCCCTGGAGGAAAACTCCTTCCCGACCCCAAATATGGGGATCAGCTAAACCCTGAGCATGTGGACAAGGCTTGCCAGCCAGACAGCCAGGAAGAATTCTCTGTAGTAACTCAGAACGCACCCCATCTAACATCCCATCACAGATCATCATGCAAATATTTCTCTATCTGCCTGTTTGCATGTAAATTAAGTATTGTATGTTTCACGGTGGGTCCCTTACCACCAGTCTGGACTGAATGCGAATGGAAGATTGTAAGAATTTCAAATGAAACTAAATAAAAAGGGGAAAAAAAAACCTGGGGGATGGGAGAGATCCTATCTGCAGGCACCCATCAAAGGTTTGAGTCACCATGTTTGGAAGGCAAAGAAAAAGGACAACACTTTTGCTTCAAGAAAGAGAGAAAGTATGGCTGAGGTATGGTATGGCGGGGTTATGGCCATGCGCAGGGGGATGCTTATGTGGGTTAGATGGGAGGGGGCGTGGCCAATGAGATGGGAACGTGGCCATATGTTGTTGTGACTGGTCGTGACGGAGGGGAGATGTTCCTAATGTTTCCTCTGAGTGCTGGGTGTGTGCCTCAGTTTCCCCCATATGTTACTCATGTATTTCAGTGATGAGACCCGCATGTGTGATCATTGCAGAGGCCACTAGAGGGTTGATGGGCCTTCCCCAGTCACATGTACACAGACCTAGCCAGGACCCCCGGCCCTGGCTCAACCAGCTGCGGCAGGATGTATCAGGTGGGGACCAGCAGGAGTGGCCACCCTGCCCAGGAAGGAGACGAAGGACTGGGGAGGGACAAGGGACCGGTTCTGGGAGGTGGCTGGCTGGAGGAGCCCAGTCCCCCATCAGGGGTTTGGGGTGTAGGACCCGAGAGCGTGGACTCCAGGACTCTCCAGTTACTCGCTGCTGTAACTTCTAATTAAGCTGCTAACGAAGTCTTCCTACGCTGTCTCAGGGGCGAGGGGGCAGCCGAACAGCCCACTGAGAGAAGGCAGAGCTCCCAACCCACAGCTCCCCATCTTCCAGGTGAACGTGGGGCTGCCCCGAAGGAGCCAGTGGCACCTCATCCCCCCTTGAGGTGGATGGAAGGATGGTCCAGGGGTTCTGGGACACAGGAGCTGAGGTGACGTTGACCCTGCCCGAGGTGGTGGGCCCGGACTGGGTAGCGCCTGATACCCTACCTAACCCTGAGGGGGGTGTTTGGTCCCCTGGGCAAGGTACCCGTAGCGAGGGCGCATCTGAGGTGGGGGGCCGAGGGCCCAAGGAAGTGGGGGTGCACAGTCGGCTGCCAGTTGAGGTGCTGATGGGGAGGGACTTAGAGGATTGGCTGGGCAAATGCCAGAGCGCCCTGGCCATTACCCATAGCCAGAACCAGAAAGGAGCACCGCAGCCAGGTGCCAGGCAAACCTCCCAGCCAGACATGGGAAATCCTGCCATGGCAGGGAGGGAGCTACCAGGGCCCAGGCTTCGTGGGGCAAAGATCCCAAACCCAGCCAAGGGGGGGACAGGCTCCAATCCCGTCCCCAGCAGCCGAATTCCAGACCGAGCTGCAGAAGGACTCCTCATTAAAGAAGCTGAGGGAACTTGCTGGCCACGGGGCTGCAAAACCCCTTGGGAGAGACTGCAGAGAACGATTCCTGTGAAAGAAGGGGGTCCTGTACGGGGAATGGGCTCCCCTGGAGAGGTAGAACTGTGGGGTATCAGGAAACAGCTGGTGGTTCCCCAGAAGTACCACAGCAGGCTATTGTACCTGGCCCATGATGTCTCTCTCTCAGGACCCCAAGGGATCCAGCGCACAAGGCAGAGGCTGCTGCAGAACTTTTACTGGCCGGGGATCTTTGTTGCAGTCTGGCAGAACTGCCCCTGCTGTGACCCCTGCAAGAGGGTGGGGAAGGCCCGAGACAGGGGTAAAGCAGCCCTGAGGCCCCTGCCCATCATAGAAGAACCTTTCCAGAAGGTTGGACATGGTGCGTTCCCTCAGCCAGGCCACCCAGTCAGGGAAAAAATACATACTGGTGGTGGCAGATTTTCCTACTCGCTACCCTGAGGCCGACACTGTGGCAGATGCACTGCTAACTATTTTCAGCAGGGTTGGGTTTCCCCGGGCGGTCCTTACAGACTGGGGGGTCCAATTTCACGTCAGCCCCGTTTCAGTGCTTATGGGAGAAGTGTGGGGTCCGGCACACCTGGGCCTCGGCTTATCACCCTCAGTCCAACGGGCTGGTGGAGAGGTTTAACGGGACCCTGAAGATGATGCTGAAGACTTTTATGGCCCAGCCTCTGCTGAACTGGGCCAAATACCTGCCCCACCTTCTGTTCGCCTACAGGGAAGTGCCCCAGGAATCCACAGGGTTCTCTCCCTTTGAGTTGCTGCATGGGAGGAGGACGAGAGGACCCCTGGACTTGGTGAGGGATGAATGGGAAGAGAAGCCTCTTCCACGGGGGAGTAAGTGGTGGAGCACGTACTAGCTTTCCGGGAAAAGTTTACTGAACTCCTGGGGTTGGCCAGGGAGAATTTAGCCAAGGCCCAGGGGAAGCAGAAGGTCTGGTATGACCGCACCATCCCGTTGCAGAGGAATAAGTTCCAGGCCTCCTGGGATGGCCCCTTTATAGTCGTCAACAGCTGAGTGAGGTGAACTATGTAGCGGAACTGTCTAACTGGGCACAAAGCCACCGGGTGTATCACGTCAGCATGGTGAAGCTGTACTTTGACAGGGAGGGGCTGGTGTTGGAGGAGGAGAAGGGGGAAGATCTCCTGGTGGGTCTCTTCCCTGAGATGGGAGCCGGCCAGGGCTGGATTAAGGTTATGAGGGGCCTCAGGCTAATGGGAGGGAAGGGTCTAAGTATGAATTACATATTGCAAAAAAAAATTATGAAGTCATCAAACATTTACTTGCATACCTATTTACATATTATTTATTTATGTAAAATTAACAAGTTTATTCTACTCTCACTACACTCAGTTCTTCAAACAAACAATTTTTTCCCTAGCTTCAGCTGTGGCGAAATTATGAATGATGTCACCATAATTCAAAGACCTGAGGGAACTAGGCTTGTTTAGTCTGCAAAAAAAGAAGAATGAGGGGGGATTTGATAGCAGCCTTTAGCTACCTGAAAGGGGGTTCCAGGGAGGATGGAGCTAGGCTGTTCTCAGTGGTGGCAGATGACAGAACAAGGAGCAACAGTCTCAAGTTGCAGTGGGGGAGGTCTAGGTTGGACATTAGGAAAAAGTTTTTCACTAGGAGGGAGGTGAAGCACTGGAATGGGTTACCTAGGGAGGTGGTGGAATCTCCATCCTTAGAGGTTTTTAAGCTGCGGCTTGACAAAGCCCTGGCTGGGATGATTTAGCTGAGGTTAGTCCTGCTTTGAGCAGGAGGTTGGACTAGATGACCTCCCGAGGTCCCTTCCAACCCTAATATGTTATGATTCTATGACAATCCCATTTTTTATGAGAAAATCAAGTCACTAAGAGGCAAATTTCTCCCCTCTGTGGTTGGTGATGTTTATGAAGGTCATGAAACTCTCAAGTGGTCCATTGGGTAGCACGTAACGTAAGATGACAGTCAGCTGATCTACAAGTGACACATCTGATGTTGAATCTATGGACACTGAAAAATATCCCACAAATAACTATTTGGGTATCAGTTCCGCCATCAACTTTCCTTTGGGCCTGGTAGCTGCTAAATGACAATGTATGCTGCTCACTCATTGCATGATAAGTAATGCATACGGTATTCTTCCAATCATTGAAGCCTTCGCAGAACATTCCCCACTTTTTGGAATCAGAAAAGAGGTGACTATAAAAACAGTACACTTTCTTCTTAGAAAGCAAATAGATGAGCCATTGTCACTTGCCAACCTGTTTGTTGTGTTTCACATATTCAGACATTGACTTGGCCAGGTAACGATTCTGACTGGTGTACACTCGATTTGTCAATGAAAAGTCAGCTTCTAGCATTTCCGTGGGCCCTTCTCAGTCCAATGTGCAATGAGATCTTGAGAAGTCATCTCCCACTTGCCTGGATCGCTGGAGAAGGATATTTTGGTATGACTATCACTGGGAAAGCCTTCAGAGGAATGAGATGAGAGACTATAGCTAGAGAAGTCACAGGAGGCTGCTCCTTTTCATCAAGTGCAGCAGGTTCACTTGGGCTGGTATTTGCCTGGACTTTCTCCCCACCAGACTTAGTCGGAGGAAAAGATATTAGGAGAGAAGAAATACTTTTCAGCACTACATCTTGTCCTTGCCGTCTTTCTTCGGCCTCCTTCAATTTCTGCCGTCCTCCTTTCTTCACCATGGTTTCTATTGTCCAGTGTAGGGCCTACTGTGTACAAGTTCAATATTGGCTGGGCCCACAAACACTTAGCCCACAAAGACAAAATCACAACCACCATAAATTGAATTCACAATCTTGATGGATTAATTTGTACAGAGCAAATATCTAATGAGACAAAAAATTTCTGATGGCCCTGCTACAGCTGTTACTTCAAAATGGAACAGAGGGCTTAAATTAGGGCTTAATATAAGGAGGGCCTAAAAATTAGGGCCTAAAGTAGGGCCTAAAAATAGGAGGGCGTAAGGCTACAGCCTTATTAGCCTATGGGTTAATCCAGGCCTGGAGCTGGCCTCCCACTGGATTCAATTTCCCTCTCTGACCAGCTAACCCCTGCCCAACAGGCAAAGATCAGGGCAGTGTTGCGCTCTTACCAGCTACTGTTCTCCAGCAGGCCAGAGCTCCCTAATCTGGCTGTCCACAGGGTGGAGATGGGAGCAAATCCTCCCATCAGTTGTTCCCCTTTCATAGTCACTGGGAAAACAGCTCAGGACCTGGAGAAGGAGGTCCAAGATCTAGTAGGGGTGATCCAGCCATCTACCAACCCATGGGCCACTACGGTAGTACTGGTCCCCAAGAAAGATGGAATGATCTGATTCTGTGTGGACTATTGGAAGCTGAAAGCCATCATCATATACAATGCCTACCCCTTGCCTCAGCCGGACAAGATGCTAGACAAGCCAGGGGGAGCTCATTACCTTGCCACTATGGATCTCGCCAAAGGCCATAGCAGGTGCCCTTAGGCACGGATGCTAGGCAGAAATTGGCCTTCATCACTCCATAGGGCTCTTTGAGTTCCTGGTCCTGCCTTTCAGCCTCAAGGGGGCACCTGCAACCTTCCAACATCTGGTGGACCAGTTACTGAGGGGGATGGAGGGCTTTTCCCTTGCGTACATTGACGATATCTGCATCTTTAGCCAGACCTGGGAAGACCATGTGTCCCAAGTAAAGAGGGTGCTGGTTCGCCTGAAGGAGGCAGGACTGACAATGAAGGCAGAGAAGTGTAAAGTGGGGATGGCCGAGGTTACATTCCTGGGTCACAAGGTGTGGAGCGGCCGCCTAAAGCCAGAGCCAGCTAAGGTGGAGGTGATCAGAGACTGGCCTGTTCCCCAGACTAAGAAACAGGTCCATGCCTTCACTGTGATGGCGGGGTACTACCAGAGGGTTGTACCTCACTTCAGCTCCACAGCCGCCCTCATCACTGATTTATGGAAGAAGGGGAAGCCAAACAAGGTGGTCTGGACCAAGCAGTGCCAGAAAGCCCTCTGAGCGCTGAAAGAGGCTCTAGTCCAGGAGCCAGTTCTGGTAAATCCAGATTTTGACAAGCCTTATATAGACGCCTTCACAGACGCCTCAGACAAAGGGCTGGATGAGGTGCCGATGCAAACCGATGCCAAAAGGGAGAGACACACCATCGTATACTGAGCAAGAAGCTGCTGTCCCAAGAACAGAACTATAGTGTCATAGACAAGGAGCACCTGGCCATCGTGTGGGCTCTTAAGAAACTGCAGCATACCTGTTTGGTCGGCCCTTCACTGTGTACACGGACTACTCACCTCTGCCCTGGTTACACAAGATGAAAGGGGCTAATGCCAAGCTCATCGGGTGGAGTCTGAGCCTTCATGATTACGAAGTGGAGGTGGTCCACATTAAGGGGAGTGCCAATGTTATAGCTGACGCTTTGTCACAGAGACGGAGGCCTGAACTTCCCCAGGTCATCGACTGAGGCGACCCCGCTCAGTTCAATCTCAAAGGGAGGAGAGATGTGACGAAGTGGCGATGCTCCTAATGTTTCCCCTGAGTGCTCTGTGCGCACCTCAGTTTCCCCCATATGTTACTCATGTATTTTGGTGATGGGACCCACGTGTGTGATCATTGCAAAGGCCCCTAGAGGGTGGATGGGCCTTCCCCAGTCCCACGTACTCAGACCGAGCCAGGACCCCCTGCCCTGGCCCAACTAGCTGCAAGAGGTTGCAGCAGGTGGGGACCAGCAGGAGTGGCTAGCTTGCCCGGGAAGGAGACAAAGGACTGGGGAGGGGCAAGGGAACAGTTCTGGGGAGTGGCTGGCTGGAAGAGCCCAGTCCCACATAGGGGCTGGGGGTGTAGGACCTGAGAGTGTGGACTCCGAGACTCTCCCGTTGCTCGTTGCTGTAACTTCTAATTAATCTGCCGACAACGTCTTTCTGTGCTGTGATCCTGAGAACTAATAAACCCTTCTGATTTCCACACTGGCTGTGATTCAGTTCTGACTGCAAGACAGGTGCCTGGCCCCTTTGCGGGGGGTGGAAGAACTCCTCAGGGTCCCGTCCCGGAGGACCCACAAGGGGTATTCAGGCGGAGCAAGGGCGCTGAACCCTCTGAGGACAGATTCAGGAGGCGGCTGCACTGGAGTGGGGAGACCCGAGGGGGGGCAGACTGTGAAGCACTAGAGTCCTGACTGGCTGTGCCCTGAGTGGCTCCAGAGCACGGTTCCTAGGGGACTTCATCACACAGGGGTGGGTTGTATGGCAGGGGTGTTATATGGGATGGGAACATGGCCGTTTGTTGTTATGACTGGTGTGGGTTATATGGCAGAGGCGTGGCTTGTGGGACGGGAACATGGCCATTTGTTGTGACTGGTGTAGGTTACATGGCAAGGGCGTGGCCCATGGGATGGGAACGTGGCCATTTGTTGTGAATGGTGTAGGTTACATGGCAAGGGCATGGCTCATGGGATGGGAATGTGGCCATTTGTTGTGACTGGTGTGGGTTACAAGACAGGGGCGTGGCCCGTGGGATGGGAACATGGCCATTTGTTGTGACTGGTGTAGGTTGTATGGGAGCCAGCATGGGATGTGGCCTGTAGGACAAGAGTGTGGCCACGCAGGCTGAGGCTGCTATGGGTTGGGGAAGGGGCCGGGGGGGCCGGCAGACAGGAACGTGGCCACGCATTGCTGAAGTTGGCGTACCTGTTATGAGAAGGCATGCCCATGGGATGGGGTTGTAGCCATGCACTGCCGCTGGTGATGGTGTATAAATTAGCTGTTACCACCCAAGAAAGAGATCTCGGAATCATTGTGGACAGTTCTCTGAAAACATCCGCTCAAATGTGCAGCAGCAGTCAAAAAAGCGAACAGAACGTTTGGAACCATTAGGGAAAGGACAGATAATAAGAGTAAATGTCAGAAGGCCACTATCTAAATCCATGGTTCGCCCACACCTTGAATACTGCGTGGAGTTCTGTCACCCCATCTCAAAAATGTATTAGAACTGGAAAAGATACAGAGAAGAACAACAGATGACACAAAATTGGGGAAATGGTAAATAATGAAAAGGGCAGGCCACTGACAGAGAGTGATCTAGATTGCTTGGTAAACTAGGCACAAACAAACAGTATTCGTTTTAATAGAGCTAAAGGTAAATGTGTTCATCTAGGAGCAAAGAATGCAGGCCGCACTTACAGGATGGGGGACTCTATGCTGGGAAGTGTGACTCTGACAAAGATCTGGGCATTGTGGTGCACAATCAGCTGAACGTGAGCTCCCAGTGTGACACTGTGGCCAAAAGGGCTAATGTGATCTTGGGATGCATAAACTGGGGAATCTCAAGTAGGTGCAGTGAGGTTATTTTACCTCTGTATTTGCACCGGTGTGACCACTGCTGGAATCCTGGGTCCCGTTCTGGTGCCCACAATTCAGAAAGGATGTTGATAAATTGGAGAGGGGTCAGAGAAGATCCATGAGAATGATTAAAGGATAAGAAAACATGCCTAATAACGATAGACTCAAGGAGCTCAATCTATTTAGTTTAACAAAAAGAAGATTAAGAGATGACTTGATCACAGTCTGTAAGTACCTAAGCGAGAAAGAAATATTTAATAATGGGATCTTCAATCTAGGTCTAATGCAATCCAATGGCTGGAAGTTGAAGCTAGACAAACGGACTGGAAAATAAGGTATATGAGGAGAGATTTAAAAGACTTGGACTGTTCAGCTTAGAAAAGAGACAACTGGGGGGGATATGATAGAGGTTATAAAATCATGGATGGTGTGAAGAAAGTGAATAAGGAAATACTATTGATCCCTTCACATAATAGAAGAACCAGAGGGTCATGCAATGAAATTAATAGGCAGCAAGATTAAAACAGACATAAGGAAGTGCTTCTTAACAGCACACACAGTCAACCTGTGGCTCTCGTTACCAAGGGATGTTGTGAAGGCCAAAAGTATAACTGGGTTCAAAAAGAAACTAGATAAATTCATGGAGGATGGGTCCATCAATGGCTATTAGCCAGGATGCGCAGAGATGCAACCCCATGCTCTGGGTGTCCCTAAACCACCAGCTGCCAGAAGCTGGGAGTGGATCACTCACGACAATTGCCCTGTTCTGTTCATTCCCTCTGAAGTACCTGGCACCGGCCACTGTGGGAAGACAGGACGCTGGGCTGGACGGACCATTGGGCTGACCCAGTGTGGCCGTTCTTATGTTATTGGGAAGGCAGCTCTGGACACTCCCTGCTTAGGCTGCTGCATTGCTGGGGGGAGAGATGGGCCTCTGCAACCTCTGCTCGGGTGGGGCTGCAGGGGCCAGAGCCCTCCCCCAAGTCCCTGGCCACAACCACAGCATTGGCCCACGGCCTCCTGGGCCTGGCAGCCTCAGCATGTGCAGCGGGTCTGACAGAGGCGTCCCTGTGGGTGCTCTGGCTGGGAGGGCGGGGAGCTCCCAGCACACAGCTGCTCACAGCCCCTGCCAAGTTGGGTTTCCTGTTGTTTACTGCCTGGCTGTCAGGGCAGCGCTCCCGCCTCCCCGCCTGGCCTGGCCCAGCCCCACAGCACCGGCCCGGACACAGGGCCCTTTGTGGGAGAGGGGCCACCCTGTCCTTGCTTCCCCCTCTCCCCCACACCACCTGTCTCCCCCCACACACACACCCTGCTCCTCATTTCGCCCCAACACACACCCTGCTCTCCCCACACCCCCTGCTCTTTGCTCCCCCACACACAGTCCCCCCACACCCTGCTCTCCCTCCCCCCATGCCGATCCCCCATGCACACACCCCTTTTTCCCCTCCCCAACACACACCTCATTGCCCCCTCACACCCTGCCCGCTCCTCACTCCCCACACTCTGCTGCCCCTTCACATCTTCTCTGCTCCTTGCTCCACACACACACCTCTCGCTACCCTCCCCTCCCACACACGTGCACAACACGACTGTCCCCACACTCACCACCCCCTTACTCCTCCCTGCTCCCCATGCACACACACATGTGCATGCACCTCACTCCTGACACGCCAACACGAACCACACGCCCTGCCACGCCTGCTGGGGCTGGGCGAGACCTCTGCCCACGGGCACTGGGGAGCGGAGGGGCAGGATGGGGCTGGTTGAACAATGTGGGGCCAGAGAGGAGAGAGGAGAGAACAAGAAGGAGCGACGGGTGGGTTTAAAAGGGAGGAGTGGGGGTTGGCCAGCTGCTGTGGCAGGAGGATGGCTTGACAGCCATGGGCTGGAGGAGCTGAGGTGGGTGTCAAAATCCTACCCCAAATCCCCCATTTGAGATTTCCCCAGACTCCCAGGGCCGGGGATGAAGCCATTGGGGGCCGGGCGGGGCTGGGGTTGCTGGGTTGGTGCCACACGGGGGAAGTGGGGCTGGGGTCACTGGGTCTGTGTGGGGAGACGGGGGGCAGGGGAATGGGTTGGGCTGGAGCTACACAAGGGGATGGGCAGGACTGGAGAAGCGGGGCTGGGACCGCTGGGTCTGCACGGGTGGGTGGGGCTGGGGTGGTGGGATGGGCAGGGCTGGGACTGGGGGGTTCATGCCATTGGGGAGGAGTGGAACTGGGGCCACTGTGTTTACATGGGGGGGCAGGGAGAGCGGGGCTGGGGCCATTCAGTGGGATGGGTGGGGGGACATGTGGGGCAAGGGAAGCCAGTCTGGGGGCACTCGATCTGTACGGGGAGACAGGTAGGGTGATGCTGGGGCTATTGGGTCAGCACGGGGGGATAGGACTGGAGCAGGGCTGAGGGCTGCTGGGTCAGGGACAGCAGGGCTGGAGCCATGGGGGATGAATGGGGCTGGGGCCACTGGATCTTCGTGGGTAGAGGAGCGGAGCTGAGTGAGCAGGACTGGGGCTGCTAGGTTTTCGGGGTAGGGGGGCAGGGGGAAGGGAGAGTGGGGCTGGACCTGCTGGGAGGCCGCGGGGAGCGGGGGTGGCACCCCGGTGAGCTGCCTCCACCAGCCCCGCAGAAGCGCAAGGACCAACAGCCAGTCGGGGAAAGAATCAGCCCCACACATGACTAGAAATAGTTCCCTGAGTTTCCCGCTCGCCATGGGCCTGGGGATTCGATCCCAAGAACGGCAGGGCTCCAAGATCAGGCCGGGCCAGGCCAGGCCAGGGGGCAGAAGCTAAGGGACACTCCCCGGTGCCCGGGAAAGTGACCTGCCAGAGGCAGCTTCCTGTTTTCTGACCCTCTGCGCCAGCGCCACAAAAGTGCCGGTGGCCGAGCGGGAGAGCCTGGATCCCCCCCAACGAACTCTCACCACCACACCTGGATCTCCAGAGTCCCGGCCCAGTGCCTCAGCCTCAAAGCCAGCCAGCCTCTCACAGCAGCGCCTTTGAGCCATGCCCCACTAGTCACCCGATTCCAGCCTTCTGGGCGCAAGAGCCACTTCCTCCTAGTAGCCTTCCCGTACCCCTGCCTACCAGCGCCCAGTCTGACCTTCCCTCCCTGGCCCACGGCCCTTCATCCACTCCCCAGGGGCCTCTCCCTGCTGTTCTCCGGACTGGCCCTGCATCCCGCTGCCCTCACTCTCCGGGAGCGGATCTGCAGGGAAGCCCTCTGGAACACAGAGGTGGGGTGGAGATGGAGGAGGTAGTCAGTGGTGAGCGCCCCCTCCCCAGTGCTGAGAGCGCTGGGACATGGGGACTGGCCCATCACCCCGGCTCCTGTTGCATCACATGGACCAGGATCACCGGAGGGGACAGCCTGGTGTACGACTGCAGGGGCTGCTAGTGCACCGAGATGGCATCCCAGTGATCTCATGACCAAGCAGCAAGACCAGGACACAGCCTCAGCCCATGGGAGGCAGCGGGAGGCCTGACTTGAGGGCAGTGCTACGTCAGAGATGAGTTCCAGCACGGAGCGCTAAAGGCCTAGACCGTGGGCTTTTCTGTGCCTCGGAGGTGCTCATCCTCAGGCCGGCAGACTGTGCCATGGCCGTGAGCTCTCCTCCAGGTGGGAGAGCACCACACTCTGCTTTGCAGCCCCTCCTCAGCCATGCACTGCCCATGGCCAGTCAGGGGGCTGGTGGGGACCGTCCTGCTCCTGTGGGCTGTGAAGGGCGGACAGAGCATCACGCAGGACAGGGAGCATCTTCCGTGCGGAGAGTGAATGGGACTGGTGGACAACTGGACCTGGGGGCTTCTGCAGGGGATGTGCAACTTCCCATCACCACCCACAGCAAACCAGCCCATGTGAGTGTGTTTCCTCGGCCCCTGGCTATCAGCACCGCCCTTTCTGTGGAGCCACAAGCCTGTCGCAAGGGCAGGACATGGGCCAGGAGCCAATCTAGCAAAGGGAACTGCCAAAACGTGGATTGCAGGCTGTTACCCATCACAAACTCACCAGGAACCCGTACCCGCCCGGCTCTGACTGCAGAAAGCCACTCAAGGATGGCGTCCTGAACTCGTCAGAGGCTCCTTGCTGGGTCACTCTCTCACCCCTTTGCAATGTCCTGACAGTCTCAGTGGAGCTGGTTCAGCCACGAATGATTCCTGCCCCTGAATATTAAAGAAACTGGATCCTTTGTGGGAGGGCGGGGAGGATTCTCCAGCCTCCTTGTGACTAAGAGCATGTTCCACTGGCTCTGTCCATAGCAAGGGCCTTTCTTCCCTTTGGAACATCCCCGCAGGTGATCCCAATAGCAGCGTCAGCACATCACCCACCCAGACCCTCAGATTCGGGATGCAAAGCTTCAGTCCATCTGTCAGGTGCTGGAAGCAATCCCCTGGGGCAGCCTTAGCCACAGAGCTACCAAATGGGCCGAAGAGGGGACGGAGTTTTGCCTTTTCCCTATTGAGCTGGACCTGCCCAAACCCTGAGCTTGCATCCAAGACTAGAAATGCCCTTGCAACCCTCCAGACCTGGCCCTCCCACTGGACAGTGCCCCCGTTCGACACCCCATTCCCACCACGCCCCCCAGGAGGTTGTTTTTGTTGCACTGACCCAACTGCAAGTCCAGGTGTCTGGGGTCAGAATTGGCTCCAGCCGAGCTCAAGTCTGGCTGTGGTCCAGGGCCGCGGGAGGCTTGGGTGCTGCATGTCCCTTGGTGGCACTGGGCGTCACTGCCGTGCAACACGTCCCATTGCAGCAGAGCCCCGTCCGTTACAGCTGCTATGACTATCTGAGTCCCGTCCGTTGGGCTGGCATGGCTCTGTACTCTCCTGGTTCCCCCACTCCCTCTCCCATGTAACCCACACAAGCACCAGGGGACTCTGCTCATCCCCTTGTGACGGGGATCACTCCCACCTCTATCCTTGGTCCTGTCTCTCAATGGTCTCAGCTGCTTTGACTTTCCGCTCAGCTGGTGACTCACAGATTTACCTCCCTCCAACCACGTTCCCCTCCCAGCCCTCCTTCATCGGGGTGCTGCCACCAGCTGAGACTCACCATGGCCAAACCCCATCTCCTGAGCCACCCCCCCACTCTCCTCTCTTGTGGGGAGTGTTGCTCCAGTAAGCCCATCCTCTAGTCCCTATCTCTGACCCAGCCGCTGCCCTGGCTGTGTCCAAACCCTGCTGCTGCTTCTTTCGCTGCCTCTCCCAGCCCTCGCCCCTGCGTTCTGCCCGCAGCGTGCTCCCAGTCGGAGCTGACACCCCAACCCCACCCCCTCCAGCCCATGCATAGACTGTAAGGCCAGAAGGGACCATTATGATCACCTAGTGGGACCTCTGGCGTAACACAGGACGGAAACCTGCCCCAAAATAATTCCTAGAGCAGCTCTAAATGAAAACATCCAGTCTGGATCCAGAGCAGGCGCCTTGCCCCACAGTCAGCCCCAAGGCTCAAGGCTTAGTGAATCTGGCTCCCAGACGACGACGTCGGCACCAAACTCCTGGGAACAGCTCAGCCAGCCAGGGCAGGGGAGGGATCTTTGCCTTCTGGAGCTGGGGCCATTCGGGGTGACGGGGCCATGATTCCAGCCCACTAGGGCCAGACGCTTGCTGCCAATTTCCCCACATCCCAGGACTCCAGGAGCTGGGGGTCTGAGACACTCCACGTGGTGTGAGGCGTGCGCCACACTGGGAGATGTGGCCACGCCGTTCCCGGCTGGTGGTTCTGACTATGACTCCCCTCCACGTCCTCCCCGTCCCCCAACGCCACCCCCACCGCCCAGCCTGTGCTCAGCGCCTCCCTCGCTGCTGGGCCACGTTCCCCCAGAGCCGCCTTGGCCTGGCCCGGGGCTCCCCGCAGGGCCTCGCTCACCCCTGGGCCAGGGGCCCGGAGACCTGCCAACGCAGAGCGGCCCGAGGCACAAGCTGGGACCCTGGCTCCCGAGGGTCCAAGGCTGGTGCAGATGGAGAGTGACCCACGCACACGGGCTGGGGGGGCTCGGCCTGCCCCGTGCTGGGGACTGCAGGGCGGGGAGCGGCTGGTCTGAGGAGCGCTCCCCGCCGGGCTGGGGGCCTGGGGTGCCCCGGGAAGCAGGAGGAATGGGGCGATCTCGCCTTACCCCCCCCCCCAGCTCCCCCAAGGGCCGGGGCCCTGGAGCCCGCCGGGGTGGGACGGCCCCGGGAGCCTGGTCCCCACCGTGCCCTGGCCGCGCCGCGGGACCAGCTGCCCCGGCGCCGCCACTTCGGGGAAGTTGCACGGGGCGCTTCCCCGGGCTCGGGGCGGCGCCGCCCGGCCCCTGCGCGCCCCGACCCCCCGGCTCCCCGCCCTGCGCGCCCCGGCGCAGCAAATCCGCGCAGCGAGCCCCGGCCCCTGCGCGCCCCGGCCCCCCGCCCGGCCCCAGCGCAGTGAACCCCGGCCCCGACCCTCGGCGCAGCAGCGCCCCCTGCGCCCTGCGCGCCCCGGCCCCAGCGCAGCGGACCCCGACCCTGCGCCCCGCGCAGCGCGCCCCGGCCGCACCTCGCTCCTTCGCCTCGGGTTTCTTCCTCCGCGGCTTCTCCTTGCCCCGCAGCCGGGAGAACGTTCTCCGCAGCAGGGGCTCGGCCATGGCCCGGCCGGGGGGGCCCCTCACGCCGCCCGGCTGCCCCCGCTGTCCCGGCGCCGCCGCCCCGCCATCGGGCCGGGACCCTCCGCGCACGGGCAGGGCACGAATTCCAGGAATGCCTTCCCCAAACTCGGCCCGGCTCCGCTCTGCCCCGCCGCGGCGGGAGCTGCTGGGAGCTGTAGTTCCCGGCCCCCGCCGGACCGCGCCCCAGCTGGCCGCCCGGGCTCGGAACTTCGGCCCAGAGCCCGCCCGCCCCCGGCCCAGCGAAGGAGCCGGAGAGCGGCAGGGCCAGGGCCACGCCCGAGGCGAAACTTCACCGGCTCTGGAATACGGGGGGGTTGGGGAGCCTGGGGGTGGGGGCTCTGGGGAGAACATGGGGTGGGGGCTCTGGAATGCGGGGGGGCTCTGGGGAGCCAGGGGTAGGGGCCCTGGAATATAGGGTGGGGCTCTGGGGAGCACGGGGTTCTCTGCACCAGGGGGGCTGGTTTTTTACTCTTTCCTGCTTGTTTTACCCCAGCCATATGCAGGACCCCCAGTCCCCTGCGCCCTGGATTGCTCCTCCAGCAGCAAACTGCGAGCGCCCTCAGCCTGGCATTGAGGGGACAGGGATAGCGATGGGGGATCTTTGGAGTAAACAGGAGTTGGCAAAACCAAACCCTACCGAAGTGTTTTAAACTATCAGGACAGAAATGTATTAGCCACCCCTGGGGCACCACCTCTCCTCCCAATGCAGGCTGCCCACGGCCCCATTCCCCCACAGAGCACTCAGGCCCCACTGCCCCATGAGTGTTGCTGTCACAGCCCAGAGGGCCAGGCCGAGCTGGTGCAGAGGTGTTAGAGAGACGCCCCATCATGCTGCAGAGGCTCCAAGAGACAGAGAATCTGTCCCATCCCTGGACAGTCTTTCCTCTGGTTAAGTCCCTACCGGTTAAAAAGTTGCGCCTTGTTCCCAGTTTGTGTTGGTCTCATTTCAGCTTCCAGCCATTGGATCTCATTCTGCCTGATGAAAGACCCCCTCAAATCAGATACTTTCTCCTCATATAGGTACTTCCTGACCTTGATTCAGTCATCCTTAACCTTTTCTTGGAGAAACTAAACGTACAGAGCTCCATTAATCTCTCACGACACAGCAGGTTTTCCTGATCTCAGATTAGTCTGCTGCATTTTCCAGAGCCCTTTCCCATGTTTCAAATCCCCCTTTGCGGATGGACCCCAGCGCGGGGTGCAGGGTTCAGTAATGGCCTCGCTGATGTTGTAGTGTTACCAGCTATGTGAGTGTGTGAGACGCTAGCGGGCCCTACTCCCACCATATTTTGCCTCCTCACCCTGCTGGTCTGGCACCAGATCCTTACAAAAATCCCACTGATTTTGGAATTGCAGGATCCAGCCCCCAGCCTGCCTTCAATAGGGAGGGGTTGACACACAAGCCATCTGACCAGTATGGCAAGCTCTAACACGGTCACTCTAAAGGCCATGTCCAATGTGACAAGGAAATGAAGGAGTTCTCAGTAGCTGAAGGGCCCTGCGTGGTAAGCTTCATGATACAAGTCAAGCCCTTCCAACAATTTCTCTGACCAGTGTTCAGAACCACCAGCCAGCATGGGGGGGTCATCAACCATTGAATATTGCCCCAGCTTCTGTCCCCGCTACTCCAGCTCTGTACACAGTCTGTGCGCTCTCCGGAGCAATGCACGCACTGCTTTCTCACAGCAGCACGCTGCTGTCAGCATGGCCCCCTCACCTCCCATAACTTGCATCAGCCTCTTCTTGCCAAAACGAGAGTTACATGAAAGGGGAAAACAGGGACAATTATACTGGGGACCTGAGCTGAGGGATCTCCCAAAAACTTCTGTAACTGGGGTATGATGGGGCTCAAATAAGAGGCGTGGGGCAAACAAGATGTACTGGAGCCCCAAATTTCTCTCGCCAGGCCCATGCAGAGTGGACAGTGTTGGGCGCAGGTCTGCTCTGTGTTGGATCCAGGCCTTGCTCCTGGTTGGAACGAAGGCTGCGGACTGAAATCTGGAGTGTGTCAGATCAAAACCAATTCACTTGACTGAGTTGCTGAGCCAACACCACCTGTGGGCAGGGGGCCCAGAAAAGAGAGCTGAGCTCTCCCACAGTGTTCACAGCGCGGCACAGCAGTAGAACCTATGGGATGTGCCCCCAGATGTCTGCACAACACGTGAGCACATGTGGCACCAGCAAAGATGCCAGGTGTTATGGCAACTGGATGGTTTGCAGCAGGGCCCCTCTCCCTCAGGATTGGCTGACCCCAGGGATGTCACTGGGGTGCGGGGTCACTCGAGTTAACAGCAGGGTCATAGATTCATAGAGTCCAGTGCCAGAAGGGACCATTGTGATCATCCAGTCTGACCTACTGTATCACACAGGCCAGAGAAAATCCTCCAATTACTTCCTAGAGCAGATCTAGAAAAACACCCAATCTTGATTTTAAAATTGTCAGTGATGGAAAATCCACCACGACCTTTGGTAAATTGTTCCTATGGTTGATTACTCTCACTTAAAACTTTACACCTTATTTCAGTCTGAATTTGTCTAGCTTTTACTTCTAGCCATTGGAATATGTTAGACCTTTCTCTGCTAGACCGATAGCCTGGTATTAAATATGTGTTCCCCATGTAGGTACTTATAGACGGTAATCAATCACCCCTTAGCCTTCTTTTTGTTAAGCCAAATAGACTGAACTCTGAGTCTATCACCATATGGCATGTTTTCTAATCCTTTAATCATTCTCATGGCTCTTCTCTGATCCCCTCCAATTTATCAACATCCTTCTTGAACTGTGAGCACCAGAAATGGACCCAGGATTCCAGCAGTGGTTGCACCCGTGCCAAATACAGAGGTAAAATAACCTCTTTGCTCCTTCTCAGGATTCCCAAGTTTTGCATCCAAGGATCGCATCAGCTCTTTTGGCCACAGTATCGCAGTAGGAGCTCATATTCAGCTGGTTATCCACCACGACCCCTGAACCTTTCTCAGATTTACAGCTTCCCAGGATAAAGACCCCCTATCCTGTAACTATGGCCTACAGTCTTTGTTCCCAGATGTCCACATTTACATTTAGCTGTATTAAAACACATACTGTCTGCTTGGGCCCAGTTTACCAAGTGATCAAGCTTACAATGAATCAGTGACCTGTCCTTTTCATTACTTACTACTTCCCCAATTTCTGTGTCATCTGCAAACTTTATCAGTGATGATTTTGTGTTTTCTTCCAGGTCTTTCATAAGAATGCTAAATAGCACAGGGCCAAGAACCAATCACTTTAAGAGCTCCCTGGAAACATACCCATGATGGTTCCCTGTTTACAATTACATTTTTAGACCCATCACTTAGCCCGCATTTAATCCATTTAACCTGTCATGTTAATTTTATACCTTTCTAGATTTTTTATTCAAAATGTCATGTAATACCAAGTCAAATGCCTTATAAAAGTCTGCATCTATTACATCGATATTATTACCGTTATCAACCGAATTTACATGTTATAAAAACATTGAGTTAGTTGGACAGGCTCTGTTTTCTATAAATCCAAGTTGCTTGGCATTAATTACATTACGTGACCCTCCTTTCATTTTTTATTAATTCTCTCCATGTCTCTCGGTGATCCAGGGCAGAAACATGAACCATTTTCTGAAAGTGCCTGAAATGCCCATATGAGGAGGCCGGGCTGCAGACTCCACACCAACCCCTGAAATAACAGGGGGTCAGAGGGGCTCCACAGGCAGGCACTGTTGAGTGACAGTTAAATCTCCAGGCTGTGTAAGAAGAACTCAGTGTCTGCTCCCCACTCTCCCTGTCCCAGTTCTTGCCTGGCTATCAGGGAATGGAGTGAACATTCTGAGGCTTCTTGGCTAATTTATAGGTTATTTTGGAGGCAATTAAATGACCCATTTTTTACCCATTCTTCGGATACCCCTAGCAAAGAGGCCTAAAGCTTGTGAGCTGAAAATGGATTCACTGAAGGTTATTCCAAACTCCAAGACAGGAGCTGTTTTAAAAGTTTATACATGTGCACATTTTTTATTTAGGCTGAGACAGTTAGAACCATTCCTCGTCATTCTGCAGTGATTCATAGATTCAAAGATTCCAAGGCCAGAAGAGACCATTATGATCATCTAGTCTGACCCCCTCCTGAGTACCAGAAGCCAGAGACCCTCCCCAGGGATCCCAGCATCCAGTCCAGCACTTCTTGTTGAGCAGACCTTTTAGAGTTATCCAGGCTTGATTTAAATCCACCACAGCCTTGGGACAGTTGCGCCAATGATTAATCGCTCTCCCTGTTTAAAAAATTGCACCTTGTTTCTAGCCTGTTTATCTAGTGTGAGCTCCCAGCCAATGGATCTCTTGATGCCTTTGGCTGGAAATGTAAAGAGCCTTTTCCTCTCAGAAATTTCCTCCCTATGGAGGTGCATATAGACAAGGATCCAGTCATCTTGAAACATCTCACTGATAAACTGAATAGATCAAGCTCCTCCAGCCTCGTCTGATAGGGCAGGTTTCCCAGAATCATTCATGCAGCTCTTTCCTGAACCCTTTCCAATTTTTCAACATCCTTTCTGAAGATCTGGACACGGTATCCAGTAGTGGTATCATGCCCTTCTCCCACTTGATATTCCCCTGCTTAGACAGCACGGATCAATTTCTACCTCAGCTACAGCATCACATTTGAGGGAACTCCCATAGTCCCTAACTCTTTTTTAGAATCACTGCTTTCCAGGAACCCATCCCGCACCCTGTACATCCTTTGTTGCTAAATCTATGATCTTGCATTTAGCTGTATTAAAGCACAAGTTATTCAAGCAAGTCCAACTTACTAAGCGATCCACCTTGCTCCATTTAACTCACCTGTCCCATCGTTATTTACCTCTCCACTCTGGGGCAAACTTTACCAACGACAATTTTATGTTTTCTTCTGGATCATTGATCGAGATACTGAAGAATCTCAAGGATTCTAAACGGACCACGGCCAGTCGTTGCAACTAATGGACAACCAGATGACCAAGTGGTTATACATTCAGGTTGTGTAATTAGAAAACGGGTATGATTCGGAGACACTTAACAGGTTGAACTTCAGAGACATTGTGATAGGGTAAATTTCATAACTGTAGGAATGTAGAACTTAAAGGGTGAGATGTAATGGCATGCTAAACTGTATTAAATGTTCAAGCCACTAGGTGGCACAGTGTGTAACATAGCTTAGGTAAAGCTAACCCTAGCCGTACCTGGCAGAGCAATAAAGGATCTTAGGATGAACACGTCTGCCATGTGTAAGCAAGTTCTGTCACCAGTCCACATCTGGTATAGGAACATATCACCTGGGCAGCAGGGGAAGAGGCCTTTCCTAGTGGGATCCATTCCGTCCATGGGAGTGGGAAGAGGAGCCTACATCAGGGTGATCAATGACATCCATAGGGAGGGGGGCTCGCCCTAGCAGAATCCACACCATCTATAGAGGGAGGCCCAGTAATAGGGGGATCCACGCCACCCATAGGGAGGGGTCCTGTAATAGGGGGATCCACGCCATCCATGGGGAGGCAGGCCTGTCTTAGCAGGATCCACGCCATCCATGGGGAAGAGGGTCCGCCCTAGCAGGAGCCATGCCATATTAATGATCAGAGTTATTCATGTGCCAGTAACGTATCACAGGACACTTTTAGATAGAGATAATAGCCCTAGTGAGCGGGATGCACTGAGGATGTCAGGCCTGACAAGAGTGGCTGATACAGAGCAGTGAACCAGCAATGGGCCTCTGGGTCACAGCCTCCCCCGAGAGCTGGAAACATGTTTTTAAAGGTCCAGCTGAGGCCCTGCCATCACCGCAAGACCCTGGGGCCTGACCGAGCACCGCACAACCAATATCAACATACCCTGCTGGGAGCAGCATCTCGTGGGGGCAGAACTTGGCCAGGGTGGAGCGTGGAGATGCCAACTCCTGGGTGTTCAAATGGGTGTTGGGGCTTTCGTCGACTCTGCGACGAGCAACAGCAAAGTGAGTGTCCTACCCCCCATGCTGGATGGGGCTGAATAGCCCATCTCCCTCCATGCTGCAGCCGGGAATTTTGCTGGGCTCCAGCTGCCCCAGCCAGGGCGTAGAGGGCCCATGTTTGCTGAATTACAGCCCACTTGCATCCCCCCAGCTGGGGACTGGGCACCACCGCCTTAGCAGCAGAGTTGGGGGAGGAGGCTGGGGAGGGAGGGACCGAGGATGGTGATAGGGTGGCAGGGCTGGGCATAGGCATGAGAACCTGTGGGATTAAAATCGAGGACTATGGTGCTTCTGCCTCGCCACTGGAAGCTTAGACGGGGTTTCCGCTGGAGGACACTGTGAAACTGCAGAAGCACTGTCCAGCAGGCTTGAGTGGCAGCCCCTCACAGCACCAATGCTAGTATGTAACCCAGGATGGAGCCTGCTTCTGTGCTAGACCCTGCTTGCTATAGACCCTAGACGCCGGCTTCGGACCCTGCTTTGTCCTTGACTTTGCTATTTGCTTGCTGACCCCGACTTCCTGAGCTGACTTGATCCTGATTCTGCTATCTGCCTGCCACCTGCAATTTGCTGCCTGGCATTTTGACCCAGCTCGCTCAAAACCCTGCCACCCATCCCCTGACTGCAACTGCAGCTGAGCGCTGCACACAGACTGCCCACAGCCTGGCTCTGCCAATAGGTTGGAGGGGTGGGTGTGAGGCTTCCAAGGGTACCCAAAGTTGGGAGGCGTCTCACCACCACCTGCCCCTAGTGTGAGAAACTCTATATGTGCCTGCCGGGGGACCGTTCCCTGAATTCCCTGCCTCTGACAGCACAAACACTGCCTTCCTGGCCGCCACTGGCCTCACTCTCCCTACAAGCGCGCACCTACCCCCGACCCCTCTGAGCTTCCCTATGGAACGAGCGGCCCCTGATCACCAAACACCGATGTCCCAGCCTGCTGCTCCGCAAGGAACAGGGCCCCCCAGCTTCCTTGTTAGACCTTAGAGCCCAGCTCCACTGAGCACGCTGCACTGCGGCTATTTACAGGAAACAGCCAGCCGTTTGTTATCGAAGAAGAGCGATTAGAAGGCCAGCGAATAAGAACACTGCAGACAAAATGCTACATGTAAACCAAACTCATGACATGCTTTCTCAGGCCTAAACTCAACTCCCAAGGCATTCCCCGGTCTCCTACAGGATAGTTTCTCCCAAGTTCTTGCTCTGTGTTTTCAGCCAGTTTGGTTGAGAGTCTCAGCTGTAAAATTCATTTAACTAAGAATCTGTTTAAAAGTTCTAAAAATAGAACATTTGAACAGTTAAACACTGGGGAGGGGTGCATGTTGGGCACAGCTCCCCCCACCACACATGTGAAGCCATAGATGAGTGGTTCTCACTCAGGGGGAGCTAAGCCAAGCCCAACTGCTGCTCCCCCCCCAGTTTAAACAGTAATCAGCTGTTTAAAACACTTAAACAGCTGCTTACCGTTTACACATTTAGGCTTTTACATCCCAACTTAAGACCCCTTCTCCTGAGACCCTCCTGGGGACAGCTTGTGCTCAGAGAGTGAAGGATACCCAGGGGCTCATCCACACCCCAGATACAGTTTCAAAAGTTAATTGTCTTACCCCTAAACAGGATAACTAGGAGAACCAAGGATTGAGGGTCACCCAATGAAATGAATATGCAGCAGGACTGAAACAAACAAAAGGAAGTACTTCTTCACACAGTGCACGCTCAACCTGTGGAACTCATTGCCAGAAGATGCTGTGAAGGCCAAAATTATAACAGGGTTCAAAAAAGAACTAGATAAGTTAGTGGAGGACAGGTTCATCAATGGCCATTAGCTAGAAGGCACAGGGCAGCAATACCACGGTCTGAGTGCCCCTAGCCTCTACTTGCCAGAAGCTGGGAATGGGCAACGGGATGGGTCACTGCATGATTACCTGTTCTGTTCATTCCCTCTGAAGCACTTGGCATTGGCCGTTGTCAGAAGACAGGACGCTGGCTAGTTGGACCATTGGTCTGACCCAGTGTGGTTGTTCTTACTGTTCCTGCTGTTTCCCTCCTCCTGTGAATTTCCTCTCGTTGCAGATTTCACAATCCCTCATTAGCATTCGGCTCAGACTGGTGAATGGATGTGAACCCGACAGTACCGGATTTACATGTGAACGTGCAGAGGGATCAACATCTCTCGCCTGAAAGAAAACCTGCTTTTCCCTTTGCTGATGACCGGTATCTAGACGCAGACCTTAAGAAGGTAACATTTGTGCAGAGACACAACTCTTTACATGGCACCCGTCCATACAGCTCGCAGTGATTAACAGCACTGGTGTGACACAGGCTTTCATTAAAGACCTCTTGTGGTGAACGCGGGGGAGCCCTGTACCCCTAAGTCCCACCGTGCGTTCTGCCAGTTAACATCAAGAAGTCCTTGGATCACAGTAGGAGCAGGGCAGGGGGGCCAGGACCCTGGCGAGGCTGCTCGGCGGCTGGTCCAAGAGGGCTCAGGGCTCCTCCTCACACACCCAGTGGTGCTGCTCTGAGCATGGCACGTCGTACCAGTGCCCGTCCCGCTGGGCCAGCGCGCAGTTCTCCCTGCGCCCGCCATTGGGCTCTCCTGTCCGCCAGTAGCTGGAAACAAACCAGGGAGAACAGGGTAGGGCAGGGCCGGTGATGCTGCGGCCCCTGTGACTCCCACAGCCACCAGCCCCTGCAAGCCCCAGGCCCATGGCCAGGGTGACGCGAGTCAGGGTCTCCCAGATGGACGCAGCCTCTTTGCTGCGCATCCTTCCTTCCTCCTTCCCTCCTTGCAGGCTTTTCAAATACAGGGGAAATGTCCCTGCAGCTAGAAAGAGCTCGGACTGGTCTGCTTCCCGGCTGGTCCCTCCCTTGCATCCACAGCTGATTGACCCATTCCCCTCTCCCCGCAAGCCACAGCTGCTGGATCCCTTCCGTGCCACCAGGCCCCACTCCGAGCCCCGCTGACGGCTGAGGCTGTCGCTGCATCCCGGGCCTGCGCCAGCCGCCCTGCCACTGTGACTGACAGCGACAGGCCACCACCTCCCATAGGTGCCCCCACAATGGGTACCCCGCTAGTGCCCCCCACTGCCCCTCCAGATCTCCCTCCTCCTCCAATTTCTGCAAGTCCTGGCACCTGTGGCCCCACAACTCCCAGCACCACCAGTGTTCCCCGCAGGGGCATGATATCATGGGGACTGGGGCATGCAGGGACCGGTGACTGGAACAGGAGCTGGAGTGGGCAGACCTGAGGGAGCTTGTGCTGGATTGAGCCCAGCCACAGAGAGCAGCCCCATCTCGCTCTTCCCCCACCCCGAGCAGCTTGTGCCCCGCCAGGTGGGGGTGCCAGAGCTCCCCATGGCATGGGCTCCTCCCCCACAAACATTGCTGAGTCCCATACAACCAGTCCAGTTCCCGGGAGACGCTTCCTCACATCCCACTCCAGGGAACAGGAGCCAGAGGGACAATCGGGGGGGAGGGGGAAAGGTGTCAGTACCCAAAGAGGGACAGCAGGGAGGTAGGAGATACCAGGATCAACTAAACTGGGTGTGTTAAAGCCTAGGGAGCAGGGTTGGGACAGCAGGAGCCTGCGAGTCAGCAAGGGGCACTGGCAGACTGGAGGGAGGGAGGGAATCCCAAGTCTGTGGGTTGTGATGGAGGGTGCAGATCCTAGGTCTGGAAGTGCTGGGAGGCTGTGAGTTGGGACGGAGGGGCACTAGCAGGGCTGTGGGGCGGGGGGAAGCAGGGAACTGTGGACTGGGGTTGAGGGGTACCAGCAGATCAGGGAGGGGGGCAGAAATCCCAGGTCTGGAATGAGGGGGCTGTGGGTTGTGATTGAGGGGGGGCAGAGCGAGAGAGAGAACCCAGGGCAGGCTTGCGGGGCACTTTCCCACCCGATGACTCCAGTTGTTCTTGGCTATTTCATGGCCTCTCAGCCCAGACTCGGTCTTTGATACCTGGCATTTGCTGCTGGGCGCGTCCCGTCCACCCACATCCAAGACCCCTCGAGCGTCTGGTCCGTGAGGCCCATCCAGGAGGATGGTGCTTTCATGGAGGCCATGATGTGAGCCTGAGATCAGAGAGCAGCGTTATCTTGGGGCAGACCCCCAGACACACCCAGCATTGGGGCTCTGGACATGAATAGACCCTGGTGCTGCCTGTGGGGTTTCAGCTGAGACCTATGGTAAAACAGGGGCTCAATGTGACTTGGCCCCAGAGTTACACTGGCCCCAGGAACCCTGAGCTAGGAGGGACCTGCTGGATGCAGTGTCTGTTTCTACTCAAGGCCTTGCCAGGCACCTCCCCTCTTGACTCGTGCCAGCCCCACAGCCCTCCCCACAGCGTAAGAGCCTTCCTCTTCAGAGCTCCTGCCACCCAACGAGGTGAACTGGATAGAGGCCAGGGGAGGGGGCATAACGAGGGGGGTGAGTTATGTGACACTGGTGGACCAGGTGCCAGTTCTTGCCAAGGCTGTAGGTGTCAGCTGAGCACTGACAAATTCATAGCTGGAAACCAGACCAGCTCACCTGTATGTTAGTATTGTTCAAGATGGGTGTTCGACTTGTAAAGATGTGTGTAATGTTTAGACTCTACAGATTGCTTGTAAATTGCTTCATGCATTAACCTTGCTTGTAATGTCTGTCCCCCAGGCTATAGGGTGATATGTCAGTTTTATGCAATAAGTGTAAGTGTGCCTGCTCTGAACCTGTGAACCTGGTTAGAAGGAATGGTCCCCACCCATGGAGAAGGACTATCAAAACTAAATGGAGCATGGTGGAACATCAGGACACACAGAGTTGGTTAATGGCCCTCTCACACCCAGGAAAGTGCTATGTGTAAGAAAGCCTGTCCCATCAGCTTGAGTGCTGGAAGAAGGGGATAAAACAGGGACACAAAAAATGTTTCTATCTTTGCTCTTTGGACTCTCACAGGGCAGAAGTTAGGACACAGGAGCAGAGATCTCCAAGCTCAACCTGGGTTAGCCCTAGAAGACACTCATTGGACAGATTACTACAATTCTGCCACCTTTTGGAACCATAGACTAACTTATTTGCGTATATATGATGCCTGCTCCAACCTGTAAGTAACTCTCTCCTTTCTTTTTCTTAGTTAATAAATCCTGGGTTAGCTTATTATAGGGGTGGCTACAAGTGTTGGCTTTGGTGCGAGATCTGAAGTACAAATTGACCCGGGCTAAGTCTCTTGGGTCAGGAAGCAACCAAATCTTTTGCGATCTCTGGGATATGGCAACCAACCATCGCTGGTCCAGCTTGCCTTCATGGTAAGATGGACTGGAGAGCCAAGGGGACCGTGTGTGGCTCCATGGTAAGACCGGTATAGTGCTTTAGGAGTTCTCATTTCCTCCTGGGCTGGCGAAAGCTAATTACAGACCACACCACCGGTTTGGGGTCCCTGCCCTGGTTTTTGACAGTCTGCCCTGAGGTTGGCACTCAGAGTCGTGAACCACTCCAGACAGTGTGTCAAACAGGCTGTGGCACTGGAGGGGGTGGGGGCAATGATGGGGATGGGCTGTGGCACTGGCAGGGGTGGGGCAGTCAGTGGCCCTGGTGGGGGCAGGAAGGGGGATGGGCCGGGGCACTGGTGGGGGCGAGACCCATTGCAGTCAGTTGTTTCTCTGATCCATTTCACTGACTGAGTGGCAACTGGGTCTCACACCTTGGTCGGGTCCCCAAAGAGGGGATTCAGAGGGGTCTGCCCCACACCCAGTCTGGCTCTCTCCCCTCCTGGCCCCTCCAATTATTCCACCCAACCTGGGCTCCCCTCCTTGAGGCTGTCACTTTCCAAGGCTGCACTCAGCCTGGCTCCCCACTCTGCTCCTGGGTCCCTTCCCCAGACACCCGCCCCCCA
Organism: Mesoclemmys tuberculata; assembly: GCA_007922155.1. Taxonomy (NCBI): domain Eukaryota; kingdom Metazoa; phylum Chordata; order Testudines; family Chelidae; genus Mesoclemmys; species Mesoclemmys tuberculata. Next base: position 7,608,268 of record ML675652.1, read on the forward strand.
TGATTCCCCGCCACCCCAGTGCCCCCTAGCCTCCAGAACACCCTGATGCCCCCCATGGACCCCTGTCCCCAGTGCCTTCGGCTGCCCCCCGTGTGGCCACTCTCACCTGCTCCGCTAGGCTGGTCACCTGGAGAAGCAGGGCACCTTGAGAGGCACAGGAGCGGTTGGCAGCCTTCCAGGTGTCCGGGGCGTGGGAGTGGAGGTAGCATTTGTCCTGGAAGAAAGTCCAGCCCCTGCGGCATGGGAGGCAGACTGGGGGGGAGGGAAGAGGGCCCCCGTTAGTCATTGGACAGGAAAATGTTCAGGCGGCCCCAGGATCAAGGGCAGCCTGTGGAGACTAACAGTTCACCCCAGCAATTGGAGCCCAGGGACAACTCCCCCCTCTTAAAGCCACAATCTCAGGCTCTCTGCAGACTTAGGCAGACGTCCGTGACCTTTGGATCACGTTTACAAACTCGGACCCTGGAGCACGGCTCTCCAGGGAGGATCCTTTGGCACGTTCCACAGCCTGGGGCTAGTGAACAAGTATCCCCAGCCATGGGCTGGGAGCTCCAGTTCAAGGCAAGACAAGCAGGAGTGGAGACCAGACCGTCCTTGTCCTCGTTTCCAGCAAAGGGAGAAGGACAAGCTGCCTGCGACTGAGTGCCAGAGCCCCGGGCTGTGAGGGGATGGTCTCAGGCTGGACTCCTGGGTTCTGTTCTCAGCTCTGGGATGGGAGTAGGGTCTGGTGGTTAGAATGGAGCCGGAGCCGGCAGGGAGTCAAGCTGCCTTTGTTCTATTCGCAGCTTTGCCACTGGGGCGAGGCAGGTTCCAGCAGGTGCCTGGACTGCACCGTCCCAGCTCGGAGCAGGGGCAGGGAGGGACACGGGCTGGCTCGTTTGACATGAAGGCTAAAGGGCCAGACAGATTCTGTGGGACTCACCATTACAAGAGCGGGAGCAGAGGTCCTTCTGGCTCCCATAGACGACCCAACGGCTCCAGGGCCCTTCCCCTGTGTACAGCATCACCAAGCGGTTCTGGCTGTTGCCGTAGTTGAAGTAAAGGTTCTCCCTGGCGAGGGCCAGCAGCCCGTTAGCCCGGCACTCCCAGCGCTGCAGTTCTCTGGAGGCCGCACAGGGCTCCAGGCGCACAACCACCCGGCTGTGCGGCCGTGGCACAGCTACGCACTGCTGGTGGGCCACGCTCAGCAGCCGGCCCCAGGCCAGCCACTGGAAGTGCTGGCTGGGGGCGCCAGGCGTGCAGGGCGCGGCTGTCAGGGAACCGCCATCTGTCACGTTCACGCACAGCTTGTGCGACTCACTGTAGATCAGGAAGGAGCCGGAGACTGGAGGGAGTGGATGAAAAGAGGGGGCAAGTGCTGGGGGAGGCGCTTCACAAGCAACAGGAGCCTGGCTGCAAGGACAGCATGAGCAGGAGCCATCCCAGCAAAAGGAGTGGGGGAGGGAGAAAGGGACAGCCCCCCTGACTCTAGAGCCCCAGGGCTGCAGGAGGGGGTGAGAGGCAGGGGCTGCTGGGAGCTCAGCAGGGCACAGATGTGGCCAGAGGCCACGGACACTCACCCTTGTCCTGGAGCAGCTGGTTCTCCACCTGTGCTCTCTGAAGGGCGCCAGCCATCTCCCAGTCTGCAGGACATGGAACGCTGGTCACCTGTGGTCACGGCCTGGCCACGGCAGCCAAGTAGGAAGCATTGGGGAGGGGAGAAGTCAGAGCTAGGAGCCGGACTCCTGGGCTCCTTTCCCAGCTCTGGGAGGAGAGTAGGGGCTGGGAATCAGGACTCCTGGGTTCCATTCCCTGTTCTGGGAAAGTACTGGGAGCTGGTGATCAGAGTGGAGGAGTGGGTAGAGGTGGAGGGTTCAAAGTCAGGACACCTGGGTTCTATTCGCAGTTCTGCCACTATCATGCCTGGTGACCTTGGTCAAGTCCCTGCCCCTCTGACTGTCCTCACTCACCCCCAGGGGTCAGGGCCAGCTCATGCAGAGCAGCCCGATTCCAGCGTCCCCCAAGCCTGTGCCACAGACTCTCCTGGCAGGCCGTAACTTTCACCCTGCAGCAACCTGGAAAGATCCCTCCAGTCCCAGCCTAGAGGAGCGAGGGGTCTGGTCAAAGGAGACAGACCTCCAGCTCCCTCACACAGGGCTCTCTCAGCCTGGCCATGGAGGCCCTGCCTGTTGGGAAGGGGAGGGAATATTACTTTCCTTATATTCCAGTAGTGCCTCAGTGTCCATCATGCTTCAGACATGCTGACACCGGCCATTATTTATTAGGTGTATTACGGTGGAGCATACAAGCCCCCGTCTCCAGCCCAGGGTCCCATGGTACTAGGCGCTGTGCAAACAGAGCAGAGAGATGGTCCCTGCTGCACAGAGCTCACCATCTCAATATAGGGCAAGGACAAGAGATGGGGACAGAGGGACACAGACAGATGGAGAGGTACAAGGAAACAATGAGAGGATGTTGGTCAGCCTCATGGGCTGCGGGCTCAGCACATCCTCGGCCTGACAGAGGCCATGATTTCTGTAGGCATCTTGGCACAGGAGAGGTCTGCAGTGGGATGCAAAGGAGGAACATGCAATGGCTTTGTGGGTGTTTATCGGGAGATCCTTCCAGGCGGGGGGAGCAGCCAGGAAGGGAGCATGGAAGGCCTTGTTTGCCCGTGTCCCAAGCAGGTGCTAGAAGCTGTGTCCTGGGCGCTCAGGGGCAGCGACAGAAGACATCCAAGCAGGTGCGGGTGAGGGTAGGGAAGTACTTACATCGGGCAACGCCAAATGTGAGGAGCAGCAGGTTCAGCAGCACAGAGATTCCCAGGAGAGCCGCGCCGGCCAAAATCCCCCGCTGGCCCCATCTCCACTCCCACTCTAGGGGGATGGGAAATCAGTATGGGAACAGCACAGTGCCCCACCAGCCAGAGCACCCACCAGAGGGCACAGCCCTCTCCAGGATTGACTCCCCCACTCCTGGGAGCACAATCTCCACTCTATGGAGAGGAAACTGAGGCACAGAGTGGTGAACAGATGGGCCACCGTGCAAGTCAGTGGCAGAGCTAGGAACCCAGATTCCTGACTCCCAGCTTGACCGCCCGTGTTTCCAGCCACTCTAACCACTAGACCTCACTTCCCTCCCACACCCAGCAGTCCCGAGTTCCAGCCCCACCCCCCTAGATCACAGTTTCCTCCCAGAGCCAGGAACAGAACCCAGCACATCTGACCTCCTTCTGCCACCCAGTCCCAAATCCATTACCTGGCGCTTGAGCCACCTGCTCGTCCATCTGCCACCTCCTTGCGTCAACGGCTGGGTCCACAGCCTCATATTCGCTCTCCTCTTCAACATACACATCGCTGTCTGCTGGAGAGGGAAGCACAGGGTGACAGCTCCCCCTGCCAGCTCCACAGCCCCCCCAAGGCTCCATCAGTGTCCCCGGCACCACCCTGGGGCCAACACCAACTTCCAGGGGCCAGACGCTCCCATGAACCCAACCCAGCTTCCCGCAGCACCGCACTGGAGCCAGCGCTGGTTGTGAAGGGAACATTCCCCCTTCTGAACTGCTCTCCCACTTTCTGCAGCATTGAGCTTCTGAGCGGTCCCTGCATGTGCTGGCCCGGCCCAATGCTCCTTAGTCTGAGACACGGGGAGAGCGCCAGCTGTTCCATACCTTCCTTCTCCCTCAGCGCCGAGCCCCTCAGTTCTTCTTGTCCCGATATGATGTCAACGTTGCTGTACATCGCCTTCCCAGCGGCGGGGCCGGCCTGTGCAGCTGAGAGACCTGCGTGGTCACAGCCCTGCCAACCCACTGGACTGCTCACATGTGTTTGCCAGCAGATAAAGCCCCCAGGCAGGAAGGAGAAAAATAGCAAAGGGAGGGGGCAGCCCCCTGAAGAGAAAGTCCTTTGATGGGAACCCTTACTGCTCCTCCCAGCTGGGGCTGGAGAGCCAGTCTGCGCAGCCTCCATCTGCTTCCAGAGCCAAAGAATCCAAGGCCGGAAGGATCACTGCGATCATGTAGTCTGACCTCTTGTATTGCACAGGGCCAAGAACTGCCCCCAAATAATTCCCAGGTCAGAGCTTTTAGGAAAACATCCAGACTTGATTTAAAAATTGCCAAGGATGGACAATCCACCACGACCCTTGGGAAAGTGTTCCAATGGTTAATTACGCTCACTGGTAAAAATGTAGGCCTTATTTTGAGTCTGAATCCGTGCAGCTTCAATTTCCAGGGATTGGATCGTGTTATGCCTTTCTCTGTTAGACTGAAGATATAAATAAATATTTATAAATTAAATATTTGTTCCTCATGTAGGTACTTATAGACTTATAGACTTATGTAGGTACTTATAGACTGAGATCAAGTCACCCCTTAACTTTCTGTTTGTTAAGATAAATAGATCACGTTCCTTGAGTCTATCGCTATAAGGCAGGTTTTCTAATCCTTTAATCATTCTTGTGGCTCTTCTCTGACCCCTCTTCAATTTATAAATATCCTTCCTGAATGGCGGACACCAGAACAGGACACAGGATTCCAGCAGCGGTAGCACCAGTGACAAATACAGAGGTAAAATAACATCTCTGCTCCTACTTAAGATACCCCTGCTTGTGCATTAGCCGTTTGGGTCACAGCGTCACACTGGGAGCTCACATTCAGCTGATTATCACCACGACCCCCAAATCTTTTCCAGAGTCACTGCTTCTCAGGATAGAGTCCCCCGTCCTATGAGTACGGCCTACAGTCTTTGGTCTTAGATGTTGGTCCTAACATTTAGCCATATTAAAATACATATTGTTTGCTTGGGCCCAGTATCAAGCAATTCAGATCACTCTGACCTGTCCACCTCGTTATTTACCATTCCGCCAATTTGTGTGTCATTTGCAAACTTTTATCAGTGATGATTTTATGTTTTCTTCCAGATAATTAATAAAGGAGTTAGATAGCACAGGGCCAAAAACCATTCCCTACGGGACCCTATTAGAAACACACTTGCTCAATGATGTGTCCCCATTTACTATTACATTTTGGGACCTATCACGTAGCTAACATTTAATCCATTTCATGTGTGCCATGTTAATTTGATATCCATCTAGGCTTTTTAATCATGGTACCAAATCAAACATCTTACAGAAGTCTATGTCTATTACATCTACACTATAATCTTTATCACGCTAACTTGTAATCATCAAAGAAAGCTCTCGAGTTAGCGTGACTGGATGTATATCTCATCAACCGCTGTTAATGAGCATTAAATTAACATATAAATTATACCTATCTAGTCACAGCCAGGTAGGGAGATTAGGGGGAATTAAGGAAGAGGAGCTGGGAGGAGAGTAGTGCTACAGAACAGCACTTCCAACTGGTTAGGTTGAGCACATGGATGTAACATTGGGAGTGACGAGCCCATTCTGAGCAATGAGGAATACAGCTTTGCCAGCCCCGGACAATCAGAGATTGCAAGGCAAGCTTCCAAATCACAAGCTATTAACCCAGATCAGCAGGGGAGGGGGAGGGAGAGAGCTCTTCAGAGTTGGGGCCATTCAAGGTCCCAGTTCCAGGTTTTCTCCCCAGCGACCAGGGCCAGAAACTTTCATTTCAATCCGTATTGGCTGGGATTCTCCCAGAACACTGGCACTCCAGGAGCCAGGGCCTTTGGAAAAAGCTGCCTATTGCCAGAGCTGGTAACACAAGATCAAAGCCAGAACTTTCTCTGACAGGGGAAGGAGGGTCTGGTGTTTTCTTCTCTAGCATCTGGTTCTGGAGCCAAGACTCTGGACTAGATGGCCATGGGCTCTGCTCCAGTTTGGCCATTCCTATTCTCCTAGGAAGGGCCTGGAATTCAACCCTTCTTCATGGGAACAGAGGGATGACCTCAGCAAGCTTGGGCAGTCCCCGCCCGCACTATGGAGATAGCGGCACGTGGGGAATTGATGCCCAGCAGTCTGTTAGCTAGGAGAGCGGTGGCTGGGATCTGCCCTGTTCAGCCCCCTCTACGCCCCTGTTGGCTCTAGGGGCACAGTTCATACTGCAGGGAGTCCAGAGGTGTACTGGGAACAAAAGGAGGGAAACCAGGGGTGACCGTAGCATAGCAGAGAGCCGGGCAAAGCCCTACGTGCTTTGGGGTGAGAGAAGAGAAGTTGGAAGCATCCAGGAGTGCCAGGCGCAGAGGGCAAGGAAGGATGCAGAGTGCGTGGGATCCAGGGGGGACATAAGTAGTGAGTGGAGCACGGGGCAATGTAGGGCAGCACAGACCTCACAGGTGAAGTCTATGGGGCCGCAGGCGAGAATGTGGAAGACACATGGCAGAAGGGGTGTTCAGGGCAAGTCGCGCACCCAGGGAGGCAGGCTGGGTGTTCGGGGAAGGAAGGGCAACACAGGCGTGGCACGTACGCAGAAGGGCCTGGCTTTCAATCATGAGCGCCAGCCCTGCCCGTGCAGAAGCTGCTGCCGTCTCAGTACAGTGGAGCATGGATCAGAATAAGCTGTGCTGTTGGGCCAGGACACACAGACACCATGCCCAGCCCACCCACATGCCATGCGGGAGGGCAGATCAGAGAGGCACTTAGCCACGAGGACAATAGGCAGGGGCAGTGAACTCAGGTGCGTGCCCAGAGGGGGCTGCTCCAGGTGGGCCTAGGGTATCACCTGTCCAGGTTTCTCAGGATGGTTCCTTTTTCTGAGGTAGTTGTCCCAGAAAACATGCCCGGGTGCTCAGGACCCAAGGCAGCTGGCCAGCGTTATGGGTTCAGATGTCCTAGTGTTTGTACCTCACAATCAGGGTGAGGCACAGAGCAGCAAGGGAACGGAGATGGCAGAACCAGTGTTGGGGCGCAGAGAGCGCCCATGTGTGTTTGTTGTTTCTAGGCCTGCCTAGGAAGGTCCCACAAACCATCACCGGCCTGTCACTCCCACGCAGCTGGGCCAGGACCACAGTGTCCCCACCACTCTATCGCAGCCCAGGCGGCGGAAACAGCTGTGCCCAGCTCATGTCCTGCCCCTTATCTCGTCCTCATGTTCCCTCTGAGCATGAAGTGGCCCTCGCTGTCACATGTCTGAACCCTTCGGTCCTGGGGGGAGGGTGCAGGCAGCAAGAGCTAGCCTTGCGCACACAGATGTCTGACAAGGGCTCTGAACAGCTCCCGCCCTGCGCCAGAGGCCTGAGTCTCACTTGGGAAAAGGCCCTTTCCCACTGCTCAGCCGTTATGGGCAGAACCAGGCCATGTGTAGCTCCGGGCTGCTTGGCCCCACGGCTGGGATGGGGCCGGTGCTAGGCGCTCCACCCACCCTGCTTCCCCATGTTTTGACCCATTTTTCTGGAAAAAAAAAGGCCTGAATGTTTTTTATCCTTTTAAAAATAATTTACAGAATTCGGAGCCTCCCCTTGGCTAGTACGCAGGGCAGTTCCATGCAGAAAAGAGCACTGGATCAGGAACTCACACTCCACGAGGGCAGGCAGTGAGTCTTCAACGATAATTCTTCTCCGAACTGTTTGCCAGGCCTCGTAGTTCACTAGGTTTCATCAGCGTCCGAGAGCAGAGTGTTACACAGCCTAGCCAAACCGCCCAGCCGGCTCTATGGCTCTGGCACCACATTCCTGGTGTTTGTGTTGGCATAATCCTGCGGCTGCCCTGCCCATCCATAGACCCTGCTGGGGAAGAGAAGACCCTGACTCTGTGATGTGAAAAGCAAAGAAAATATAACCCTTTGTTTTCCCATTTTAAAGAAGCAAAGACACAAACCCTGTTCCTTTGCCTTCAGAGCTGTCCCTGGCACACACTGGACCTATGAGACATGTACGCAACCAGATCCAACAACCTTCAAATCTCTCTTACTGATGATCTCACTGCAGACGTTACAAAACATGTTTACTGGGGAGTTGCACTGTCTCTGGAGCCATCCCAGCCTGGGCTTGGACCCCTCCCTCCTACCTTATCCCTGCAGCTGTCCCAGCCTGGGGCTAGGATCCATCCCTCCTCCACCATCCCTGGAGCCATCCCAGCATGGGCTAGGAACCCTCCCCTCTATGCTGTGTGTGGTGCATTGAAAATTTTAGCTGTCAGGCTGCAGTGAACCAACCTAAAGCAAGATGGAGTGAGTTCGTAGGGAGCAGTTTGCCTTCCCGCTCTGATTGTGGGTGTTCTCAATTCTAAGAAAGAAAGTTGTGTTATGTGTGACCCATCCATGCCTAGGGTAGCCAACCTGAAATGCCAAGGTCAGGGCAGGCTGAAAGAAGGAGAGCAGATCCTGCCAAGACTGGTGGCTAACACCGCAGATAGATTCATTAACAAGCCACAAACAGTGTTCCTGATTCCCCACACTGTTTAACAAGAAGCTAAAAAAATATATACACAGTCCCCTTTACTGCATTTCAGTTTCTGGCTCCCAATCAGCCACTATGTCCAGTAAAAAGATAAATTATTTAAAAACTCTGTTCACTTTACCAAAATGTTTTCCTGACCCCAAAAGGATCAGCCACGTTACCAGATCAACATTAGTTTGGTATCATTTATTATCTAAAACGAAAGGTTTATTATAAAAGGATGTGATATACCTTGACTTTAGCAAAGCTTTTGATACAGTTTCCCACAGTATTCTTATCAGCAAATTAAAGAAGTATGTGTTGGATGAATGAACTATAAAATGGACAGAGGACTGGCTAGATCACAGAGCTCAACAAATAGTGATCAACGGCTTCATGTCTAGCTGGCAGCCGGTCACAAGCAGAGTGCCCCAAGGGTCGGTCCTGGGGCCAGTTTTGTTCAACATCTTCATTAATGATCTGGAGGATGGGGTAGCATTTTTATGCCAATTTTATAGCAGACATTGTTACACAAAGGGCTGGTTTCCCAACATTGGTGGGGAAAACCAGATTTGATGTGCTCAAAGACGTACATTGTCCACAAGAACTTGGTGAAGTGAAATATTGAGACATAACAGAGATTGTACAGAAACATTATGTGCCTCCCACCAAGTTTTTAACACAACAATACCCTAGTTGACTCTAAGAAACCAAAGAGAGGAATGTATCTTGGAATGTTTCACAAGCCTGAAAAATCTGTCTGCTCCTTATCAGTTTGGTAATTTTCTGAGAGGCCATCAGAGATCAATTTAGCGTTGGAGTAAAACACCCTGAATTGAGGCCTTGTCTACACTAAAAAAATAAGTTGACATATGTTATGTCAACTTAAAGCCATCACTACAATAACAGTGGTGGCTGATGTCCGCACTGCTCTCCTTGGGTGGGTGCAGGGCGTCCTCATCAGGAGCACTTCCACTAATCTAAGAGGCAGTGTGGGGAGCTGAAAGTCCCAACTCTCCACTCCCTGCTGGGAGCCCATAGGCTCCCAGACTCCCTGTGGGCTGCCCTTCCCCTCCACCCCCCCCCACACTCCCCGATCCCAGCCAGGAGCCAGAGGCAGCCGCGCAGGGACTTCTATCAGTGGATGTAAAGGGTAACAAGAAGGGTTTCTACAGGTATGTTAGTAAGAAGAAGAAGATCAGGGAAAGTGTGGGCCCATTACTGAATGGGGGAGGCAGACATGAAAAAGCTGAAGTACTCAGTGCATTTTTTGCCTCGGTCATCACAGACAAGGTCAGCTCCCAGACCACTGCACTGGGCAGCACAGAATGGGGAGGAGGTAAGCAGCTCTCAGTGCTGAAGGACCTGGTTCAGAACTGTTTAGAAAGGCTGGACATGCACAAGTCCATGGGGCCGGATGCAATGCGTCTGAGGGTGCTGAGGGAATTGGCTGATGTGATTGCCGAGTCATTGGCTAGTATCTTTGAAAACTTGTGGCGAGGAGGGGAAGTCCCAGATGATTGGAAAAAGGCAAATATAGTGCCTGTCTTTAAAAAAGGAAAGGAGGATCCAGGGAACTACAGGCCATTCACCTCACCTAGGTCCCCAGAAAAATCATGGAGCAGATCCTCAAGGAATCCATTTTGAAGCATTTGGAAGAGAGAAAGGTGATCAGGAACAGCCAGCGTGGATTCACCAAAGGCAAGGCAAGTCTGACCAACCTGATTGCCTTCTATGAAGAGGTGACTGGCTCTGGGGATGTGGGGTAAGCCGTGGACGTGATATACCTTGACTTTAGCAAAGTTTTTGATACGGTTTCCCACAGTATGCTTGCCAGCAAGGTACAGAAGTATGGGTTGGATGAATGGACTATAAAGTGGATAGAGAGCTGGCTAGATCATCAGGCTCAATGGGTAGTGATCAATGGCTCCATGTCTAGCTGGCAGCCGGTCACAAGTGGAGTTCCCCCAGAGGTCGGTGCTGGGACTGGTTTTGTTCAACATCATTACTGATCTGGAGGATGGGGTAGATTGCACCCTCAGCAAGTTTGCAGATGACACTAAGCTAGGGGGAGTGGTAGATACCCTGGAAGGTAGGGATAAGACATAGAGTGACTTAGACAGATTGGAGGATTGGGACAAAAGAAATCTGATGAGGTTCAACAAGGACAAGTGCCCAGTCCTACACTTAGGATGGAAGAATCCCATGCACAGCTACAGACTGGGGACCGACAAGCTAGGGTTAAATCATGATTTGGGGACTTCAGTAACTGAGTCATAGGTTGGGGTCTATTACAGGAGTGGGTGAGGTTCTGTGGCCTGTGTTGTGCAGCAGGTCAGACTAGATGATCATAAGGGTCCCTTCTGACCTTAAAGTCTATCAGTCTTGCTAGGATGCTGTCAGTTGGTATGAGATTACAGGCGAGGGATGAAGCGAGGAAAAGGTGCGGTAAAGCAGATACTGTGACCATATTTGATACAAGTAAAAGGGGAGATAATGAAGGCACATTGATCAACTGTTACCAGAGAAAAGCTCAGTATGGTTACAGGATGTGGCTCTGAAGTTGTGTAGGTTTTGTTGGCCGGAGGCGGAGGTGCTAGAAGATGATGGCCGAGAGAGGGAGAGTGAAAGTGCTCCTGCTGGGCGTGACTCCAGAGAACCAACAAGGGACAGGACAAAGATCAGCTGTCATGTTCTCTTCCCTGGTCACAATGCAATTGCAGACCTCCCGGAAGGCTAAACTTCGGAGTGCTTTTTATCATGTGTTTGTTCAATTAAGAAATTCACAGGGGAGCAGCGTAGTACATTGAAAATGTGTTAAAATTGTAAGATAGCACTTTAAATTTCGGGGGAGGTTTCCTGGTCCTGCTTGCAGGCTAAGGAGGCTCTGTAGGGAAGTGTGTGATCTGGGCCTAGCAACGCCTGTTTACCGCCAGCCAGCCAGCCTAGAGCAAAGGGTGGAGAGTTGCGCCTCTCTTTTAGGGAGCTGCCTGCTTTGTCTCTTTCTGTTGTTGGGCTCGTGTTATTGCTCCAAATTCTGAGAAATAAAGTAGAGTTGTGCTGCAGCCTTCCAGAAAGAGCATTGCATGTGTGTATCTACCTTCTCTGTGCTCACGCTATGAACGTATAACCCTGCGTATGCTCCAGTTTGAACTCTGGGTCTAAGCACTGAACTGAAAAGTGGCGAAAGACAACAACTGAATGGCGAAGGGGGATGTATCCACTGGGGGTGACGCAAGCAGCTGTGTTAAAGCCGCTCTTTATTTAGCCACTTCAGCATGAGCGGAAAGAAGGTCTTCAAATCTCACTTTTGAGGATTTCAATAACTCAGTCATGGGTTCGGGGTTGTTATAAATGTGTATGGGTAGGGTTTTGTGGCCTGCCTTGTGCGGGAGGTCAGACTAGATGATCATATTGGTCCCTTCTGACCTATGAGTCTATGAGAAGGCAGGGGACAAGGGGACGCTTGCACGCCAGGGGTGCAGCGAATCGGGGAGACGCGCACCCATCGCCGCCTCACCCCCCCGCTGCGCTTTGCACCCCCGCTGGCTTCGCCGTGCGGCAAACCAGCCCTGGGGCCACCTGCTGCCAGGGTCCAGGGCGCGGAGAGCAAGGTCCCCGAGAGGGGCAGGGGCGTGCGTGGGCAGGGGCCCACGGGGGGAGGGCAGGGCCAGTGCCAAGGGAGCGGGGCGGGGCACGGGGGTGCAGCCAGTGTCGCGGAGGGGGGAGGGGCGGCCATGCGGGGAAGCCGGGATCGGGGCCAGGGCACGGCGCGTGGGCGGCGAGGGCAGCCCGCCGGGCCGGGGTCACGTGAGGGGAAGCCACGGGGGGGCGGGGCCCCTCACGTGACGGGGAAGGCGCGGCGGCCCCGCCCCCCTCGCCCACCCGCGCG